>BMAW01102360.1:121209-267000 GCA_019974015.1 Nephila pilipes | reverse complement strand
TACTGATGAAGCTAGAACATTGCAAGTTTGTAAAATAATTGAGTTAGAACATTGTGAATGCGACGTGCCTACAACTATTTTATTCTCTTGTTGCTCGGATTAAGAAATCTTACATTTTTCACAACTAACTTTAATTTTGCAATCTTTGGATAAATGAAATTTAAAACACCTATAACATCTGCCTTCTTTTTTTTAACTTAGCACGTTTTTTTTTTATCATCAGATAAATTTTTACATCGCGGTCCATAATGCTGATTACATTTAAAAAATATACAAAATTTGTGCGCTGTTATGTTCAAAGCAGAAGCTGAAGAAGTGTTATGTCTGCCATGTGGATGCAAGTGTTTATAGTTAAAAGTGGTATGTTTCCTGTTGACGATTGATTCATCATTGAAAGTCTTTCCATATACATTCTACACACTTTCTATATATTCGACCTCTTTTTTTTTTCTTTTAGAAATGCTATGAATTAAATTACATCACTTTTGGTCGGATCTTTTTTTTTTTTTTTTATTTATTTATTTATGAAAATCAAGCACTAAATCTGAGGGCAATGTCTTTAGAAGAATAGGATTTAAAAGATGTCCATAAGAGTCCGAAGTTATACCCAAAATATTCAGGTTCCTAATATTAATTTCACAAGCATCAAATAATTTTCTTAAACCTTTCAAATTAGGAAACTTTTTACAGCTTCTAATTTTAATAATTTATTCATATGACATGCAATAATATTTTCTTTTTTGCCATAACGATCCCGCAACAATTTCAAACATTGTTCATAATTTTCTTCGGTTAAGGAAAATCCTTAAGCCTTATTAGAAGCTTGCCCTACTATAAAAGGTTTAAAATACACAAATGTTTCAATTTTTGACAAAGAAGGATTTTCATGAATAGCACTATTGAAACTATTAAAAAATTCCAAGAACCAACTGGAATCATCATAAAAGGGTTTAATTGATAACTTGGGTAATTTTAAACATGCAGACTGAGAAGGTTTGTTCTCTCTCTTTTCCACAACGCTATTGTCAAGAGAATTTATCTTTTGAATTCGTATTATTTGAAATTTTATGCTTGTTATTTTAACATAATATTCCTCGCTTGTTTTTAATTCATTTTCAAATACAGTAGGATCGGTTATGGCAATTTCGATTTCGAAATTCACAATGTTCAAATCATTTTCTTTTGTATTTATTTGTTCCAAGAGTTAAAGCATTTCATCAGTATCTTCCACCAAAGAATCCAAAATTGATTCTGTTTTCGCTATTAATTTAGTTATGCTTCCGTGCAAAGCCGATCTTTTAATTTTCAATTTTTCAAAAGTATTCATCGTGTTTCCGAAATTGATTTTAAAAAGATATACAAAATATATTCAAAGATTTACCGTCAGTTGACCGGGTTTCTCGGCAAAAAATATTCGAGAACAATAATCCACCGAGCAAAATAGGGAGAGCAATTATTTTAAAAACACATTTATTTACAGTCTCTACGCGCCAATTCTACATCAACAAATAATTATACTATTTACAAATTATACAAAGCTTCCAAACAGCCCATATTTTAACTTAACCCACTTTAGCGGTCAGGAGAAATTACATCAAAACAAGAAATAACCCGCCTAACATGTTCAAGACCCAAATGTACTCTGCTGAAATATTATCCATGAACCCGTGCGCTCTCACTTACACGAGACAAGGCGCTACTTGACGGTATCCAAATAATTTATTTCCAACATGACGTATGGTTCGCACATGAAGGTTGTGACATTTCGAAATGCCTTCAAGAGTAAAGGTGCATTCATCCGTGAATAACACATGTACTCTAATATCAGGCTGCACTGATAGCTGTTGCGAAAACTAATGTGCAAACTCCACACTTAGAGCATAATCTGCAGGTATCAAGGCTTGCACTTTTTGTACATGATAGGCATTCAATCCTTCGTCCCGTAGTACTCACCAAACTATCAAGAGGACACATTTATGGCACGGGAGACCTTTCGCGTGCTAATATCTGAACGATTTTTTACTCTTTTCAGAATGTCTTCTTCAATTTGGGGCATCTGCACACTCCTGCCACGCCCTGTATCATGCATGCTGATGACAAAGGATTCCATTTCATATAGGCATCAATGTAATCTCTTGAACATTTTTTTTTTCTGGTTTGGCATGCGCTTTCTCGGGAGACTTTGCCTGTACAGTCTCTCTGCTTCCAGAGCATTCCCATTCGCAAGACCATAAATAAAATGCATGTCCGCCTTTTCTTGATACGTGGCCATGCCTCTTGAAATCTTCGGTAGAAATGACGATGTGTAAGAAAACTCTCTCTGTATGCTTTCCATTACAGAGCTGTCTAGAGGTTAACCCCACTGCTTTCCACCAACACATTGTGTGATGAAAATTGCTTGTTTAGATGTTTTCCATCACCCCTTGAATTTTTCTCCGAGAGTTTGGAAACACCCTGTATATGTCCAAATATCGTGACCACAAACATTTTCTTAAAATCTAATTTAAAAAAAATACTCGCTTACACGAGGCTTATTGGAACAGATTTCTCAACTGTGAAAGACGGTGAAATAAAGTTGATGATGTTACTAGAGTGCATAGGCCTCACGGCTTCTAATATCCGTATCAGAATCGGCTGTCCAGCAAGACTTTGGCCTTTATCTTACCCAGAATTTGATTTAAGATTTTTAACATTCGGAGTGTTGATTTTTACAAGAAAATTAATGTAATTTAATTTAAGAAAATTAAATTACATTCCTGTTTGTAATTTAAGAAAAGCCAGTAAAGACATAGCAATCAGCAAACAGTTGTGCATTAATTAGCTCAAAGGAGAACAACATCTGTGTGATTTGATACCTCCTTCTACTAACTTTCACTCACAGAAAAAGTTGGAGGCCAATTCCATTAACTTGTTGCAGCTCTACTATTTCGCAAGACGAATCTTCGGTGGAATAGGGACTAGAACCTGTGGTTCAGCTTGAACATTGCTGTCTATGAGTTTCGTGTTCTTGCGACTTACATCCCACGTTCGACGAACATATCCATAATTTATAAAATAATAATAATAATTTTAAAATTTAATATCAGGAGAATTTAAGAAATAACTTTACTAAACAGTCATAAATTATAAATCTGTTTTCGTTATTTCATTAAATTTTAAATTACTTTTCATGTTTCCCCCCCTTTAAATCGTGCTTCTTTTTCTAAAAGAGTAAACCCCGGACATTTTGAAACACATTATTTTTATATTTATTTGTTTACTATCCTCGAATACGAACGGTTGTTCACGGTAGCATAATGGGCATGGCTACGAACACACAGGCGGGGTTATTTCTTTGAGTCATTGGTTCGAGTCCTTATTTTGGATTTGAAATATCAAACAATTCAGCAATTGTTTGTGAATTAGTGAGAAAGTTAATATAAAGCATTTTATTTTGAATGTTTGACATGTGCAATCAATTCAGCACGTAAATAAATTATTTTTAATTAACAATAAGCAAAAATATAAAGCCTTTTCCGAAAACACTCATAATTACTTTTCCTTTGATAAAGAAGAATAAATAATAAATAAAATGTATACTAATACAGTAATTACATTCCTAATTCAGCACTTTACAAGAAAAAATCAAGTATGACACTTCAAAGAAAACATGTTACCAAGCAAAACTGCTCCACCTAAATATAGTATCGGTCGTCAAAAATCGCGATAAAGCAAGCAATTATATTAACCTCTGGTCTATATAACTGAAATCTATATAACATTTTTTTCAATAGAGTTCAAAAAAGTTTCAAAAATATGAGTTAAAAATGTAAAAAACTAAGTTAAATTTTATTGATTTCCCATTGATCAAAATTCGACTGGAAGTCGGTTTTGAGCGTGAGTTTGGTTCATTGTTGTTGTTTACAAAGTCGAACTTGTCTATATCTCTAAAAAATGCCTACACTGGGACTTTTGATTGTTTTGTTTGAACAGCTTCCTTCCGATGGATTGGAGTTATCTTCAGAAACAAGTAGGGAGGAAAAATTCTCTTCAGTATATGCTTATTTTATATAAAAATGTATATGCATTTGAACTAAATTTGATTTATTAAGTTTATAATATAGTTTTATCATTAAAGTATGAAAATTATATATGTATAAAAAAGCTACCCTTAAATTAATTGACATATTTTCACACAAAATACCACTCTCAGAAATAAATATACATCATCATAAAGTTAATTTTTCTAAAGTGTTTTGTGATCCTAATACCTCCCAATTAACTAAAATAATATAATTTTTCTCAAAAGTATTTATTATTTCTTCGAAGGAATACGAAACAGCGAGTGTACAAATAAAATATCCTACAGGGGAGGTGGTATTTTATATATACCGGCTCTGAAAAATCGGAAAGCGAATAAAAATTAATTTTACCGCTTGATATTGTGCTCTAATATTATTGGGGAGCCTTTACTTTACAGGATTGAAGATTTTCCCTTGCCAAATCCTCATTTCTTGAAAAAATTTGATCGCTAAGGCATATCAGACGAATTTTAGCAAATAGATAATGTTTTTTATATTCCGCCTCTCAAAGGGTTAACCCCAACTTCCTAATACCTGATGTCAAAACAAAGTCACGTGTTATTAAGACGGGGAATCCCCTAGTTTCTCTTGATACAACAGTAATCATTGCACAACTGCGCAAGATCTGAGCTGAAACTGACTTTTCACTATTGAAATTTCATTTTGTGTAGAATGAAAAAAATTTCAGCGCGTTTTGAATATAATTTCAGTTTGTTCAGTAAAATTGATAAAATAAAATTTTAATGAATGAAACTTTAATTAAAGAAATTAAATTGATTTAAAAAAAAAAATGGTTTTTGTGTCAGTTTCGGTTCCTCTTTAAATGACATGCGCCGTATTACAGTTTTTACTCTCTTTGAACGATCTTAGATTTCGAATGTGTTGTATTGCCTGGGAAGTGAAACTAATAATCTGTATGAATTATTAAACGATTGTGTCACAATCTCATATAACTTAAAAATTTGGTAGAAGTATGTTTTTTTAGAATGAATTTTGCATTTTTAGTGAATTCAATGCACATGTAATGACTGAAAAGTGACTTTATTTAAATTAATAATATTTTTGTTTTACGAATAAGCATTTTTATTTATCAAGTAAGTCTAAAATCTTATTAAATAAATAATATATGAAGTGTTTACAGAAAATTTGTTTTCTTTTTAATCTTTTCATTGTTTTTTTGATATTAATGTTTATATATTTGTGTGTTAATGTTTATTGATAATTTTAAGGAGTCATTTTAATTAATATCGTGGATAAAATAAATATCTTTGAATACCTAGGAAAATTTCATGCATTTAAATTTTGAATTGGATATATTTTTATGAAAAACTTTTTATGTGTCAACAAATCATCTCATAGATGCACCATTATTAGAATCTGCCTATGGAACCTATTTACCAACTATCTTATTGTTTCAGTATGAAATTTTGGTATTTCCATTTCGCCAGCGCAAGCGATAAAGCCGCCAAAAATGATAAAATCATTGCCAAACGGAATATGTGTTTATTGTTGGTTGTCGCCAATAAAGTTGGCTTGATGAGATTTGTGGGAGCAAAATGGAAAACTATTTTATTATGAGTATATTATATTCTGAAAATATAAGAAATATGAATGAATAGAGTTCTTAATCATATAACCATTTCAGTATTTATTTGATTTTGTATAAAAATCAAATGTGATTTAAATTTCATTGAGTATTATAATAGTTGGAATAATTACTTCTGATATAACAAAAATAATATGAATTGTGATTTCTGATGCACAAAATTGCTCTGTAATAATCAATATATAAAAGACATTTGAAAAGTTTTTAGTGAAGTTTTCATTAAATGTGCTAAATTTGTCTATGTATGTTTATTTTTATGCTCTTTTTAAAGTTCCTAGAAATTTATTCCCAATTTTTTTCAGGTTGTTTAAAATCATTATAATTTATTTCATTCTTGCATTATTATTAATACCAAATAAAATGTATTTGTTGATATGTCATTTTTATATTAAACTAAATTATGCAAACTCGGGTTTTTTCCTTCTTTTTATATATATTAATCAAATGATTCCTCAAATACATTTACCATAATATATTCATTAACTTTTTTATAATTATGAAAAAGGATGTATGTTCTGCAAATTTAAATATGCTGCAGCAGAAAAATATTCATATTTGTTATTTGCTTTAAAGCTGACTTAAAGCAAATAACTAATATGAATGTTAAATAATAGGGCCCAAAGTTCGAACATATTCTCAGGTAGAAGAAATGATCTAATATATTAAATTTCTGTAGATTTATCATATATAGTTATTTGTTAGATAGCATTCTTAGAATTTTGAATTTTTTAAAAAAAATGTACAATTTTTCATCTTTATGTAAAATTGATATTTAATATTCTTTGTTAAAATTATAAGAGACAAAATATTCAAACATATTTTTTTAACCGAAAAAAGGATTTAAATTTTTTTTCCTCTGAAAAATGTTCTCTTAGGTATTTATGCTTGTTTTTGGTGATCATTTACAATTTATTTGTAAAATGAAATTGCCGAATGAAATTTTAGCAACTTCTAGATTGTGACAAATGGCAAATAATGGAGAAATTTATGATTCACTAAAACATATGAACTTACAACTAAATAACTCCAGTTTGTGTATTTATAAATTTTTTTTTTGTAATGATTAATTTGTGTTATTGAAATGTTGCTTATATATATATATATTTCATTTAAAGGAGAGAAGAGAGAATCTAAATTGAATTAATACTGAACTTCTCCCAAAATAATTAAAATTATTTAAAACATTCTTAATTTATCCTTTTAGAAAATATAACAAAAAAAATTTACTATTTCACAAAGTGTAAAATGTGATATTTTAATATAATTATGATAATGGTCTGAATTAAATTGTTCATGTTACAGGACGAAAGGATAAAATTATCTGATTTTTTGCTGGGGCATTTGGAGAGAGAATAGGTTTTTTTTTTTTTGTCTAATTATTAGATTGTAATTTTGTTCCAGTAATTAAATTGTGTTCTGAATAGTTTGTTATATACATAATGAAAAATTGGTTATGTATTGTTGTTTTGATGAAATAAGAGAGATATGTGTTTATATATATATGTATATATATATTTGAATAATTACAGTGAAATGTTCTTTGAATAACTAGATTTTGTTTGGTAAGTGTATGAACAAGTTTGTTGATCAGAATATTTTTTGAAAGAGAGAGAGTGATTTATTTAAATGTGCATGATAAGGTAAGATGTTGCGATTATTTTAAAGGAAAGGAATAAATGAATGGATATTTATGTCGCTGTAGAACGAAAGAAGTATCTTTTGTTATTTGCTTTGTTAACAGAAATCGAGATTACTTATTATTTGTTAATGTTCACTGAGTAATGAATTTTTATTTTGGAAGGTGCTTATGAATGAATTTTAGTGAAATGAAAATCCAGTTGTGGTTAAATGGCACCTTAAAGGGGAATAATTGATGCTGCAAGCATCAATACTTTCAAAAACACTTTATCCAGGATTTCATTAGATTAAAGTGCATTATACTGAGAAATCACTGGTAAAATAGGTAAGGAAATATGTTCTTATTTTTCCACTTAGCAGTCTTCATGTTCCGCCAAGAAAATAGTCAAGCTTGGAGATTTTTGAAATCGTGCCAAGTGGTTGATCTAAACTGCATTTTCATCAAATTTTTTACTCTAACAAAAGAGTTATTTTTTAATTTATTTTAATTATTATTTTTTTATTATTATTCATACAGAATTATGCATCTCACAAAGTTTGAGTATTAGAACATTTTGGAACAATTATTATCAATTAATTGTTACTTAAATTAAATTCGTTTGTTTGGCTCAAACTTATTTTTTCAATACATTGTGTTCATAGTTCAATCATAGTACATCGTGGAAATCAGGAGGTGAAAAAAATAAATAAAATATATGCACAAAAAGATATTTATGAGGTAATGATTGTATTTTTAATAATAAAAAAAAAAAAAACCTTTAAAGCAATAATTTATGATAAAATAGATTTGTGATCATGGGTTGGAATTCCTTGGCTGGTTTTCTGTCTTTCGGCTGCGAAGGACTTAAAAGCTACTTTAGGTGGATTTGGAGAATACAATGATGATTGGGAGGAATTCATTTGATGGTCAATTTTTCTTAGCACTGTAATTCTTTTGTTGGTGCATTGATGGATGGTGATCAATTATGGGGGTTTTGCTGTATATATGCTGTGCACAGATGGCCTGAAATTGAACTTTTCTTTTGATCTGGATTCCAGTTGTTAGAACAACATTTTGGATTCTCAAAAATAGGAGAGGGGTGAAGAATTAGCCCAACTGACCAATTTCAATCATTTTAAATTTATTGAACATATTTTCATAACTTTTGCACCTTGCTTCTTTCTATATGTAATTGCCATTTCAAAATTGAGACTGGCCTAATATGTATGTATTTTTTTATTTATCAATTTCTTCTGCTAATTTTCCATTTTCTTTGTTCTCTGATTTTAGCTTCACTTCGAGTACGATTAAATTTCCTGCATCTACATCTAATGAGATGTTATGCAGGAAAGTCTTCTGTATAGAATGAACTCCAATTACACAAAAATATATAGTCATCTATGTCTGCATAATTGACCATTAGGTTTTGAAATGTTTAATACTGACCATTAAGGTGTCATGCATGTTGCATGATCTGTATATAGTGACATATATATATTATTTAGAATACAATTGAAACAATTAAATATTATTCATGCATTTATATTTAATATTAGGTTTAAAAACATAGAAAAAGCTTAATATTAGTGTTACAAATATGATACTGATTTTTAAGTAAAAAATAATACACAACCTGATATAATATTGAAATTTTCCCTGATAAGCAATTTCTAATAATTTTAAAAATTGAGCCAAATGTGTATCCCACATAGCACCTTTTAATTACTCTTAAATGTGAAAAATTCAAAAATTGTAGAGTTCAGAATGTTTTAAAATAGTTAAAAAGAATATGTAAGAACTGGAATATATAGCAATAAAAAATAGTAACTAAACTGATTAGAAATTATATATATTTATTGAGGAAAACTTTTGAACTGGAAATTAAAACAGGGTTTTGTTTAGGAAAAACTATTCTAAAAGAAATATCTTTTTTGAAAAAATGAATATGAAACCTAATAAGAATTTTACTTTCTGTTCAGAAGGCTCTGCTTTAAATTATTTTACAAAATAAGAAAGGCCTACATAAAATTGTTTTTCTAACAAAACTATTACAGATCACTTTTACATTAATCTGACTTATATTTTAAGATCATGAAAAACTGGATAATTTTTTTTAATTAAAGCAAAGTAACTTTTGCAAAAAGTTAACTTTCCTGAACATGAAACGAAACCATTAAATTTTCATTTTCTTAATTTTCAGAAGTATATGTATGATTATTTTATATTACATTTAATATATGATTTGCCTTTCAAGATTACAATGAAACTAAATAAAAAAAAAGGATGATCTTCAACAGTATCCTGAAAATTCACAATTGATATGATTATATATTCTGAATTCAGAAACATATTACTTGTAATGGTGTATGGTGCAATATTCATTAAAAATTTCCTCCAAATTTAATACAAAATTACATACATTTTTGCATTTTATGTTTGTTTTTCTGTTTATAGTCTTACAATCATGATACCTATTTAATGAGAGGAAAAAAAAAAAATCTCAAGTTCTTATATCAATCATATTTGCTTTTTCTTTCAAAAAATAAATGAAATGTATGTTTAAAAATCTAAATGAGCTTTCTCTAGGACTGAGGTCTAACTTATTGAAAGGATTGTTCATAATGTTTGAGTAGCAATATTTTATATTTTAGTAAAAATAAATAGAAGCATGAAAAATATAAAGATGAAATAAGATAAAATTTTCAAACCTGAATGCACAAAGTAAAAGTGTTACCTTACTATCTTGGATTTCTTTTTTAAATACTTTGTAACAAATAATATATTTTACATAACTATCAATTAAAGAATTTTATTAATTTATATTGAACAACTTTTTTGTGGGAGGAGTTATGTTGATAAATAAAAGTTTCTCAATAAGACCCACAAGTCTTTCAAATTACTTCTTTATTTATTTGGAAAAATGAGGAATTTGTTTTCATAGAAAATAAAACAAAACTAAGGTTATTATCCCATAATGAGGTGGCTGCAGTAGCCTGGTGGATATGGCAGCAGACTTGTGGCCAGTGGTTTTCGTTGAGTAGTAGTTTAAAGCCTTGATGTGACTAAAGACTTGCCATGCATCTTTAATCTGCCATGGATCAAAGTCCTCCAGATGGCATAATATGGAAGTTAGGAGAGGGGTTTCCAGCTAAGGTGTTGCCCTTGTCACTTGAGCAATGTTCAGATTTACAAGGACTATTGCCATTGGCCCTAGTGTTGCTTCTTGTACGACACTAATAAAACCAACCAACATATAATGAGGAGTTATTTATAAAATTTAGTTATGTTTAATTTCGTGGAACACTTTTTGATTAATTGGTTGTCTATTAATGGCTCATGTAGAAGCAACACAAGAGCAAATGACAATGGACCTCATAATTTTGATCCTTGTCAAGTGATGAGGATGATACCTGAGCTGAAACCTCTCTCTCCAAACTTTCACACCACACCAATGGAAGAACTTGAATCCTTGACATAATTAATGTACATCATCCTCAATACATGTTGAGTCTTTTGGTGAATTAGGACTTGAACCCTTGACTTGATGGAAAAACTGACCACGAGCTTTTGACCATGGCCACTTCACGCAACAGTTACAATAAATAGAATGTATAGTATTTTAACGTAATATGTTCATTCAATAGGAATAAAATTTAACTATACTGTTAGCTTATTTTTAACATAATTAATTAATACATGCAGACGAATTTTCTACAGTAAAATTAACTCTAATTAAATATGCTTACAAATTTGTTAAATAATATTATATTGATTACTTTTAAAAATTAAATCTGGACATCTTTGAAAAAACTTAAGGCAAGGCAAAATTTCTATTGACAGGTGCCTGATATTTCTCCTTACATTTTTTTTGTTATACCTCTTTATTCACTGCAATTTTTCTCATTTATTTATTGTTACTATTATCCTTAATATTTTCCTAATAAGGATAAAGGAAACTTAAAGGATTACTTCTTTTAATCTTCAACACTTTACTTCTATCTTCATTAAAAAAAAATTTTTATTAGGAAAAAAACACATTGTTTTTACACTTACAAAAAAAAGCCAAATTTCTTCCCTCTCTGGAGAACCCACCCTTCCAAAAGGAAATCACATTCTACCAATGCAATAAATCTGAAGTTCATTCCCTATTATATTTTACTGCAGTAAAAACTCAAGGTTTCTAACAATAATGCATTTCCCATTAGCTATCTTATTGACAAAAGGTGTTATAGAAATATTATTATTGATTGATCATGAAAATCTGACACCGAACTAATTTGCCAAGAATTTTGCAATAGTCTGCAACATCTACGAGTGCTAACCTTTTTTTTAAGCACTAGAATGGGCTTAAATTGTGAAACAATATAAAATATGGTAATGTTAAATTTAATTAAATTATCAAAATTGTTTTACTTGTATTTCCTATTATTTTTTAGAATAAATTAATATTCTCTTTATTCTTCTCAAATATACTAAAGTTAAGGCTTGAAATAGCAAATATTCTACTAAATAAGAATTGGCAAATGGCACCCACGAAGAAATTTAGGTGCATTCTTAGTGAGATACATTTAATCAATTACTAATGGTTAATATGTTATTATTACTTATTTTAAAAGCACCTAATAAATGATTACATGGTGTGGAACCTATTTGATACATATAGTGAACCAACTTTTGAGAAAAAGTGTTAAAATATATCAGTACTGTTCAAACTATATGAAAATTATTTTCTTCTAATTTTGGAACTTAAAAATATATAAACATATGACCAACTCTTTTTTTTTTTTTCACTTGGTGGATATGTTCCTTAGAAAGCCGTGTAAAAAAAATACGTGTGACATATAGTAAATCGGGGGATATGTTCCACAACTCTAAGAAATTGTGCAAGATGAAAAGACTAAATACTTTCCAAAAAACCTGTGCAAAAAAAGTAATAATGAAATCCATAATACATATTTATAAAACAAAAACAATTCATTTTTATTACAAAAAAAAATTAAAATTAGTGTATGGTGAAAATTCAATCTATAGGTACATACAACATGTATAAATTGAAATTGGGAATAAAACTACTAACAACTATTCATTGATACTTAATAACAAGCATGCACATTTATTACAAATTAGATCAAAAATGCTATTATCAGTAGAGGTGTCAGGTATGCTTAACACAACTGTCAGCTTTGATTCAAATGAAGAATTTCGTTTGTTATTTACAGATTTTGTTAGGTTTTTTTTTACAAAGTCTGTTATTCTGTTTTTTTTTTTTTTTTTTTTTTGTTTCTCAAGTTGCTTATATAATTCTTGGTATCCTGCTACACAAAACTTATTGAAATTTGAATTCATGCTCTATGTCAGGATCTTGAGTAAAAAAATGTTCCACACTTGTAGTCAATTTCAAGCCCTCGTGAATTAAATCAGCTGCACTTCATCTTGGATTTTGTCATTATCAACATCTTTATTATCATAAACTATCATGAATGCAATCAAATCTTCCTCATCCAAAGGGCTTTCTAGCATCAATTCTTCAATGTCAGCCATTTGCCTGTTGTTAAAAATTCGCCACCTATCACATTTGATAATAATTTCAGAATGCACAGCTGATTTTTGTACTACAAAACCTCTATTTTTCATGCATGCTGTAAAATTTTTTACCACAAGCATTTATGGTTGATTGGTACAACTGTTTGATGACATAAGAAGCATGTATATCCATAATCGTAAACTTTCTCCATGCTTCCACAACAGTCAAATTTCTCTGTTACTCTGAATCTCAAATATATTTAAATGTTTGCTTTGTGTAATACATTTTAAATGCGGCTATAATGCAATGATCTATGGCTGAATCAACAAAGTGGTATTAGGCTTTAAAAATGAACATTTGAATATTTGGATAAAAAAAAAAATGGGGGAGGGGGGTTCATGTTAGAGCAAAAAATTTGTGTAAAAAAGAATATCAGTGAACTGTGTTATTTCAAAATCATGTAAAAAAAAGAGTTGGCTGTATGCTTTAAAAATAAGTTTTGTAAACAATTTATAGGTTTTTATTTAAATAATTATTTAATGACAGATTAATTCTATTTTGTCTTTTATTATAATGGATTAGCTAAAGAATAAAATAATCCAATTTCATGATAAGTGTATGCTTATAACATATTAAATTTTGCTGAATTTGAATTTGATTTTTCTGACCATTACTAGCCTGTGAAAATTTTATTCTGCATAAATATGCATATCTTTGAATGTAATTACACTGTTGGGCATTAAAATAGCAATTCCAGAAAGGAATGATCTGATGAATGTCAAAATCACATGAAAGGAAGAAGAGTTTGGGATATGCACATAAGTATTTCAGTGCATCTAGACCAGCAGGAGGGAAAATAGACATCTAAAGCACTGCTTAAAAGAAAAGTTGTGCAGTGGATTTCTTATTCGGAAAGTCCTTTGTAAAGTCGGAGTTTGCTCAGAATATAATGTTATGCCTCTAATAAGTAGAAGAAATGCTTACCAACAAGTATCGGAATTCAATAGAGGCAAGATCATTGCCTATCAAGTGTGTGGGTTATTGTTCTATGATATCGCCTGTCCCACTAGTCAAAATTCCACCACTGTCATGTGAATATAAATCAATGTATTGCTAAGGGTCATATTGAACAACATGCAGGACCTCTACACCCTCCCATGATTAACGCCCGAGAGAATAGACATATTGTGAGTTCGGTCCTGTAAAACTGTACAACCACATCACAGACCATTAGTCTGGAAATTGACACGTTTGCAGCACGCCAAGTATCTGCTGGTATGGTGCGATGACATTTGCAGCAGCGTAGACTGTCAGCATAGTGACCATTACTTTAGCTTCCCTTGACAATGTAGCACAGAGAGAGATGGTGACTCTGGTGCATCGAACAACAAAGCTGGATACAGGAGTGGTGCAATGCCATCTTTTCAGAGTCCCAGTTCTACGTGCAGTATTCTTATGGTCATAAACATATCTGGAGATTCCATGGAGACTGCTCATCACCTGCTTGCATTCGATATCATCATAAGGGCCGTGTACCTGGTGTGAAAGTTTGGGCAGCCATTGGGTACATGACACATACATCTCTAGTTCGGATGGATGGCAATTTGAATGCAGATCGGTACATTTCTGAAATCTTGCATCCAGTTGTGCCCTATCTTCAAGTGTGCCAAACGCAATCTTCCAACAAGATAATGCAAGACTACATGTTGCACATCATGTTCTGACTTTTCTAGATACTCGGGGTTATTCGTTTGTTGTACTGGCCTCCAGATCTGTCACCCATTGCAAACATCTGATCTTGGGTTGCTGAGAAACTGGCCCGCCTCCCCTCTCCAGCTAAAACAGTTGATGAAGTGTGGCACAGACTTGAAGCAGCATAGAAGGAGTTACCCATTTCTGTCATTGAAGCCCAGTTCAATTCCATGCCAAACCATGTGTTGCTTGTACGAGCTAGAGACCAACAAGGTCCGAGGCAACAAGCCTCTCTCACTTATCTTAATGAACAATTACCACAAGTAATTGTCATCATTTCCAATATACAATCCATTTAGTTACACCCTTCGAACGTTTTGGTCCTAGTGACCTGGAAAGCTGGCAAAGTCATTTGAAATTAGAAAGTTTCATTTAAGCCTAAATCATGGCTGTTTTAGTTGCTCTAAACAGAAAATGCAGTAACCTTAAAGGTCAAATAACAAAACTATTAAGTGTCATAACAGATGAAGAAATTATGGATATACCTAACTAGAGGCACGGCTTGAAATAATGAAGAAAATTCAGGATATTTTTGATGTCTTATAAGAAGACTACCATAATTGGGCTTCTGATGAGGAGTACCTAACAATAGAAGTAAGCCTATTGGAGATCGACCAAGAGATCCAACATTTTGAGGTAAGAATTAAAACCTTTATGAATAAGAAAAAATTATCTGTGTTTAAAGTAATGAATACAGTTAGTTCAAAGCAGTGAAAAATTATCCATTTGATTCAAGTAGAAGAATAAATCTGCAGCCCATTCCTTTATCAATGGAAATATCAGAGTTGCTGACATACGTACTCCAAATGGTATTTATAGAAGAGCCATTTCCAAAATAAGTATTCTACCAATTATTGATAATTACAAACTGCAAAATAATTAATTTCTATTCTCATTTATGTGTTAGTTGTATATTTTGTGTTATAATCATGTTATTTGTTTATTTTTTGTATATGTTTACATTTTAAAGAACTCGATTTGTCAGGTTATGTGTAAACCTTCTAATTTTCGTGATGGAATATTTGTATTTATTTAAATTTGATGTATTAAATATTTCAATGTGGGCCTGGATGTTCAGGCACTCTTGCCACTTGGCGATGGTGTACTCCCACTGAGAACATTTGGCTCCTATTTCAAATTGTAGCAACCCTGGCGTGTAGCAGTGAAGGAAGAAAATTGTTTTTCTATGTTACTTCTTGTATGAGCTAGAGACCAACAAGGTCCAAGGCAACAAGCCTCACTCACTTTTCTTAATAAACAATTACAAGTAATTGTCATTGTTTCCAATATACAGTCCACTTACACTCTCCGAACACCATGTAAAAGCCATTTTAGCTGCCAAAGGGGGCAGCTGTTTCTATTAATTTTGCTTCTCTGTAAATTCCCAAACTGCTTGTAACTTAATCATTTGGTCTTCATGCCATATTGTTTACGTATAATAAATATCTTTTTTGTATTTGCTTTCTTTCATGGTGTTGTATTTTTTATGGTCTGCAGTGGTTTCTTTTATTAAGAAGATTGAGGGATTAGTTGTGTTGTTTTTTTTTTTTTTTTTTTGAAATATTGTCAACCCTTACAATAGGGTAAGGCTAAAGTATCTAACTTGATTTTGTTTTGGTTTATAATGTGTTTTAAATTATTTTACAATTAATTTTTAATCAATTTATATTCTTATTTTCACAATTTTATCCATCCTATAGCATTTTTTAAAATTTATTTTATTATCAATTAGTGTGATGAAGTTTTTTAATGCATATATATAAATAAAGATGGAAGTAGCAGTACAAAATTGCTCTAATGTATTTTTTATGTACAATCCAATTATTTTTTTTTATTCTTCTGTGATAATGATAGTTAGTTTTAAAATACTGATTTGTTATCAGTAATTTTAGTTAATGTACTTTTTTTCTTATGAACGTCTGTTAAAAGTAGGTTTTTTTTTTTTTATTAGAAACTTCTTATTGTACGGTTTCAAAGAAATTTTTATTGTATTATATAAAAAATAACTAAATCATGATATTAATTCTTTCCTTTTCTTTTAGGTAATAAGCTAAACCACACATTTGTTTTACTATGCCCTACAAAAATCAAAATCATATTAATAGAGAATCGGAACTTATTTCTACAGTTATGGAAAATGCTCAAAATCCTAGTTGCTTTCAATCTGTGTGTGGAATTGAGGCATTGATGCCTGAAAACTTCATGCAAAGTGATGAAAGTGACATTGATGAGAGTAAATGTAAATATTATATAATATTTTTTATATTATTATCAGTGAATGTAATAATGGTTAATTAATTAAGTTTTTACTAAACTTTTTTGAAAGGCTTAAAATATTCTTGGAAAACTGAATTTGATTAATAGTTTAAAATTAATGTTATGTAAAAATTTTAGCTCACAGTGTTTAATTGCATTTTTTACTGGTATGTATGACATTAGTAACAATGTGATATTGAATTGAATGTCAAATTGATGAAACAATACACTCTATATTCTTGCAATAGATTTAAGATCAATTGCCCAATTGCTAGTACCAAATGATTCTAGCCATGTACTGAAAATTAAAAAATGTTTTGCTTTCATTAATTTAAATTTGTGCAATTATTAATAATGTGTATTTTATATGCTTTCTGGAAACGTTTAAAAGTAATCGAGGATTAAAAAAAAAAGAAGGATGCAAAAATGTTTTTAAAAGGGTCACTTTCAATTAACAGTAAATGAAACTTGAAAATGAGGTTCAAAATTTTTTTGTTTACATGATAAAATTTTTAATTGTAGAAATATTTTTCTTGCAAACTTTGAAAAATATTTAAACAATTCTGTAATAAGTGATCAATGCATAAACAAAACTGGTTCTCCAAGCAAAATGAATGGAGTACTAGTTGAAATTCAGAATTCTGTACAAACCTGTTAATAAAAGAACGCTGTTATGATGTTTTAAATATTTAGTATCTTATTCACTTATAAATCTTGGTTGAGTTTCACTGGCAATGAATATAGTTAGTAAATGAGTGTAGTGGATTTAATGGTGAAGGAATCATTCTTGGCTACACTGCGTCAAGCAGTTTAAACTGGACAATTTAAAAGCGGTAATGTGTTCTAATTAATTGTGATAAGAAGTGCAAGATTTATAAATCTCTATACAACAATGAAATTGAAAATAAAGAAATCTTAGCTACAAAAAACAGGCTGTTTTTTCCATGTCAAGGTTTTGTATTTAACAAATAATAATCAAATAGTATTCTAAAGACATATAATTATATTACGTTTTGAAGATTTTTAAAAATTTTAGCATAACAGAAAATATAATATAACCTTGATCATAACAAAGGTAAAACTCAAATACTAATTTTGGCTGGCATGAAATAAAGGATTGAAAAAATGGAGCTCACTGATTTTTTTTATGCTTGGTTATACTAAATGTTTCAAAAAATTAACAACTTTTTTTTTATAAGTTCAGACTTAGCATTCAAATGAACAACAAATTCTGAAATATTGAATTTTTGTTACAGCTTTTATTGATCAGTGCAATTTTTATGCTTTCTCATCAATTCAAATGCATATTGTTCCTTGTCCAATTAAGTTTTTGCATTGTATCACACTTAAAATCCTACCATGTACTCTTGAAAACCACTTTGAATTCATCTGTATAATCATATGGCTGGTTATCATTGTACTCTTACATCTAGACATTCTATGTCAAGATTGGATTAGACTGTATTCAGTTGTTGAATTGGGTACTGTACTATCAAAACCACTACTGTGCAGATTATGAATATTGTATCTTAGAGCATTGTCGTTCTAATATTTTTGTTGTGGACCAACTAGTTTTTTAACCCAATGACAGTAAATGCTGTTGGAGGATTTAGTACATTTTTTTGTAGAATTTGTTTTTATAATTCTCGCTGATTATTCTTATAATTCTCGAATAATAATAATTATAATTCTCGAATAATTTTATAGTCTTGCTGATTTGTGGCTTGTTTATTGCTTACTTGTTGCAGCGCTTACTTTATTATTCATAGATGTTGAATTTTATTATCATTAACATTATTATTATGGCTCCTATAAAAAAAATTATACTGCTGCTTTGAAGCTCTTGGCATCTTGTGGTGGAAGTTGGGACCAGAAATTTGAAAATTACTTAAGAATAAAATGTGAAGATTGAAAATAAAAAAAATTTGAAAAGAATGAGATAGAAGCATTGAAAGAAGTGATTTAGAATAGAGTGAAGAAAGTGACATTGATGGCCATTTGTTAAGTTTACTTAATTTTAACGAGTTGGATTTTGAAAGTTTTTGAAAATAAAATGTGGCTTATTTTAATAGTAAAATTATAATTTATCATCTAATTTATGTATTGCATATTATTATATAGTAATTTTTAGTGACAAAGCTTACCAAACTTGTAAATATAATTTTTGGCATGTTCTATGTAGGATGTTTAGTTATTTTTCTTATATATTGCTGTTTATAGGTATTCTATTGTAAATGTGTAAAAAGGTTATCAGTAATGATTTTATCAATATGGAAGGGAATTACTGAATAAATTCATATTAGATGCAATATTTTGAAATGCTTTGCTGCAGCTAATATGGTAAATTGCCTTAACTGGTGTGGTACTACTTATTTACCTGAAATTACAATACATAAAATGTATTTGCTTATACTTGCATCCAAACATTTCTTTAATGTGTATATGCCTTTTTAAAATATATTAAATTAGGATTGCATATAAAGATGTTTTCTGATGAAGCATACACAATAAATGTTTAATTTATTAAAAAATTAAATGTTTAAAAGTAAATATAGCTGTATTTTAGACAAGTTTTGAAAAACTGTTGAACATAATATTGATACCTATCATCTTTTTACGACTTAAAGGCATCCTATTAAAGCATATATCATGAAAAGCAATTTGAAACAATTCTGGAATTTGGGATTCTTAAAAAAGTGATTTCTATAGAGCAGGGCTTCTTAAACTATGGGTCGCGAGAGATTTTAATGTCAAATATTTATATATACCATTTTATAACATCACTAGAGTTGGCGAAATACAGTGGACTTGCAGCGTCTAGACACGCACATTTGTTGAAGGTTTTGAGCTATCTCCACCAACAGCAGTAAACGATCAATGATCGCTATTATTATACTGTGGCTATACATTGTTAGTGCGTTTGTTAGTATCATACATGTTGAATAAAGCGTGTGCCGCTGACTTCCCACTCTGACCGCCACCTCTAAATATCACACACAATCAAAGGGAGGAATGCACGCGCATACACATGTGCAACCTGCAGCTAAACAATGATTCATGTATGGGGTCATCAAGAAACTCGCAATCATAAATGGGGTCGTGAATGACAAAAGTTTAAGAAGCCCTGCTATAGAGTAATACAAAAAAAGAGTTAAATGTTGGATTAAAATTGTTTTTAAATATATATATCTACTCGGGAGAGAAGGCTGAGTCAAGATAATGCTCTTATGGCTGCTTGATTAATATTGCCCTTGTAATGGCTGTCAGGAATGCAGGTATTATTATTAAAGACACTGTTTTTCAATGATCTGTGCAAATATAAGGCATACACTTACAACACCAGCAGAAGTAAATAGGATATTGTGGACACTGATTGCTTGATTAATTAGAGGGATGTCGGGCAACAAAAGTGTGCGGAAACTTTATTGCTCTGGAGTCTGCAGCCATAGATATTGGACTAACGTTGAATGAGAAAGAAACTGAATTTTTTGTGAGCGTTGCCAGTTTATGTACCCTGTCACTGTTATTTCCAATAGAAATATTAAATTTGAAATTGGCAATATATTATATATGGCTAGTCAATATTTTCTTGTTTTTTTTTTTTTAAATTAGTTAAGTTTTAATTATTAAGTTTGTTACAAAGATAGATTTATATTAAACTTTTATCAGAACCATCATATTATATGGTCGTGAAGGCTTGTTTGGGTAGGATTTTAATAAATTTAATTTGTTAAAAAAAAGTATTGTGTGGTGGTGTGTGATAGAGAATTGATTTTATTGAGCATTTTTCTAACTATTTGATCTAATACATTAGTTCTAAATTGCATTGACTGTTAAATCAAATTATATTAACTATTTTCTGTTATGTAATTCTTATTTGATAATTGAAGAACATTTAATATAATTTTATTTTTATTACTTTTACATAATTATTAGTCAATATGCTTCCAAGATTCATTCTATTGAAGAGAAAAAGTTTGTTTAGCAAACTTTTTAATTAAGAATGAACTTTAACAAATTTATATGGACTTCCCTTCAACTTTCATATTGTTGTAATTTTAGGTTCAGCAGGTGGTTATTTTTCATTCTCTTTTGAATAATAGAAAAGTTAAAGTTAAGTCACCATTTAATAAATGTTATTATTTTTAAAAAAAACATTCCCTTATCTAATTCCAATTAGATTGTTGATTAAATTTTTAATAACGTCTTTTTAAAAAAATGCCCCATTTGCAAAAGTAAAATTTTCTGGATTTATTGATTTTTCTTTGCTTATTTTTATATAATAAGTGAAATCATTTTACTTTATTATTTATCTTTTTCATTGAAAAATGACTTTTAAAGGAAAAAAAGAATAAAAACAACATATTTTAAATATAACTGCAATAGCATTTTTTAATATGTAGACTATCAATACCAGAGTATTATGTTAATCATTCAAAAATTAATTGTATTTTTCTTATTTTTTGTACATTTTCCACTCCCTTTGTTAATTGGGAGGATTTATTTGAATGAATTAGTTCTGCAAAATAAATGTGTATTAACTCTAATTCGTAATATAGTTGTATATGGTTTTGGGACAGTTGTCTTCCATTTTAAAGTTAATTGGATTTGCAACATTCTATTACTATTAAAGTCTTCATTATGCAACTTAAGTAAAGAATAAATATGTGGGTTAATGGTCCTAATGGTCAGGATATTTCTAATCTTTGGTTCACACAGTATCAATTATTTTCAGTAATATGTAAAATAGTTATATTCATAGTATATAATTAAAATTAATCAAAAGGTCAACACTTTCCAGCAGTACATTATTGTTTTGCAATTATAGTTAGTATAAAATATTACAAATGTATTACTTGTAATATCAATGAATTGCCAACTGTTGACCTAAATTATGTAAACTTTTAGAAAACTGATTTTTCATTAATATTTTTCTTTATTTCTAGATATTCCTTATCTTATTATAACTATGCAGCCTGCTGATACGTTCAGATATCGGTATGAGAGTGAGAAAGGTTCCCATGGTGGTATTAAAGGGGAAAAATATTCTCGGACTTTCAAGTGTTTTCCTGAAGTTAAGGTAATTGATTTTATTATGCAAGATATAGTTTTTCTTTGCTTATTTGAGATACATTGCTTGCTGTAGCATTCTTAAATGAATGAATGTATTTAATTTAAAGTTAATTGGATATGCAACATTCTATTACTATTAAAGTAATATAATGTTGTTAGAAAATGATATATTGATATGTTATATTTGCACACCTTAGTTGTAATAAATGAATGACTCTTTTTTTTTTTTTTTTTTTTTTTGTGTGTGTGTATGGTCAATTTTTGTATTGGTTTCAATTTTTGAATTAGTTGTGGGGAATTTTTTTTTTAATGATCATAGGAATATTAAATAAGGTGAAAATGAGAAGAAATTATGACTTTTACAATTTCCAGGCTCAGATCCAAAAATGAGTAGTCCTGTATCATAACTACTATTTCCATGCAATGAAGGAAAAAAAGTCCCCCCCCCCCCCACAAAAAAAAATGTATTTATGTTTCTGAAAATGAAACAAGTATAAAAGATTTAAGACTAAAAAAATATTAAATATAGGCTTTGAAGCAAAATGTAAAAAACAATTAATTAAGATATAGAGGAAGTATTGAAGAAGAAAATAAAAATTAATATTGTTCATTAAGCAATAACAATGAAGTGAATCAAAGGAAATATTAAACTTTTAAAAAATGATAAAGAAACATTTCTTTGTGAAATTAGAATTAAAAAACATAAGATATTGTTTGATTTATAACTATAGTGGGAAGTGATATATGTAAGGCTGAATTATATTACTAATATAAATAAACATTATCTACAAGTTTAGGAGCTGTTAGGTTACTTAAACAAATAACTCTTTGAAAAAGTAACCATTTTAATTAAGTTTTTAACACTTTAAAATGAGCTATAAGTAATGAAGTTATGACTAAATGTACATGATTTCTGATATAAGATATTAGATATGATATTAGCTATTCATAATTTTTCACTTTAAAAATTATGTTGATTTCTTTTGGAAACTAGAATAATTTTTTTTTTGATGAAATAAAATGTTCATATTGTCACTACAGAACTTATCTTTAAAACCAATTTTAATTATAAAATGTTTTTTTTAATCCTTCACTTTTTTTTTATGTAGACAAGAATGAAAAGAATTTCATTTTATAAAGAATTTTATAAAATTAAACTTTTAGAGTTTTTTTCTTTGTATTTTTGAAAATAGAAATTAATTATATTGTGTTTTAATTTTACAAAAAAAATTATAAAGCAATAAAATTAAAAAGTAATATATTATTCTAAAAATATATAAAATATTTTCAAGATGTAGATTATCATTTAATTTAAAATATTTTGAAGTTAATGATTTTTATATACTTATATGTATTTTTATTACTTTAACTATTTTAATTATCTGTATATTGATGGATTTACTCTCTTTTAATTTTGATATGTATTATCCTAAACTTTTTCATTAAATCTTAGTTAAGGATTTACTTTGCATCGTATAATTTAATTAGCTGATCAAGAAAGAAACATTTTATAAAATTAAAAATCATAAATATATGTAAACAGGTGTGAATGATTCTATTTTCAATGCTTTGTTTCCTTTATTTTCAGCTGAATAATGCACCCTGTAATACAAACATTAAAATCAAGGCTAGTTTATATACTAATGAGATAAATCCAAAACCTCATGTACATGAGCTGACTGGGAAAAATTGTCGAAATGGTGAATGTCTTGTGAACCTTGATGAAGATTTCAGTGCATCGTGAGTATTTCCTAGAACTACAATTCTGGTTTTTGATGATGCATTAATTCAATGTTTATATGCTAATTTATATATATATACCTGTTTTTCATTTTGGTAGGTTTCCTTCATTAGCTATCCAAACAAGAAAAAAAGAAGAAGTCTTGAAGACCTTAATGGAAAGAAAAATATCTGAATATGGTGAATTTAACAATTATATTGTAATCTGAAAATTTATATGAGATAGAAATATTTTTAACATGTTTTTCAGTACAGATTTATGTAATTTATTGAGGCATAAAACAACATTTTTTTATATTTTTATTTCCGATATTAATTCCAATTTCTTTGTATAAAATAATTGTAATTGAATAAAATTTAGTGTGTAATAATTGAAGTCCTTTTGTTCACGAGATTTAAAAACAAGTTTTAAATAACCTATTTGCTATTCCATATTTGTCAGTTGCTGTTATTTATGTTAAAAAACTTGATTAGTCTTCATGCTTCTTGCCCTCCTTCATTCATAATTCATGAATTTGCTGTTGAAAACTGTTTATTTTATTTGCAATTACTGTTCTATGTATTTTAGATGCATAATTTGCTTGTAAAACTCGTGTTAGCATTTTGAAATAACATTTTAAACATGCAGTGAAACAAAGATAATCAGTGATGACATTTGAAAGAAGAAAGTGTATGTACCAATTTGATATCATGCATTAATACAAAATTAGTTCATATTTTTTTCTTATATCTTTGTTAAATAAGTTTGAAAGTCTTATAAGTTCCTGTATTTCATCTCATGCTTTAGTGTTACTTATTTAATATATATTCTCATTTTTGAAAAATGAGATTTATGCATCTCATTTTTGTTATAATGAAAGTTACGTAAGCTCCTAGTGTATTCTAAACACTATTTAGATTTCCTAAAATAAAAACTTATTACATATCTTATTGTAGTTAAAATTATGTATGTTTTTGGACAAGAGAAGGAAGAAAAAGCTGTAGAGAATTAACCTTTATTTTCTGAGTTGTGAGTGTTATGAGAAATTTTAAAACAACAAAAATATTATATATATATATGTACCATTTACCTTTTAATCTTATAAAATATGGAAAGTTGAATTTAATTAAATAAGCTTAAAGTTGTGGAGAACGGGATGACGCATAACTTGGATCAATCTGAATCATGTGCTCCAGAAAGTAACTTATGTGCAGAGAGTTATGGAATCAATTGTATCCTAAATATGTAAAATCTTTCTAAATGAAGAGTTATGGGTAAAATGTTAGCGTATTGGCTTATTTATGATTTTTTTTACTTCAAGTATATAACATGGTATAAAGTATTTGCATCTTGCATTTTATCATATACTATTTGATTTCTATAATTTAAAAATTATGGTAATTTCATATTTGAGTATTGTACTAGGATCATGAAGCTTAACTTGCACTTGTAATTTTTGAATATTAACACAGTAAACAAGTGTAGTTCATGTGGGGACTCCTGGTAATTATTCCTTTGTTTTCTTTGCTCTTTTTTTAAGATAGTGTCAATAAAATATTAAGGTTTTTTTAAAAGATTTCACTAAGTACATAAGAATATTTGTATTATTATGCAGTATTATATTTTTTTAGAGTAAATTAAATCCAAAGGAATAATTTTGTGTCAAATTTGTATTAATGGTATTGTGTAACAGCTATTATACATTTATATTTATTGTTAAAAAATGAAAATTTGATTCTATTCTGGAGAAACAAATTTGTTTCAAATGTTATTTAATACATTTTTTTAACTATTATCATTATAGGATTAAAAAGCTTAACCAAAGAAAAGAGAGCATCTTTAACTAAAGAAGTTCAAGAAGAAATCAAAAACTTTAATTTAGATTCTGCTAAATTATGTTTTGAAGCTTTTTTTGAAGATGATTTGAAATATCCCATATGTCCAAAAGTTTTCTCAAATCCTATAAATAATCAAAGTAAGTTCATCGAAAACTGAATGTTTTAATAATTTCTGATGTCTTGACTAAAACTATGTTTCAATTATTTTTCTGTATTTTAATGTTGTAAGTACTTGAAACACACAAATACAGGTTATAAAATTAAAAATTATTCAAGTAATGTAAGCTATTTTTATGCATGAAAAATTGCCATAAAGTTATAGTTTATCTAGTGTTATATAAACTTGAGTAATTTTTTTATTTGAATTAAGGAATGTAAAGTGCTCTTTTAGAAATTTTGTGTTTTATTAGCAAAGTATAAAGCTTTTGAGTAAATTATTTGGAAAAATATTGGTAGGATACATAATTATTTTGCTAATGTTATGTATCAAATAATCTAAATTTATATATCACCTTTGAAATGAATGGACAAATCATTTCTGTTTTTCTTCCGACATCAGGGAAGAAATAAAAGTTAAAATATAAAAAGTTGGAAAACAACTATTGTGTAAAATATTTTTTCTTAAATCCAATCAGCAAATCATTGTTTGACATATTTCACCTGATTTCTTAAATAGTTCATGGATGTAGAAGTACTCTTTACTTTTGTGTATTAAAATAAATCAAATTTAAAGGATATGTTTAAAACTTAATGAATTAATGAAACATTTCTTGTCTGGTTTTCTTTGTTGTCAAAAATGGGAAAATTGCAAATATTTAATTTTAGAAAAACTTGTATATTTTTCTTCACTTCATATCTTAAAGATATTTTAGTTCAATGGCTTATCAAAGTTCACACCACTCTAAATTAAAGGATAATAATTAATCAAATAATTTATGCCTGTCAAAACTTGACAACGGGATACTGAGAAGATTTTGAATTTAAAATATTGTATTGTTCAGGTTTTTCACTTTAAAATCTAAGATTGAGATCGTTACTAGCCAAACCAAAACCAATTTTAAAAATATTGATAACTGAAAGGACATGTTTTTTAAATATGTCTCCAATATTCATTTTTACTGTAATAAATGAATAGTTAAATGTTAAGGTAAAAAAACATTTTTCAAATAACTATGCTCACAAATCATTACTCTTTAACTAAAAAGTTATCATAATAATTAAATGTACTTGTCTTATTGTTTTTTAATGTAGGATAACAAATAAGTCGATCTCCTATAGAAATATCTCAAAAAAGCCAAATATTGCTCAAGTTATAATGATTGCAAGTAGATACAAAAAAAAAAAGGACCTAGTAATTCATCGACCATGTCTACTCTAGTATCTGCATCATTTTCATATATTTTCATGTTAAAAACAAGGATATTCCTGTTCAGACATGCAGCTGGATGGATGATTTGTTTTAAAGAGCTTGAGAATTTCTCCATCATCATAGATTTAAATTCGTTTTTTGAAGGATTGATATCCCCACTTGGGGTTTTTTAAAAGGGTAGAGCCCAACACTTTTTTGACTTGGTGTCACATGACTTTGCATGTGTTGATGGCATGAATTAATGTCACACTAGATGATTTATTTTGTTGAGAGCTATTGATGATTTATTTAGTTATTTCTAATCACTGTTAGGTGATGAAAATTACACCTGAGCTGCAAGCTCACTTGAAATTATTACTTTGAAAATCATTAAAATTGCATTAGAATGTTCTTTTAAGCATATCTTATTCAGAATGATAAAATTTTATGGAAACATTTATTAATATTTCATGAAAATAAGTAACTTTAAATAAAATTTTTGGTAATTAAAGTATTTTAAATGCTTTTAAGCTTTTTTTTAAAGACAGGGTGGGGGTATTGCGTCATTAATAAGAGTCAAATTCAAGTATGCTTAACAAATATTGCAACATGTCTCTTAATTGATATTCACTTGTTAACTTCTTTTATGGATGATTTTTTTTTTTTATTTATTGGTTTTGTAGCTACTAATCACTTGAAATGTAGGAGCATATTATTTCATCCGTAATTTCTATTTACAGCTCTGTACTTTTTCATTTGATTTATGGATCATTTTGAATTTATAATACTCTAATCTAGATTGCTTTCAATGAATTGCCATTTATCATTGTTTACAGCAGGCTTGGCCAATTCATGGGCCACATGTGGCCCACTTGGCATCAACCTGTGGTTGGCAGAGCTTAGTCATCTGAATAAAAATTTTAACTTTTATTATGCATAAAAGCACCAAAGAACATTCCAACATGAGTCATTTGCATTAATATCCCAATTTTGTGAGAATATCTCAGTTCAACTATTGTCATAATTATTCAGCTATATTCTTGTTTGAAACAATTACTTATGTGAGCTCATTTTAAAAAGTACACTGGCTATCATGTGGGGGGGGATATACAATGTATACCTTGTTATCAAACTTACTGAAGAGCAAAGATTGTGTATTACTAATTGCGGGGATGGAATGCAAAGCATGGATCATGCAATATAGCAGTAGCCAGTGTGTGTGCAGGAAGGCTGATATGTTTAACCCAGAGTGTGGTTCCAGACAAATTGACTGCTGGTTTCTTTTGATAACTAATAATTTAGCACCAGCATTTGGTTGTGATTTCAGGATAGGTTTTTAAAATTATATTTCATACAAATACATTTAATTCACTAACATATAATTTCACTTAATGTGCAGAATATTCTTGATTTCTTTAATGTGGCTCAGGAGAATTGGTTGCTTCCTATGACTGGAGAGGTAAAAGTAGTTCTATAGTTTTTATTGTGAGAATTTGAATTAATTGAGAATTTCGGTACGGCATTTCTATTTATTTCATTTTAATTTTAACTTTATTTTTATCTAGTTACAACCTCTCAAAAACCCATGGACGACAGCTTTCTCGAAGTCGTTTTTGCCTTCAAACTGAAGTCCCACCCCCTAACGCTCTCTCCGCCCATTGCTATATATGCTTCTTAGCTTACTGGCTACAGCGTCCAATGGCAATGCGCTTTCGTAACTTTACTTTCTAACTTTGTTTTGGCAGTTCCTCACTCTGCCGAATGCCCAGGCCCTTGTTGCCTTGATCACAATTATTATAGTTGATTACAATTAAGCTAAAATTTTATTAAATGATGCACTTTAACTTTTTAATAGTAATTCTGATGAGAGGGTATGTTTTTAATTTTAAAACAGGTACCTCGTAATTTTAGCCGTTACCGTTACCGTATGACTTGTGCATGTATTAATCAAAAAGATTTTTAGATTAACCCTTTGAGGGACGATATATATAAAACATTAAATTTTTGTTAAATTCATCTGATATGCATTGGTAATGTTAAAAGGACAATATCAAGCAGTAAAATTAATTTTTATTTATTTCCTGATTTTTAAGACCCAATATATATAATTTACCACTGCCCCTGTAGGACATCTTATTTGTACACTCGCTGTTTCACATTCCTTTGAAGAAATAATAAATACTTTTATGAAAAATTATATTATTTTAGTTAATTGGGAGATATTAGGATCACAAAACACTTTAGAAAAATTAACTTTATGATGATGTATATTTATTTCTGAGAGTGATAATTTGTGTGAAAATATGTCAATTAATTTAAGGGTAGCTTTTTTATACATATATAATTTTCATATTTTAATGATAAAACTATATTATAAACTTAATAAACCAAATTTAGTTCAAATGCATGTACATTTTTATTTAAAATAAGGCATATTTTTTATTGCACAGACTGAAATGAAATTTTCTTCCCCACTTGTTTCTGAAGATAACTCCAATCTTTTGGAAGGAAGCTGTTCAAACAAAACAAATTCTTTCTCGATCAAAAGTCCCCATGTAGGCATTCTTTTAGAGATATATTTTAGACTATATATATTTAAAAAAATTAATTAAAACTAGATTATAAAGCTGTTTTAAATACAATTTGAATTTTTCTGAAATAATTGTGCGCACTATTATACAAAATCTGAAACAGTCACGAGAATTGAAAAAAAAAAAGTATTCAATGAACACTAAGTAAAACAAGAATTCTGTTGGATGTATGATCTCTGTAAGAGTTTGAAAACCAGCTTTCCATGGTAATTGAACGTATTCCGAACATACCCTCCCACATGTAACGAACAGACGTGTCAAACAAACAAAAAATGTACAGCCATCCTTACTCTGAATGAATTACAGGAAATTTACTCAATTCTGAATGTATTCAGAACATAACCTCCCACATGTAACGAGCAGACATGTCAAACAAACAAAAAATGTACTGCACTCCTTACTCTGAATAAATTACAGGAAATTTACTCAATTCTTTTGAATCTCTAATCATATTTCCTGTATCTTTTACAGCTTCAAAAGAAATATTCCTTCTTTCAAGATTCATATATGGCGCCCAAATGCCGAGGACTCAGTTCTTCTTACGAAGCCAGTATCTCTTTGCTGCATTGTACCTTTTGTAATACAAATGGTTAATGACTTATAAATCAGTTTACTTAGTCCCTTTGATAAAGTCTACTACTAGAGTCAATGAGCTCCTATTCCTGTCCCTCTTTTGTCAGCTTATGATCTATTTTTATCTCTTGTCTATCAACAATAACTCAAGTCCCTAATCTGCTGTTTTCAGCCAGTTCTGTCTTAGATGCCTTCAAAGGCTGTCTCTCCATTTTTGCATTTTTCGGGGGTTTTTTTGTCATTAATTTTGGTTTTAAGATATCCTCTTTTACTCCTGCACTTTTTATTTAATGGTCATGCACCGTGTTGATAAATTTCTATTTTAAGTTTCTTTTCTTAGGAGAATAATTGTGATTTTCCTACGCTGGAACTCGAAAACATATTTATGACTTCTATCTTTCAGTGTAACAAAGTGAACCATCACTTATCAGTCTGGTTCGAAAATTTCAGGGCTGCCATCTGTTGCTCACTAACCCTCTGTGTGCTCTGTAGGGGTGGTAGTATAAATATAATACCACTTAGTTTAAAGAATGAAGCCAATACTTATATAGGTTGCTGATAAATTTAAAATTTTTAAGTAATTTCAGGAACATTTCTGTGAGGCATAAAACAACCACTTGTTGGGAACTTTCATTAGATTGAAAGTAATAATTTTAATAATTATTCTGCATGGTTCTACATATAATTTAAGAAAATAAAACTATAAGGTACCATTTGAAGATAAATGTATGGGAAAAATCATACTTTACAGAGATATTTAATGTGCTAAGTATGAGGTATAAAAAATATACCTCTGTCCCTGAAAGGGTTAAAACATGACACATAATAATATTTATTTTTCTTATTTACTTGTTTAAAAAACATCTGGAACTATTTGTTGAAACATTTGTTTGGTATTTTTTTCCCAAGATTTTCTTGTATGCATTGCACAGGTGGACAGCATTTGGTCTTTTATACCTGTAGAGGTTAGTACCAACTCTGTTGGGAACCATTGGTTTAGAGCAGGAGCAGACAAATGTTTTTGATCAACGACACCCAAAAATTTTTAAATTCTGTTTTTAACTCTCCATAAAAATGATAAGAAAAAGGGAAGAAAACTTACCTGTTACTTAAATAAATTAAATCATTTAAGAAACAGTTAAGTTTTTATTTTCATTTGATTTTGACGAGAATCAATGAGAAGGATGTGTTTGATGACTTATGGCTAGATTAGCAATATTTGGTTCAAAATTTGTTGATTTAGTCGTACTTTGTGTCAGAGCTCCATATTCTATTTATTTTTCTTTTTTGTTAAAATAGAATTAACATGACTGAAACCAGATTCAACCATACATGAGCTTGGAAATGCAATTAACAAGCAAAATGCTGTACTAAGGTGTGGATATTTTTGCGTAGTATTTATATTTGTACAAAATGAACTCGCAGTTAAATTATTAAAATACATATTTGCTTCAAGGTCAACTAATAATTCTTCAACTAATGACTTCATCTTGTAAATGACTGTCATTATTTTCAACATGAGCAGAAATTTCGCGGTAGTCCATTCTAGGATATCTTATGTTTTTAATATGTCCAAAGAAAAATTTAAAATCATCACTAAATATTTGGAGTTGATTTGTATGTATTTCCAATTCTATGTCAGTTATATTCAATTTTAAAAGTACTATAAATATATTTAAGTAACAATGAATACTTAATTTAAACAAATTTAATTTAACTTAGTAGCTTATAATAATTATTTGTGCTTGAATTAATGTTATATCTTTTTCTTGGTGACGTGTTTGAATATCATTGAACTTTGCAAATACATCGGCCAAATAAGTAATATTGTTTTTATTTTTTTTTGCAATTTGTCACTTTGGGCTGGATTAATTTCAGTTAGAAATTCTGTAACTGTTTAAACGATTCAACAAGCTTTTATAAACATGCACTTCTTGACAACTATCGTATTTCGATATGTAATAACAATAGGTTTGATAATTCATCAACTTCCTCGTAAAGCTTATCAATCAGCCGTAATTAAAGAGTCTGTTCTCTAATTTGGGACGTCTTGTAACAAAATGGAGCTACAATCATTTCTCGCTAGAATGAGAATGAGAATCCATCACGAAACACGTATACTTTAAACTGTAAAAAAAAAATTTAAAAAATATGCAGGAAAGCTTAAATAATTATGAATGAGAAATTAAATAAAGTTATAATCTATTATAAAAACTTAATTGACTATATTATATTTACAAATGGCATTCCAAACGAAAATTGTACGTACTGTGTTGCTGTCAACAAATTTGTGATTGAATAGCATTGATATTCATTCTCTAATTGACCTCTTTAATATACCTTTAATTGACCACTTTGCCAAACCCTGGTTTAGAGTTACTTAAAATCAGTATTGGTACCTACGTTTAATCAGTACCTACGTTTTTTAAGTTGCTAAAAATTCTATTGAATATAAAAAAATGGACTTTGTTTTTGTTCATGTGTACAAGTGTTTGTTTTCTAATGTAGATTATTAATTAAAAATATTTTTAAATATAAGGAAAAGTTTGCATAATGTATTTTTAATAAAACTACACATGTAATATTTGTAGATGACATACACATTTGCCCCTTTTTTATTCTCTTCTCATTTATGTAAAAATATTATGTAATTCCTGTCTGCCATTAAGTATCCTTTGTAGTTTTTTCTCAGATATTAAGAAAACTTTTTCAGGTTTGAAATGATCATAGCAAGACATAAAATAACTGTATTCTGCCAGAAATTTAATTGCAAAGCATTTTAAAGGTAGTGAGGTATATAAGTATTTATAAAAAAAAAAAAAAAAATTGAGGGAAAAAATCATTTTCAAAGTTATACAATTATGACAATTATTTTTAAAAAAAGAAGTAAAATCTGGATCTATTGCTAACTAATTTTGAATTTTTTGTATTTTAAAATATGAGTTTCTTATGTTTAAAAAAATAGATCATCATTCTTAAATTAGTGCTGCCTAACTTGCATCAGAATTAAGTGAAAGATTTACATGAAATCAAAATTTACAGATTAAACAAAAAAAAAAGTATGACAAATCATGTGATTTTATAGGTAAAATGAAGAAAATGTTTAGCGAATCAGAAAATTGAGTTCAAAATTTAAAAAAAATTTAGCAAGTAAAATTTGCCTTATTGAAATGTTTTATTGTTTGCTAATAAATTGGAATAATTCGTATTTAGTTCAAACAAATGAATTAGTGTAAAGAAGCAAAAAAAGAAAGAAAGGTTCAAAATATTGCTGTTTAATGTGAAAATATAATAGTTTGAATTGTTTTTCATCTGAAGTGGATATTTTAGTTTCTATAAAAATTGTAATAGTATGAATTGATATGAATTACAATGTTTTTAAAAATTTCAATAATTAAGCAAGTATTTTTTAATTTTCAAAATGTATCTGAGGCACTATTTAAATAATAATTGTAAATATACTGTCTTAAAACTTTTATTTTATAACTGTACTGAACCTATAAAATTGTTTTTTTCTGTTGTTGTTCTCTTTAATTTCTATTCAATGTATACAGTAAGAATTGAAAAATAGAACAAGGAAAAATGAATATTCATTGAAAATTTGAAAACTGAAACATTGTTTTATGAATAATTTATGACAAAGCATATGAAAAATGTAATTATGGCGAAAAAAATTTCAAACTTAGTATTGAAATATGTTTTGGAGGTATTTCTATTAGTAATATGATATATTATTATATAACATACAGGGGGGAGAGAAAAACAAATTGATTTCAATATTTTAATGTTAAGTGGGTCTTTTTTTTATTTTTTATATAAATGTAAAGAACACAAACAGTTTGAGGGAAGAAAAATAGTTGCTACTTTATATGTAAAATATTTCTTTTTATAGAATCAGCAGCATCTGGTGATCTGAAAATAAATCGTATAAGTCAAATTATAGGAAAGTGCAGTGGAGGTGATGAAGTGTTTTTGTTTTGTGAAAAAGTAAAGAAAGGTAAATTTCTTTAATGAATGAAAATTTATTTTTGCTTGACATCTAATAAGGAAACATTCAATAGCTGTAGTTATTAACATTTAAAATAAGAAACATGGGAAGGTTGTACATTATATTTTTTTAGATATTTCTGGAGAATCTTATTCCTCTTTTTAAAATATAGATGTAAACTTTACAAATTACATTTATTTTTAATATGTAGATGTATATTTTACAAATGTCTATCAATAAATAAGTTGCAATAGTTAATTTTTTCTTACTTTTAAACAATAGGAAACTTTTTGATTGCTGTGATAATAAAATTAACACATATAATGTTTGAATGAGTATGACAAAAATATTCTCACTTTTGGCTGATGCAAAATGAAAAAAAAAAAGTATTTGTTATATAAATAGGAATGTGAAGAATATATTAAAGAATAGGGAAAAGTATAAATCTCTATTATTCACTAGTGTATTTAAAAATTGTGTTTGCCTTTTAAATAAAAACAAAAAGCTGCGACACTTATTGTACCTGAAATTAGTATAATATGCAGCTTGTGATAATGCATCACATTATCAAGTTTTATATAGCTATTTACTTTTATCTGATTGAATTTTTAATTTGTTAGATGATTTATAATGATTTCTTTACTATTTTTGTGTTTTACATTTATCCAGATACTTATTTGTGTTGATTAATGTATATATCAATTTCACTTAAATCTAATATACTGATTTTTTTTCTTCCTGAGTTTTTTGTACATAAATAATTATAAGAAATAATCTAGAAATATGTTCAAACATAATTTATTGAGAAGAATTTATGTTTTTTCGAAGTCCAACATACATAAATATTGAAACAAAAAAAATTATTCGGGAAATTTGATCTAAAATATATTTATTAGAGAATAATAATAATATTATTATTCAGCTAAAGTCAGTCTTGTATTTCAGCCCCCTTCCCTAACTTTTCATGAATGTATTAACAGAAATGTTATTTCTTTATCATTCTACAAATTAATGGAAGTGCTCATATGATATTATTCTATGAATTATGATATATATTATTAGTATATAAGTGGAATAAATATTGATATTTGTACAATGTAAAATTGATTGTATGATACGATTTCCTTTTTTTACTATCTTTTGATAGCTAATTTTAGTGTAGTATTTTTACTAACATAACTTATAATGAAATTTCAATATTAAATTATGCTATTTTCAAACAATCGAACTTTTATGACATTCCTAATGTAAATGTAGTAAAATTTTACATTCTTTATATATGTACATTAAAATGCATACTGTTCGAATTTAGAAATAATAAATTAGATATTCTATGGAATGCAAAGTTTATGTATTGAATGCTATATAAATAATTGAAAAATAATATTTTTTAATACATGAGCAATTTTTTATTGTAAAAATAGTGTTAAATTGACACTTAATATTAGACATGATTTGTAGAAATCAAAGAATTTCTCAAGATTCTCCCTTAAAATAATGAGTTTAATATGCTATTTTCTTTTTAATCGAGTAAATTAAATCAATTTCTGTATACAGGTTTTTAAAACACTTCTTCAAATGCAAAAAGAGGTTTCGAATACTTAAGGAAACATACCATTAATGACATTGTTTCTTTTAAGAATCGCCAAAAAGCTATGAAATAATAAAATATGCCGTATAATAAGATCCACAAATAGCAAAATAATGCATCAAACCAAATTCTTAAGTAATTCTTTTCAAACAGAAAATCATAAAATTGTGTGTATTTGAATCAAATGCATTTTGAAAAAGTAATTTCTAGCTATTCACGATTTTCACTTCACTAACTTCAGGGACTGTATTTATAGTAAACTGAAATGCATAAAATTACAATTTCTTCCCTTTTAAAATTAAATGTGATTAGGAAAATTAGGTGATGATAGAAGTGAATTAGAAATGATAAATGAAAGATAGTTGTGAAGGAAATGAAGGGAGATATAAGATAATGAGACAAGCTAATATGCAAATGCAAGTTGTATTAAAGCATTGCTGTTAATCTTTAGGGTTGAAGTGAATTTAAATTAAAGTATTATGATAACAATCAGCAGTTGTGTGAAGTAATTGAATCAAGATAAGTGAACTGATAAGTTGAGAGTTTATTAGTTGGTCTTAATTTAGAATTGTTAAGGAAAGTGGGATTTGAGAGAATGATCTTGTCTATCTTTCTGAGATAAATAAAATATTTTATCTTTTTCTGTGCATCTTCAATTGGAGTTCAATAATTTATTGCCTATTATTTCTTACACTGTAAAATATCAGAAGAATTAAATAATATAGATCTGGTATGTTTATTGTGATGTTTTTAAATTCTTTTATTGATTATTAATATCTCAAGTCATGTAGATCTTGTTTGTTTCCTGAAAAGAAGCCAATTATTTTATTTATAAATGAAATTCTATATATATAGTATTTACTATTTAAGTTATAAATTATTCATAAAGTAGAAAAACATATTTAAAAATAACTGAAATAATTTTAAAATAAAATGCAACTCAATGACAGAATAAAAAATAATTTTGTCCAAATGGTAGAAATACATTTAATTGATGTTTTAACTAGTTTGGAAAAATAGATTTTAAAATCACTTTTAATTTCAATGCCACAATAATCTTTTAATACTTTGTGTTTAGTGATAGGTACATATTATGGTTCTTATTTTGTACTTTTTTTAGAGGACATTAAGGTACGTTTTTGTGAGAGAGATGATAAAGGTAATATTCTGTGGCAAGCATTCGGAAAATTTTCTTCTGCTGATGTACATCATCAGGTAACCTGATGTTATATTTAGAATTTTTATAATTGGCTATTTTAGCTTTGAACTGCTTTAAATTTTTTTTCTTTAAGTTTATATTAAATTACCACTAATTTTAATTATTATTACCATCACAAATATTAATTTATGCATTTAGGTAATAAAACTGTGGCAAATGTATTATTTTTTTATGAAAATGAATATTATTTTATGAAAATCTTAGGTAGCCATTGCATTTAGAACCCCTGAGTATAAATCATTTAATACAGAAGCAGTTGTGTTTGTTGAACTTTTTCGGCCATCGGATGGCAAGTGGAGTGAATCAGATAAACCGATAACATTTAAATATATGCCAAATGAGGGTAAGAGTGATTTAACTTTTTAAAAAATATATTGAAGTACATATGTATTGTTTCAAAAAGCTCGCAAATAATTATCAATTATTACAGAATTATATGAAAGTTCAAGGAAAAGGAAAAGAGTCGATTCCCTGGATCCATCTTTATCACCGCTTCAATTTATATGTTCTAAATGTTCTCAATCAGATGAATGGTTGGAAAATATTTTTGATAGTGGCAATCTTTTTGATGAAATTCCAGATGACTTTACAGGTAAGCACACTTCTTACTTTTTTTTTGTAAATTCTCCCCCCTGTACTATAAATAAGACAATGAGAGTTGAATAGAAGGAATTAAGCTTTTAATGACTTGAGGTTACATGATAATGAAGTGAGGTTACATGATAATGATTTTAATGAAGTGAGTTTACATGATAGGCATGATTCTTGTTTACAGAATGTCTCAATCAGGCGTTGCCAATATAGAAAACCAAATTAAGTGATGCCAGATTACATAAGAATAATATTACATTTACCTCCCTTTAAATTTTAATCTGGTTATTTCAGTCCCTGATGTAGTCCTTCAAGTATGCAGGAGGTTGCCTATGACGAGCTGTACACAATGCTAATGTGTTCTTGTTCTGTTCAGTTGAATCTTCTAAAGTGATGTCTGAATCCGAGTTTATTGGCTGTAGATCTGGAAGAACTTGAACATTTTCTTCTGTACTCTTGTTGCCTTCAGATCTAGTAGTTTCCCCTCTTGTAGCTAAGTGTCTTATAGAAACAGCTGTTTCCTTTCCATCGCTAAGTTTTACATGTGCATAGTCAGGGTTAGCTTCAATTAATTCCACTTCTTGGACAATTGGCTCATATTTGTTAGCATGCACTTGATTTTTCATTAGAACTGGACCAGGCTTTGTAAGCCAAGTAGGTATGGAACACCCATTATGGGATCTTCGAGAGTGAGAAAACATTCGTTCATGAGGAGTGGCATTTGTTGCTGTACACAACAAAGAGCGAATGGAATGCAGAACTGTTTGGATAACACCTTCCCATTGTTCAGTTTTCATATTATTAGATCTTAAAGCAAGTTGTATAGTTTTCCAGATTATTCCATTATATCGTTCAACATGTCCATTTCCTGCTGGATTATAGGGAGTAGTACGACTTGTAGCAATTCCTTGGAATGTTAAGAATGATTTTAATTCATGAGACATGAAAGATGATCCTCTGTCAGGATGAATAAATGAATGGCATTCCTAAAATAGAAAAAATGTTCTTCAAATGCAATATTACAGATTTTGCAGAAATGTCACTACAAGGGATCGCAAACGGAAATCTAGAGAATTCATCAACTATTGTTAAAATATAGTGATTTCTGAAAGCACTAGGTAAAGGCCCTTTAATGTCAAGATTTAACCTTTCAAAAGGGGAAGTAACTTTCACAAGAGTTCCAACATGTTTAACAAATCTTGGCTTTAATTCGTTGCATATTAGACAGGAATTTGTGACTTTCCTTAATATCCTCTAAAGAAAAAGGGAGATTTTTGCAACACACCGAATGATGCATTCGTGTCACTCCAGGATGACAAAGAGAGTTGTGAAGATTGTTTAAATCGACTCTGGGAGTTAGAGCACCAGTTATATGGGATAATGTATCAGCAATCACGTTTTGCTTTCCAGGACAATAAATAATGTCAAATTTAAAACTAGCAAGTTCAAGTCTCCAGCGGATTAACTTTTCATTTTTAATTTTACTACCAATGCGACTGCTTGTTGATCAGTGAACACTTCAAAATGCTTTCCCATCAAGAAGTGTCTCCAATGACGAAGTGATTCCAGATGGCATATGCTTCTTTTTCTGCAGATGAATGTCTCAATTCAGATGCATTAAGGGTTCTTGAGAAAAAGGCAACAGGACACCCAGCTTGACTCAAGGTAGCTCCAATTGCGAAATCGGATGTATCAGTTTCCACTCGAAATGGTATGTCATCTTCAATTGTTGCTAAGGCAGCATTTGCCACATCATCTGTAAGTGAATTAAAAGTCAATATAGCATCTCTAGCAAGAGGAAACTGTTTCTTTCCTAGAAGAGGACGTATTTTCTGAGAAAACCCCGGGATCCACCGGCAATAATGGGCAAACATTCCTAAAGAACGTTGCAATGCAGATGAGTCTTTCGGAACAAGCATATCTCTCAAAGGTTTTAGTAATTCAGGATCTGGTTTAATTATACCATCCCGAACAATGTAGCCTAGCAAATGGACAGAATTATTTGAGTAGGTACACTTATCTTCATTTAGGGTCAAATTATACTTCTTTGCCACAGTCTGGAACTTCTCTAAGTTGTCATCATGTTCTTTCTGATTTTTTCCACATACAGTAACATCATCAATGAATGGATATGTGAGAGTGAGTCCTTCATCCTCAATAATTTTGTCAATGACTCTTTGAAAACAAGCTACTCCATTAGTAACCCCAAAAGGAACACGTAAAAACTGATATAGCTTTCCACAAACTTCAAAAGCTGTATATTGTCTCTCACTAATCTGGATAGGAATTTGATCCTTTTGATTTGAAAGGATGGGAATTCCTGATAGGAATTCCTGATAGGAATTCCCATCCTTTTTAGTGATTTTTCCAGTTCTGTTAAATTATAGCAACGCCTTAATAATTTGCAGTTAAACGAGATGAAAATAATGATGCAATTTTATATCTTATGTAAATAGAGTTTTTATGTTTTGTAAATCAGTAATGTCTGTAAATGAGCTTTATACAGATCAATTCTTACCAAGTTGATTGAATTTTATATATTATATGTGCACATTCTGAAAAACTGTTGTCAAATTTGGAACTTGGAGACAAAATTTTATTCTTATGGGTTTTAGAATACTTAGTGATTATTGGTCTATGAATTTCTGATATTTTATAAATACTGTACATAAAGATTCAAATACTTATGTTTACCTTTATCAATTAAAGTTGTTGATAATGATGTTTTTGACCATGAATTCAATTTTACTATTTGCCTGTCAATTAAATGTCCCTTAACAAAATGTGTAATTTATACAATATCCAATTTTAATATATGGTAGAAATAAACTGTAATGAGTTTAAAACGATTAATGGTTAAATTTCTCTGAATTTTAAATTCTTCCTACTTTCTAAAAAAGTATCATTGCGGGCTTTTAAAAACAAAATTTGCATGTTTTTATTTTTTCCTTGCATTAAACTAAATTACCTTTAATTTAGATATATATATATAATTAAGCAGTAAAAAGTTCTACATTTTTTTCGAAAAATGAAATTAAAAACATTTAAAGATGCATTACACATTCTTCATGAATTAAAAATATAAATAAAAAAAATATATGTTGTGATTGTGTTCTAACTACCATTACGTATTTCTAATAAATTAATTCAGTTCTCAATTTTTGTTTTTAAATCAATTATTTTAATTTAAAATTTTTTTTTTTATTGAGACATTTCCTGAAATAAATTTTTTTCTTGTTATGTAGATATATCTTCACCAAGTTCTAAAATAATGGAATATAATGAAATTACTCAGCTTATTCTTGAAGATAAAGATCTTGTGCATAACCAAGCGGCGTTTAATATGGTACGGCTTGATTCAGTTTGTGCTCAGATGGGAACAGTATCATTAAAAGAAGGAACAACAGATAAAATAGAACATTTCCGTAACAGCAAAGCAGAAAAAACTAAACAAAAATTAGAAGATTATGTTGATGGTATGCATGATATTTTAAAGAATCGAAAGGAAAAAACATATTTGTATTATGGACCAAGATTGTGTCCTATACAAGATGAAAATGGAAACAGGTAAATTTTGAATTACATTTTTTCATGCATATGGATTATTTTTGTATCATGTTAATTAATTGAATTTTTATGAAGTACCTGAGAGTAATGCAGTCATTTTTATTTCAAGTTGAATTTATGTTACTGCGATAAAGTTGAAAACATGATAATAATATGCTATTTGTGCTATCTTTCCTTTTGTAAGTTTTAAAACAAATTTTGGTTTTTACTTTGAAATTATTGAAATTTTTTACTTTTCACTATTTTTATGCAGATAAATATTGAGGCATGTCTCTATTACCTGAATTGTCTGTCTATCATCTTAAATATTTATTTAATCATAAATCGAAACTCTTCTACTTATTTTGAAGCACAGTGAAAATAAATTAATTATTCACAAAAAAAGCAGTTCAAAACTGTAGTTAATTACTTTTTTTCAAAACCTTTTTTATTATTTTTCTAAAAAGGGGAATGCAGTATACTAGTTCACTGTCCTTCAACAAGAATACTAGTATCTTCTATAACTATCAAAGGTTTTTCTTACCTGGATATTCTTATCTGATTGAGTGTTGATCCATAATGGAGATGACTTTGACTATGCAACTTTGGGTCCTTACTTTTTCTAGATTATACAAGTGTTCAAGTAATTCCTGCACATTATTCAAAGCCTTCACGTTCTTACTATCTTTCAACTATCACAATATTTCTACTACCGTAACATTACTTTTTTCAAATTCAATTTTGCCTTTTTTATATGACTTGATTATATTTATTCACTACCTTTCGTAAGTTTACTTAATTTGTGTAATCACATTTAATTTGGATGGAAAAGAGTAGGAAATTTAAATATAAAGTCAGAAATTAATTAAGAGAAGTTTTGCAAGTAGCCTTTATTACAATATTTCTAATAAGGATAATATGGCCACACTAAACCACTACTTCCCTATTTTTCTTGATAAATCTACTTCCATTAAGTTTAACTACATTCAAGTAAACAAGGCGATGAAAAAAATACAAGTTTATTATTTTTATGAGGAATGAGTATAATACAAATACGAAAATTCAGGTTCATGTTTCTTATCAACAGTTCTTTAATTTCCTCTGTTTGGTGATATTTTAACTAGTCCATAAAAAAGGGAAAATATTAAGAGAAAGAGCAGAATAAGCTTATATTAAATATAATATAATATTCATATGAAAAAAAAGGCTGCAAGCAGCCATTAATGAAGTTAGTAACACATCAATCAATAACTCCTGAAAACAACATTTTTTTTGCAAATTTTTTTTTTATTCATCAACATAACACCTTTTGTGAATCACCTTTTAGGGTGATACAATCGTTCCAACGCTTTTCCAAATCTTTTTTTTTTTTCCGCAAGAAATCTTTTTTGTTCCAAGTAAATAGCGATAAACAGCTTTCTGAATCATCGACTCGTTGCTGTTTTTGTTCCATCGAAAGCAATCGCGGCACCCACTTGGAAAAAACCTTTTTCATGCTCAATTTTTCATGAAGGATAGTAAATACACTTCCATATGATATCTGTGTCATCTCAGCAATCTCACTTAGCTTCACTTTACGATCTTTCATTATAATTTTTGTCACTTCACTCACATTTTCCGGTGTAACGGCTTCCACAGGTCTACCCGAGCGTTCCGCGTCATTTGTGTCGGTACGACCACGTTTAAACTCGGCAAACCACCGACAAATCGTTGCTTTTGATGGACAAGAGTCCGGGTAACATTTTTCAATCCATTGTTTCCCTTGCACGGTGTTTTTACCCATTAAAAAACAATGTTTTATCAGAACACGAAACTCGGTTTTTTCCATTTTTTAAACAAACTACAAAACGACTTTACTCCAACCTCGATAACTCAGCTGTTTCTGGTCCGATCGACTTAAAGTTTTGACACGTTTCAAGCAAAGGTTAGTACTCTAGAAAGACCTGGTTACTGGTTTACTACGAGCGCCATCTCTGGGTTAGTCTCGGGAGTTATTGATTGATGTGTTATAGCCACCAAAGGCCATATTAACTGGTAGCTGTAGGTTTCCAAAAAAAATGATTCATTCATGAACCACAAACAGCTTGAAAAAATTTATCTCATATTATTCAAAAGCTTTAAAAAGTTCTGCAGAGTTAATGGTGCATTTTATTTATCTGATTCCTTAACTATTCAAAAAAAAAGGAGTAAACTTACTGAAGTAAAAAAATAATGACTGTTCTGAAAAAACCATACAAACATGATAACTTCATTCTCAGTAAAGTATTTTTTGGCCAATCCTACATGATGTGCTTCTGCGTATCGTAACTTCCTTTTGAAAGTAGTAGGGTAGCATCTGTTGGTTAACTTTGACCGAAGCTGTCAATTGGTCTTATTACTCTCAAGTACCTTATATTGAAGAATGACGAATTTAAATGGTCAGAACTCATGATCAATTAAAAATATTTATGTTAAAAAATTTTTGTTGAAATAAATTGATTTTAAATTTGCTATATGAAAATTTTGTTTCTTAATTATACAGAAAATAAGAGAGGTAAGTATTTTTAGCTGGATTTTTTTTTTTTATCATTATTGGAAGATTTAATTTTTATAGTGTAAAACTAATTGTTTTTACAAAGTTGCATGTAGGAAAATTAATAAAATTTTGAAAGATTTTTATGGGATCTTCAACAAACTTTTATAAAAAATGTTTTTCTTATCTCATTGTACCATGCATAGTATTAAACAATTCTAAATAATTTTTTACTGAATTTTAATGAGTCATGTAAGAAAAATTCTGTCACAAATTGGGAGTAGGGATAGGGAACAAAAATATCCGCACAAATAAAGTGAAGTTTTACTTTTGTAAATTGGAGGGGAGGGGAGATCTAAACATATCAGTGTAAGCAATCAAAAGATAACCAGTTATTGTTTTCTCTCTGATTATATTTTTCTCTCAGTATTTAAAAAAAGATAGATTACATGATTTATTGTGACTTTTTAGTTGGAATTAATTATTGTATGTAATGTGTTAGATAAAAATTATGAATAGTTATTAAAATTTTATTAATTTATTTTTTAATTAGCTATTTTTCAATTTATATTTATTGTATCTTTAAAATTGATGTTATGAAGATAGGATATTTAGAAATGGACTAAATTCCACTAACTAAACTTTTTCTCCTTGGAGAAGTGCTTAGGAAGAATAGATAGAAAAAAGCAACATTTTGTGAATTTGGCTACCTTCTTTTTCAAATAAAGGAGCTACTGATGTAGTTGAAATTTTAAAAATCCAATCTTATTTTTTTTAATATATTTCAAAATACTATTTTATGTTTTTCTTTTTTATTATAATTGATAAATTATTATATTGTTATTATTTGCTTGATAATTAAGAGGCTAAAAATATTTTTTGGGAAATATACTTTGAATTTTTAAATTAATTTTCTTTTCTTAGTATGTTGCATTTGGCAATATTAGAACAAAGTGAGAACCTGAATTTTATTCAGACGATGCTGGAAATGATTTCTGTGGAAGATATCAACCTACCAAATAAATTCAAAGAAGTGAGTTGCTTCTTTTCTAATAATTGTTTCATGAAAATTTATTTTTGTTAATGGAGTTGAGGCACTTAATACAAAGTACTTTGGTTCTGATGATAGTTTTTGTATTAATTAAATATTATGTTAGCCAAATAAGACATTATACGCACTCCTTGGGAAAATATTTTGAATATTAATAGTGTTCAATTTTATTTCAATGATTTTTTTCCACTACTTTCCTTTGACATTTTCTTTACCAAAATGTTTGAATTTTTATTTTGATGCTTGAATTTTTTGTTAATAAAAGAACAGAAATTATGATGAAGGAATTTTATCTATAAGTAGCTATCTAGTTATGAAGTTAGTTTAAAAAATGTTTTTTTAGTTAAAAAAATTACACTAATACATGATCGAAAAAACACTTAAACCTCTTTTTATGCAATTTTTTTATGCACAAATTCAAATAATCATAATGTTTTTATGGGATCCATATTCACTTTCTTACAACTAAACTAAAGGTTAATTAAAGAAAAAAATGTATAATTAAAGGAAAAATTAATGAATTAAATTGTTCCCCTTTCCATTATTTCGTTAATCAATTAGGTTTGAAATTAATCTTCACTATAGAGTAATTTGGTTTTCTAGTAATTTTCAAAAATGTATACATATCATGTAAAAAAAGGCTTAAATTTTCAGTAAAAGTTTATAAATTTAAAATTATTTTTATTGAAATATATTATCCCTTGAGAGATTTAGAAAATTATTCAATATACTTAAAATCAAACATTGTAACAATGTTTCACTTAAGAGTTTATAGTAATTATATCGAGATTTAATAAATATTTTTTAAAAATTTAAGTTTATTTTTAAATAAGTTTTCGACATTATTACAAATTACACAAATATTTATGTTTTTTCAATAGAAACTATTTAGGTAATGAATGAAGGGTTATACTTACCACACTAAACTGAAATAAAGATTTTTGTTTGTTTGTTTACTGTGTTATGCGAGTGTTTAGAACTGCTCGATTTGAATGCTGGTCATCTTTGGTCTCAAGAAAAAAAGTTATCAATAGTTCTCAAGAAAAAAGAATTTGATTGATTTAGCATTATAAAAATGTGTATGAGAATAAATATAATTAATAACTCTAAATTTTTTTTATATTTCTGAATATTGCTGCAAATATGAAAAACATGAGCTGTGTTTTTCATAAAAACTATCAATTTTGCTGGAGCGTCAAAAGATATTGGTAAAACTTTTAATGTTCTATAAAAATATTAGTATAGAAATTTTTGCATTGTTTGATACTCATATTTTTTTACATAAGGTCTTGTGAATCTTGAAGTTTGAATAAAAAATTACCCTTCTTTTGAAACAAATAAGTCATTTGATGTTACATAAAACTTATAGCTCCTGATAATCAAACTGATTGCTATTTAATGATGTATAATTTGTTTGTGAGTTTTCCTTTAGATTTCATAATAATTGGTAAGATGAAAAGAAATATTTTTAAGTAGTTTTTATTTAAAAAGTTAAGTAGTTTTACTTTAAAGTTATTTTTTTTTTCACTCTTCAATTGTAATTTTATTCTTCCTCCTCTTAATACCACTGGAATAAATTATTTTACTCTTCATAGGTTACACAACAAAGACAATAATCTCTATCAAAGAAATTATAGCTTTTCAACCTGTAAAAGAAAATATTGTCTAAAAGTAACAGAATACAAATGTACCAGCCTTTATTGGCGGCCCCCCCGCCACAAAAAAAAGATCATAAATTTTAATTGGTTTGAAACACCTTTATTTGGGAAGGGAATAATTATAAATTAAACTATCATGCAATAAGAACATAATTAATCAAACATTCCTTCATAACGTGCTCAGATTGTTTTGCTTAACATATCAAAAATACCTTAGCTAGATTTAAATTTTAAAACAAGTTAGATATTTTTCTGCATTCCTAGTAAATATGATTTAAATAGTTCTAACTAATTACAGTATTCAGTGATACATGTCAAAACTTCATTTACACAAGGCTTTTGAACAAAAACCATATGAGAATATTTCTCTCAACATTTTTACACAATAAAATCAGCATTAACTTAATGTATGAAATATTTATGTGTCAAAAAGATAAAAAATAAAGTTACATAAGTAAAGATGCTTATCCAGAATTAATTTTAAACTATTATTTCTTGTTTTTATTAAATTTGAGATTAATTTATTTCCTGATATCCATATCTTAAAGTGGCATAAAATTTTATATCCTTTTTGATCTGATGCATGTGATGAAGAGCTGCCAATGAGAAAAAAGCAATACCCATGGCTTAGATGTCATTTCTAATGCAACCAGAATAATTCAAAACAGAAAGCAATATCAAATATGTGAAAATGAAACATGAATATGTGTGAACATAATATATAAAATTGTTTCATCAATTTGTTTTTTTGTATTTATGATTTTGTTCCTTAATGTAACTGATAAAAACTTGTTTGATTGGAGTTGAATATTGAGCTTGAATTAAGGTTGTTAAATGCAACTTATGAATTAGAGTTGTAAATTTCCTTTTTCTTATTATCCGAATCTAAGTGATGACCTATTAATGCTTTTACATTCATATCTAGTTTTGTAATCCTTTTCCAATGTTGTAATTATTTCATGTCGAAATAATGACCAGCCAGGATGGCTTCAGGAACAAACATTATTTAATGCTCGACACGTTCCACAACACAGGACAGGATACAAATACATAAATAAAACACAGATTCACTAACATGACTACATCGTTCTTCTTACCAAGTCTTTCGCCTTTGATTGCGCTTGCGCTCGCTAGTCGTCCTGCTCGCCAAAAAAGAACATGTGGCGCTATCTGGCTACCGTTTAATAGTTACATGGAAGGTAGTGGTAAATTACAGTGTTACAGTTTTTAATTAATTATTTTATGATTACTTTCCAATGCAAACATTATTATATAAAAATTATATGTTTTCATTATAAATGTAGAGAGAGTGCATCCATTTATTTAAAACAAATTAATGTATTATCAAATTTTGTGCTAAATTCATTATTATGTATAACCTTTTCTTTTTTTAGACACCTGTACATTTGGCAGTTAAAGGAAACCATTTCAAAATTTTGTTTCTTTTGTTGGTAAAAGGTGGCAATCCAAATATTTTAGATCTTGATGGGAATAATTGCTTGCACTTAGCAGCACAGAAAAATTATATTCAGTGCATGAAATTGTTGATTCCACAAAATGAGAAGTTTAAGAAGTACAAAATGACTGAAATAGATACTTTAAATTATGATGGTAAATATTTAAGATATTTTTAATAAATGTTATATTTATTTGTTCAAATGTTATGTATTAATTGGTTTACTGTTATCAAAATAATTAAGTTCCTTGTATAAAATTATTTTTGAAAGTACATTACTTTTTATGAAATTATTTCATTAAAATTAATTTTAACCAAGAAGTATGAAAACAAATTCATTAAGATATGCTCATGCACCTTTAATTTCTTTATTTATTTGAGAATGGATGAAATTGTGCATGATTAACATCCAATCAAATTGGTATTTTTCCAATAAATTTTCTTTGTGTTCAAGCATTATTTCTTTAGGAAAAATGAGTCAATCTTGATTTCTATGGTCATTCATCTCTCTTTATTTCTGTAACAAAAACAGGTAAAAAATATTATTAGTGTTGTGTATGTGACTTTATCCAAATATTTTCTCCCAGCAAGTAACATATTCTGTATGATCAACTATATGGTATATTTTTAAATGGTTTAGCTTTCATTTTGAATTGTACATGGTATTGGTAAGTGTAGTGATATAGCTATACTGGCTGTTCTTCCCTTTGGGGAGAGGGGAAATTTAAATTATGATAAGTAATTAAATATCAGATTTTATCTACTTATAATAAGTACCAGAGAAGGAACTTGTAACATGATAGAGACAAAGACATGGTTGTAGATTTAGCAGGTCAAATTTTAAAAATTAACAGCTACTTCATATGTGTTGCAGTTATTCCGGTGGTCAACTAACAATCAGCATTGATAATTTTTCAGGCATGTCTCCATTGCATGTAGCAATTGTGAATAATTCTGAACATTGTGTGCATTTCCTTTTGGATGCTGAAGCAGATGTAAATTTACGTGAAACTAAGTGTGGGCAATCATCATTACATTTGGCTATTGAGCATCCTAATTTGATACATAAGATCTTAAAGCAGGTTTGAATTTTATCTTTATTACTAATAATTTCTTTATATTAAATTATGTAAAAATATTCTTTTTATGTTTCTGTATGAAAGACTTTTTGAGAAGGTCAAATGAGAATCATTTCAATTTTTATGTTGTATGGAAAAACAGATTGTCTGTGATTATTATTGTCCATATTATATTTTCTGTTTGATTGAAAAAATAAATGAATGGTGTATTAGAGGAAAATTTATATATCATTAAAAAAAATGTTGTTTTATAGTTATATGGAAAATTTTGTAGTTATAATTCATCGTTTCTGACTAAATAATTTTCTGTAGTAATGTAATATTTCCATAATATTTTAATAAGTAGCTGTGCAAATGATAATTATATATATTTTAGTAATACTGCATAAATATTTGTCTCTAGATGAATTAGTGTGGATAGCTTATTGTTTTTGTATTCAAGAACAGTTGTCAGTTCTAGTGTTTTATTAAGTCTTTTGTAATTTTAAGTTTTTGGCTGAATCCTTAAATTTTTTTTCTTTAAAATTGTAAGAATTTGCATTCTGTTATTTTAAGTCACTATCTGAACTCTATTTAGGGTCAAATAGCATTATATTGAGGTTAAATAAATGGTATTTTGGTATAACAAATAAGTTATCTTATATTCTTAATTTCTTTGTCTACTATTTATCTCTTAAATAATTTATGTTGTAACTTGATGATAAAAAAGAAAAAGAAGTTATTGCTATTTTTGTACATTTTGAATAATTTTTTACAAATATTTTTTTTCGTTAAAATTTTGTATATTAATGTTACATATATTTATAGCCAGCAATAGATGTTCAAAGTGAAGACTTCAGGGGATACACTGCTGTTTATTTAGCTTGCATAAATAATGGAATATCATTTGAAAATATTTCGAAGGAGATTAAAAATAATAAACATGAAATTATTAAGGTATTGAATATAAATATCTTCTTTAAAAGATTTCTTAAAATAATAATTCACTATTTTATTAATATGAAATTTATATATGATAAAATTGTTCAATGGCTTTAATTTTTGGGTTTGTGTAGATGTGGTATGAATTAACTGAATTGCTAAATATCTTAAAAATGGTAACTTTTTTCATTAGTGTTAATAAATTTTTCTTCTAATGTAAACTCATATTATGTATTGCTCAATTTCATGAAAGGATCCTCAAATATATGAATAAGACATATTTAGTAATGTTTGTAAAAAGGACTGGAATATTTTATTATTCATTTTTCATGCATTTTTAATAGATAATTATGATTCTCATTAACGATTATTTGTGAGAATCATATAAAAGAATATCCTAATAAATTATCTCCTGTTTTAATGCAAGCTAGCTGATATAACACAACATTATTCGAGTTATATATATATTGTTAAAACTTTTGAGATTTTAAATTTTAAACAAGTAATTTATTTATTCTTGTTGCGTCCGCAAGAAGAAGCTGCGAACTACTCAACTTGTAAAAAAATAGAATTTAGAGTAGAATCGCCGGTGCGCTGTTTTTGTAGTAAGAATTTGTGAAGGCGAGCGAATAAAGTTTATCGTTATGTGTATTTCAGTGAGAATAATCCTTCTTTTGAGTTATTTATTTGCCTAAAAACCATACCTCATATTTTACAGGTCAAAGAATCTGAGCATCAAGCATTTAAAGGAAGTTCTAAATTTAAATATTGTTCTACTAAGTGCCGATGCAAATGCAACAATTCTAGTATTTTTAAAAACTCTAGTAATTTTAAAATTTTCTCATTTTAACTTCAATCATCCACATTCTTACCAGATGGAGACAAAATAATAAAAATAGTAGATTTATGGTAAATAATTTCCTTAAATTTTATCTCTATGTTATATATATATACATACATATATACGTGTGTGCATACATATATATAAATGTAAGATAGAAGGCAGAAATGAATAAATCTTTAACAAAAAACATTTTCGTCAGAAATTATTAACGTATTTTTACACATCGATTATGGAGCGTTATATATACACACATGCATACTTATATGTATTTTTATTGAAAAGTTTAATATTATTGCAATAAAATAAAATATAGAATCCTTTTTAAATTGTTATAATTTATGATAATTCATTCTTTCCTAAATTCAAGTATTAATTTATAATACTAGAAATGTGAATATATAGAAAAATACTTAATTACTGTTAACTTTGGAATTTAGGTATTATTTTGATGATATTGGCTAAATTCTATTATGCAAAAATACAATTTCTTAAACTATTTAGCTATTAATATATTGCTTGTTATCGATAAAAAATATATATAATAGTTACTAATTATATTCATTTCTTTTCAAAGTTTTTAGAAAATATTCATCTTAGTCAACAAATAACAGAATTTGAATCCTATGAAAGTGATACAACAGACTCTACTGATTATGAAGATGCAATTGAAGATCAAGTATTACATCCGGAAAAGAATTTTGGAGTGCGATATGATTCCTCTCATTTTCCAGATGCAGTTAACTGCAGTTCAATAACATCTCAGGAAAAGGAATATGCTAATGGTAATTCAATTAAATAAAATTTTTAGACAAACAGGATGCACCAAATTAAAGCTTGCTTAGACGTAGTACCATATTGGTTACTGTGACATATTAGAGTATTGTCAATAAAGAGGGTGGGCAAATATAGTGGCCTGTTAAGAGTATTTTTTGTGGCCAAATAAGACAATCACAAAAATCCGCCTTGAATCAAGATTTCGTTCTCATGAGTAAAATTATTTCTTGCAAAACTTGGTCTATTTGCAGGGCAAGCAGGTTAAGGCAATTTTTATCATTTCCCTTTGTTAGCAAAACAGATTTTGCCTGAACATGTTTCTGCTAAGGTTAGGGATCACCTGTAGAATGTGAAGGGTATGATCACACGAAGATTTCAGGACTTTATGATAATTGAGTCTAAATTCAATTTTCTCTCTTATCCCATTACTAGTGATATTGACACATTACCTGAGGAGATTCAGCTTGATCTTACTTACATACTATCAGATTACCCTGTGAAATAAATGATTAATGCTGTAACATGAGTTGATTTTTACAATACTTTTTCTGCTGAAAAATTTCCATGTATGAAGAATTTAGCTGTGAAAATGTTTTCTGTATTTGGATCTACCTGTATATGGTAGAAAGGTTTTTCTTGCTTGAAAATCAACAAAAGTAAATATAGATGTTTCGCAGACATTAACTTGCAGGCTGTGATGAAAATCTCTACAATATCGCTCCTGATTTTTAAAAAAAAAAAATGTTGAAATGAGTGATATGGTACATTTGTCTCATTAAACATTCTAAAATTAAATTGTGCTTGCACCAGTTATCGAACATATGAAATTAGCTCAATAAATGAATTGAATAAAACTTTTACTATTTTATTTAATTTGTTTTAATTTATTTTTATGGTACAATTAATACTTTTTCTGAAATGCAAAGTTATCTATTTGAATGCAATTGTTTTTAAAGATGCAGCCTACAGCTTATGTCCTCTCCCACATACTGGCCCCTTGAGCCAAAGCAATTGCGTACCCCCTTGTCTGTAATTTAAAAAATATTCTTTATATACAATTTGATTAATTTTAAATAGTTAATTTTGTTTTTGTTTATTATACATTTTCCCAGAGAAAATAATTATAAAGTTTGATAATGAGTTTGGTTTATTTAGTTATTTTATTACATGAGGATCAGTAATTTTGTAGGCATTTTAATACTGTCTGAATTTTGAAGTGTGAAGGTGTAAAAACAATTAAAAATATTTCGTTAATCAAACAATTGCTTCTTTTAAATTTATTGCTGAATATGTTTTGTTTTTTGTTGTGATACATTTTAATACATCCAACAATGAGTTCTTTTTATATTTACCAACATCATAATTGCAAAATCTATTTTATTTAATTTAATTTCATAAATTCTCAATCTGAGAGCTGCAAACTGTGAATCTATGTTTAGCGCGCTTTCATGAATCATTCTGTTATGTATTTTGTGTACCTCTCTGTGTTAACAAATTGTGAAGCAATAATTATTTTTGTGTAGAGAATGTTTGACAACTTTTGGCTGAGTATAGAATGTGTGAATAGTTAAGAAAATTTAATGTACTCTCTCTGTCCATTATATAGAATATCTAAATATTATTCTGAAGAAGATAAAAAGAAAAAAAAAATACTATTTGAACAAAGTATTAAGATGGCTCTAACTGTAAAGATAATTGTAAATATTTTAAAAAATAGAGAGGCATTTTGAATTGCATTTGATCACCTACTCATGTAAAAGCAATTTAGATTTTGACATTTAAATTCTATTGTAAATGGCTGACCTAAAATCTTATTTCATGGTCAGTGATATCTCAAATGTACATAAGCCCTGATTTCATTAAATGAATTGTGATCCAACATAATTCCTTCCACAATTTGCAAAAGAACAATATGATTAAATTTTCTTCCGCTGCTTTATTTCAGTAAAAATCTTTGACCATTAACTCATAACATCTCCTAAAGATTGTGTGAGTCATTTTTTCCTATATTATTTTCGAGATAGAAGTTTGCATATTGGCTCCCAAAGGAGTTGGAGGAAATTTTTTTAACGGAATGTGTGCCCATTTTGTTTTTGTTCTCTATTTATAGGCCCAATATATATATTATTTTATCATCAACTACATTCTTAATATTGAAGCAAAATTCGTTTCATGAAAAATGTCTTAGGCTTATATTATACTAATTCATGTTCATAGGCCTAAGTGAATTTTTTTTCCTTGCAATAATGCTGTAAAAACTAGCTGTGCAGAGAGTGAAATTGATTAACAGTAATACCTCAGTTCAGAAATGACTGTTTGAAAACAGATCAGTTTGAGAATAAGATTTTCATACGTCTTGTTTCTGCTTGTGAACAGTCTACATGGTAAACTCAGTGTTGCTTTCTTTAACACAACTTAGCTCTTCATTAAGAGCATTAATCTGAGAAATATGAAGATCGAAAGAAGTTTCTTTTACCATAATTGAAGAAATTTGCTGTAAGTTGAGTAAGTGCATGTATTCATTTAAAAATATCTTATCTCTCTTATAAAACTGTGACCAACAAAACAGTTAACATTCTAAATGAAGAAATAATGTTAATTCTCGAGACTAGCAAAGACTTCTGGGGTGATTTCTAATGTCGAAATGAATAATGAATTTAGAATATGGATTTAGAGGGAAAAAATATCGTAGTAAAAATGGCCTAGTATTGCATAAATAAGATTCTTCTAAATGTTAGAGGGCTCAAAAAGCAATGTCATTTTTCTACATTAAATGCAAACAGATAAATTTTTACCAAGTTTTTATTTTTAATCAATGATGTAATCACCTTCGTTACCAACAACCTTTTGTCATCTTGTGTACAAATTTTCAATACCAGATCAATAAAAATCAATTGGTTTTTGAGCAAAATATCTGAAAGTGGTACTTTGGACATCATTTGAATTTTCAAATTTTTTGCCTCTTAGAAAATGTAGTATCGATCAGAATAACTGGAAATGCAATGACACAATATCAATAGAATATGGTGGGTGAGGCAATAAAATGTAGTATCGATCTGAATAAATGGAAATGCAACGACACAATATCAATAGAATATGGTGGGTGAGGCAATATCTCCCATCCCAATTCATTAATTTTTTCCAGGGTTTGTCTTAAGCAATGTAGTCTTGCTTTATTGTTTTGCAGAGTAACATCTTTTCTGTTGACAATCGCTGGACACTTTTCAATTAAAGATTGATTTACTCAATCCAGTTGTTCACAGTAAAGTTCTGCATTCATGTTTTGTCTGGGTTTCAGCACTTCAAAATGAACAACCCCATGAATACTCCACCTAGCACTCTAGAGCACCCTTTTGGGGTGTAAACCTGGCATAGTTATACTTCTTAGCTATTCATTCTGAGAGAGTCAGTGTCTTTTGCATTATCATAGAGAATCCATTTTAACATCTCCAATGATCAAGCAATCAAAAAATGCTTCTGTATCGTGCTGCTGATCGACCATTCAAGTTGCATTTGGTGGATTGGTTAACTTTGTTTTTTTTCAGATAGATTATACGGGACCCAAACACCTGCTCTGCTTACTTTACTAATCTGCTGCAAATATTCTTGGATGGTGGATCAAGGTTTATTAAGAGAGTTTGACAGTTCCTCAATTGTCTGACACAGATCTCCTTCTGCCCTGAACATGTCATGGTTTAAAGTTGTTGGTCTTCCTAATCAGTACAAGTTGGAACTATTGAAATCACCAGATTTGAACTTAAAAAAAAACCACCTTTGCCATTTATGAATGTCTAATGCATTTGGATAAACATCGTAATTTTTTTTTTGGTAGCAGCTGTTGCATTTCTACTCTTGCGAAACTCAAAAAACATACAATACCGAATATGTACCTCTTCTGTCATTTGGTTGGTCATTTCACCTAAAATTGCAAAAAAAAAAAAAAAAAATTGCTGATAAGTAAATAAGTTACTCTAACCTTAAAATGTCTTTGGCATGACTTTAAGTACACAATGAATTGATGAATGACTAACGAATATTGACATGCTCAGAAATGATGTTACTTTCCAGTCCCCTAATAATACTCCATGTTATCTTCTTCCTTTTTCTGCAATCAACTATGTGAACCAGGAATTATCCATAACAGAGCTGAAATACAATTTTGAACCATTATCTAGTGTTTATTTTTGTGTTAGTTTCTCATAATAAAGTCTGTTTCCAATTATTTTTTTAATTAAACCCATGAAAATAAGGTTAAAATACTTGATGCTGAAGCTTGAACTGATTATTTCTCTTTTTATAAATTTAAATGAGATAAATTGTTTCTGTTCATTAACAATTTGATTTGCGATCCGAGTCTCGGAATGAATTTTTGATCTAAGGTATGACTTCACTTTTTTTTAAACATAAATGTAGAAAGTAGCCAATTCTCTCTTTGCGATATAAAATGTTATTATCATCCTAAAGGTTTTTAATATTCTTTTAATCTGTTTTTTATTTTCTTTAATTTTGTAATAAAAATTTTATACTTCAGGAACAGGAAGTGAGACATTTTTTATGGAGACTGAAAAAGAACTGTGTAAATATCTGGATAATGATGGTAACTGGAAGAAATTGGCAGATTTGATAGAAATAAATAAAGAAATGGTTGATAAGTTTGATGAAAAATCAAGCCCTGGAAAAACAGTTCTGAGGCTTGTCAAGGTATAAAATAATACCAGTTGTTGTCTTAATAAAATAATATAATACCTTGGAAATAATAAAATAATACCTTGGAAAAACAGTTCTGAGGCTTGTCAAGGTATAAAATTATATTTCATTGAAATACCTTCTGAAAAGGAAAAAATAATGTTTTTCTATTTATTTTACACTGTATTTGAAAATCAATAGGTAATTATATGAAAATATTTAAAAATCTCATCTACTTAACTACTAGTCATTTTTAATTTTATACTGCATTACCATACTGTGTCGTTATGACAATACAATAGAAATATATAAAACTACTATATGATTTTTTTTTCTTTTGTGTGTGTAATTAATACGTAGAAAAATAGTATATGTATATGTGTGTGTATTCTTATATTAAACTTAAACCTTGACATTCTTGATTTAAAGTATTTTATTTAATTATTACAATGATTATCATTATGGAAGATCAATTTTTAGAACTTCCTTTTGTGTTTAATATGCATGAAAGAAATTGAATTCAGAACAGATGTTTCATTTTTATCATACTTTATTTGAAATATTGTTAATCTTTTAACAAATTATTAATATAATTGTCTCAGTTTTGAAGTAAGTAATAATCTTGAGTATTTTAACACATTCTCTAATAGTTTTTACAGTTATAGCATTCGAATATTTATTCTGTCTGTAGATAATGATAGTAGGAACCATCATGAATATATTTCTGTTAATAAATAATTGACAGCTTGAGCAGTCACAATATTTCATTTAAATGCATGAAAATACAAATAAGTTGTTGTATCTGGATACTTGTCAGTGTTAAAAAGTGATTTAAAGAAAGAATATTTTGACTATGTTATTTACCATTCTTAATCATGTAAAACGATACAATAGTATAAAAAGATAGTTTTTCAATTGTTGAACTTATGTGTTTAGAATTCTTTCATCTATACAAGAAATTGCACCAGAAAAAGAAAACATTTTTAAATTTCAAGCATAGCCTTATAGAATGTTGTTTCAAACAAGAGTTCCAGTGGACATAAGAATCAGTACGGTTCTTTCATACCAGCCATTTTGATTTCGTGACCATAATGTTAATCCAATAGAACTTCCTCTACCATCCTCAAATATTTATTATTTTATCTATTTGAATACAAAAAAAATTGCACCCTAAAGAGCAAAAACTAATGAAGGTTTGTGCTGAAGTAAATTTCTCCTCTTGACTTTTAAAAATCAAAGGGAAAATGCATTTCCGCTCAAACTTTCATTATTTATTGCTCTTTTGGGTGCTTTTTTTTTGCATTCAAATTGAGTAAGATTTAAAGATTTGGGGAAGGTAATTGAAATTCTATAGGATTAACATAATGTTCACAAAATCAAAATGGCTGGTAGACAGGGAATCTTAAGTAATAAAAAGTAGAGGAGGTCTTAGAATTATGAGTCTTTCAGTTATTAGTGAACCAAGTCCTTAAAACCAAAAAGATAAATAAAAAAAAAAAAACGGTCGAATCTATCTGAATTTCAACACTTCCCTGAAAAAATTCCTGCTCCTGCAGATTATAAAAAGGAAACATATTTTGTATGTTGTAAAGATTGATGGAGGAAAAAAAAATATAAGGAAAGAAATGTTGTTTTATACAGAAGACAATCTGCTTTTTGTCCAAATTCAAATCCTCCAGAAATTGGTTAGTGACATTTAATTAGTTTATTTTTAAAATTACTTACTGTCTTAAGTTTGTATTTGGGTATTGCATTTGTTTTGTAATTCAGATTAAGAATTTTTTGTTTCTGAATTCTTAGCTGTCGTTAAAGTTATAACTGTCATACATGTGGTATAACTGCACCATACAGACACAGATATGCGATTTGTTTGCATGTGTTATTTAACTGCACTATAAATACTAATGGCAGCTGTACCCATAACATTACATATAAAAAAATTTAAATTTATTAATTAATGTACATATAAAAAGAATTACAAAAGTTTTTTTTTAAGGTTTTCACACCCACTAAGATATGCTCTATAAATATTTTGAAAGAAAAATCACTTTAACTCAGAAGATAAGAATGACACTGCTAATTACACCTACATTTTAATACTGTATGTGAATGTGTTAACCAAATATATTCTTCTGAACTGTAACTTAAAAATAAATGCTTACATATTAAGTTTTTCCATTCTCCTATTTTTGCATATATTCTATAATTGATCATTTCTTTTAAGAATAATCTGCACCCTCCCCCCCCCTTAATACAGAATAATCTGTGCTGTGTCTATTTCCCCCCTTAACAAACTCCATTTTTTAATAACACTTGGAAGGAAATTCTTAATATTCCATTTTTATTTGATAGTTTCCAGTTTCTTCTTCGTAAATGAATTCCAGAATTGAGCTAGTAATTATGAAATAATTAACATATTTATGAATATGTAAAGTTTTTTGACATTTGTAACTAAGTACAACTTTTGTGCTGTTCTTATTTGTGTACCTGTAGTCATATTTTACTTTAAAAAAGAGAGTTATTAGTATGGTCATCTTTTCACCTGTTAGTATTATTCTAATCCTTTAAAATTAAGCATATAGACCAGTAGTTCGCAAAAATATAGTACTGATGGAATTTTAATTCACTATCACAGAAATAAATAAATTAATGTACATATATAAATCTGCACTGTTAGTAATTTGAAAATTAAATAATTAAAATTTTAAAAATGTTTAAGTGTTGACAATTACTAAGAAACATATTGTACTATGAGCACCTAGGCGGTGTAGGCTACCGAAAAAGGACCCTGTCTTGTCTCCTTGACAATCTGTACATCAAGTGATGCCTGGATAACAAAGAAGAAAGCAAATTCATTTTCCTTAGATGGATATTTTTCTCAATTGGATAACTGTGTTAATATATGTTCGTACAGATGTTTGTAAACCTTGTGCAATTTAGTGCACGATTGGTAGCATGCTATGTTAGCTTTGTCTTGTAAAGTTCTTGTGTAAATAGTTTTTAATAATTGTTATACCATAATTTTATTATAAATCAATGGTTAACATATTCACGGACAGCTGTAAAATTTTCCTTTTTTTTTTTTAATCACTTTTTAGAACTGACAAGTATCCTTATTAGATAATTTATTTGTATTTTCATACATTTAAACATAATATTGTACTATGACTATTCAAGCCACATAATATTGTGACTATTCAAGCCATTGTTTATTTATTAAAGGAAATATTCATGACCTAATGGCTTATGGTAGGATAAATATTTGTCCAGTAGTATATTTTTGCTATAAACTTATACAAAAATTTACAACTCTGTTCATAAAGAATATAATTAACCAAATTCTTCTAAACTTTATGTTAGAGGGGAAGATAAAAATATAATTTATTGCAACATATTATATTAGAGATTATTGAACTTAAATGTAATAAATCAAAACTTTTGATAGAAAAAAAAATACTACTTTCACATGCTAGAAAATTGTTAGTTCTAAATCAAAACTTTTGATAGAAAAAAAATACTACTTTCACATGCTAGAAAAATGTTTGTTCTTTAAAGGTTAAATGCACTTATTTTCTGTGTGCTAGTTCTTATTTCTAAAGAACTTAAGCATAGTAGTAAAGTAGAATGAGTTCTGAATGTAAGTATAACTAATATCGAGTGTTAAGACGTGCTTATATATATATTCATCATATTTGTCTCAGTAGTTCAGGGCCTTCTTTTGAAAGTTCCTCCAAGATAGCCTGCCTTTTACCTTAACTGCTAGTTCCTCTTCCCTATCACTCTAAAATCCAATTCAACTGAAGCAAGCCACCACAGCTTTGATCTCTCTCTTTTCCAACTAGTAAGGGTTTGCCTCAAAAATTTTCTTAATTTAATTTTTCTCATGCATTCTAACAATATGAGAAGCCCAGTTCAATAGTTAATCTTTAATTCATTTAATGATATCAGGCTCATAAAAAATTCTGTAATTTCAGAATTTAAACACCTTCACCAAAGGCCTTTTTCTTGAAGCCTCCAAGATTACTTCTGAGAACCTTTCTCTCAAAAACTGCCATTTTGTATTCCCATATACTGATATTAGCCAAGGATAATTTTAAGAATTCTGAATTATTTCATTTGGGGAAAAAATTTTAAATAGTATAAAGAAATTTCATTTTTTATAATTTAATTTATTGATATTTAAATACATAATATAAATGAAGTGGTACAAAAAATTGTTTAAACAATATAAACATACACTGGTGCTCCATTTTTAATAAGTCTTGAACATATAAATATAAACCTAAAAAGCTCAAAATTCCTCCACTATATACCTACAATCTACTGATTTAAAGCACAATTTACGAATCACTATTCTGTCATTGTTTCAGTGTTATAAATGAGGAAGTTAATGAAACCAAATTGTGTATAAATTTAGTGTGGTCCATTGTTGCTTAGTTTCAATGGATGAATGTTTTGAAATTAGTGAAATGTTATAAATAGCTCATGTCTGTAAATAATTTTCAGTCTTTAAAATGGTTTCTTCATTTACATGTGATAATTAAATATAAGTTATAGAAATGCGAATTTAAATAAATTAGTGAATAGAGTTTAGTTGTAAAATACGTTCTAAAGTAACTTATTTTCATTTAAAATTACCGTTTTTTGCATTTATTAAAAAAACATTTTCTACTTATAGTTCATATTTTATTCACAATTTTGTTACTCTATGTTAATCTTAAATAAATACCTTTGATTTCAGATATCAAATAATATTTGTGATGTTGTGCAAATGATGAATATTTTTGAAATGGTTGGTTTAGATGAAGGTGTCCGAATTCTCCAAAGAACTTGTGCATCTTGAACTAAATATGTGTAGTCATTTATTTTATTTGAAAATTTTAAAATATAAAGAAACTTTATTTATATATATTTTTAAAAAATGTGTTGAAGAGCAAACAAGAAATTATCGTATGAAATTTATTATTTTCTTTGTTTAAATTTTGTATTATTGCCCAATTTTCTCCCTTAAAATTGCTTTAGATTTTATGATTATTGTTGATGCCTATGAATGTGCTGATGTCATTCAAAATCATTTTATACATCTGTATTTCTTTATCTTCCATTCACTGAATTGTGTCATTTGTTATGCATTTAGAGTTACTGCAATACCTAGTTGTCTTTATGATATAAAATAAATAGTATACATTACACTTGGAATTCTATTAATTATAAACTTTGTTAGCAATCTAAAAATCTCTGACTCATTTTTTAAAAAAAGTAAACTTATCAAATTTGATTCACATTAAATAAAACTAATTTTTTTCCCCTCGAATTAAGTACAAATTTATTTTGGTAACTATATTGTTGATAGCCTTGATATTTTTGTTTGTGAAGCAAGTTCTTGTTTCTGTAAAAAATATAAATAGTTAAGATACATATAAAGGTAAAAGAGTTTAATCTTGCAATATAATATTTACAAATTAGAAAGCTTGAAAAGAAAAAATATGGAGCAGTCATATATGCCAAGATGCTGCAAAGAAGCAGATGCAACCATTTTATATGTTTTTTTTTTTTTTTATGAGTAGATAGCTGTGCTTTTTTCAATCATGTTATATTATCCATTGTTTTAAATTTTATCAATCTTATGGTGATTCTTAATTTATTGTAATACAATCTAAAATTAATGGTATTTTTTTTAAAAAAAATTTGTTACTTATATAATATGGCAGGTATGTTTGTCAACAAAGTATACAGTGAAATTTGGCATTTTAATAAAATATTTTTCTCAAAAAAAATGCCCTTCTAATCAATTTAATATCCAGTAGCATAATCTTTTGTCAATATATTTTAGTCATATTATGTTTGTAAGAATTTTATCTTTGTATCTTCAGTGTGATGAAGCCTAATGAATAAATATGGTATAAAACAAAGATAATAATGAAAATTGAAGCAATAACTAAATATTCAAATATATTTTACTTCAAAATCAAATCATTAAATGGGTGTTATTTTCAGTTTCTTTTGAAATACTTGGATGTATTAAAAAACTTTCACTTTCTGCAATTCATATCAAATCCAAAAAAATAAATAAAAAGTATTACAATGGCCGACCCTCTGTTAACTCCCAACTTTCAGAGGATGCATTTAAAAGGCATTCATTCATCTCTGCTTAGTCAGATTTTTATCTTCTCTCTTTACTGATGAAAGTCATTGCCTGCACTTTATGATCAGGGGACATTACACCTTTCTTCATCTCCCCAAATAACTTCTTTTGCTAACATGATTTGACTCATTTCTTTTCTTGTTTCCAATTTCTGTCAATTAGAGTATTAGTTTGCTTTTGCAAATTGGAACTCCAACATGTTTTATCTCATGATGTATAAAATAAAAAAGGGGGGAAAAAGGTATTAATTTGTTCTCTTAACAGAAAGTCCTGATATCATCTGGAAAAAGATTAATGTAAATCTCATAAATAGGGAGCCATAATAAAACTAATGTTAATGGGATCCAACTACAGCTATCTAATTATCTTAACCATCTCCTGACTGATCTCTTTATTCTTCAGAATTGCTAATCACTCTATTTTTCTAAAGAATTTTCAGAATGATAAGCAAGAATAAATTGTTTCTTGATGTTTTTTAATTGAAAATGAATTAATGAGATCTGAAATCCTCAAGATCTCATTAATTTTATATATGAAGTTAATGTGCTGTTATGTAATTAGATTAATTCTGATCTGATTAAACCACATTATGTTTATTAATCTATAGTAAATATAAATAATTGAATTTCAAATTTCATTATCCTTCAGATTCTAAGACTTAAGATTTTTTTAAATACATTTTTTTTTTTTTTTTTTTTTTTTTTGCAAAATATTTCAAGCTATTGGAAAGTTTCTGCTGATAATAATAGATTAAATTTGATTTCCTTGCAACAATTTAACATTAAAAAATTTTTGGAAAAAACATCTCAAATACTAAGGTAACATTTATTTAATTACAGTATCAAAATTGAATACTGTCACACATAGCAAAGCATATTACACTGAATGCAATTATTGCTAAATTAGTTGATAAAAATAATGATTTAATGACCAGCATTCAAAACATGAGTTGTAACAGGGGAAAAAAAAATCTTAATTTTTTGGTACTCGTAGGTTATCAAAAATAATATAATTGTATTTTATTTAATAGTTTTTCTCTGTGTATAAAGTGTCAATAGAATGGCAAAAATTGATTAATTTCACATATTGATAAATATTTTGTTACGAAAGTGTAAGATTACTTCATTTTGTAAATAAACATAACAATTGAGCACATACAGTATATCTCTTTAATCATAAAAGGCATATTTAAAAAAATTATGGTTTTTCACATCAAACTTTGAGGAGTACTCATCCGCTTAGAGAGGAAATTACTTTTCAGTATTATGAAATTGGACTAAATAGTGTAAAAGGCGCTTTTTCTTAATACTGAAGTAATGTCTATAGTATAATAAAGAACATATATATATATAGTTTAAAAAAAAAACTATCCATTTGTCACACAAAACTATACAATGAACGAAAGTTTTGTACTTTAAAGATACTGAGCTATATAATTTGACTTCACACACACCGGGAAAGAAAATGTAAGCTTGTTATTTTACTTATCAATATCATAAATAATTGTATTACAGTCAAAAATCTCAACAAAAACTTCAAAAATATTGCACATATATCCCTTTTTATAAAGGGAAAAATAAATGACTATACAAGGAGCATTATTATATGACAAGGAAATCTTTTTTTCCTTCATTTTTTGCTTGCAAATTTAGTAATTAATAAAAATAACATTAAATAGATGTATACAATAACTGTTTGTATAATGATAAAGAAAAAATAAACTAGTGAACTGCTTACCTTATTACAGTTCAGTAACAATGTTTATACAATATCTAATAGAATAAATATTATGTACAAAGCACCTTATTGTGCGAAAAATGGAGTAATATAAGTGCAGGAACTCCTTATTTAAAATGAACTATAAATGCAAAAAAAGTAAGTTTTCCCCAAAATTTTTGGCATAAGACTAAAAATAAAGTTGTTCTCATAAATGACTAGAAAAGATAAAATACAATTTCATAGCTGCAATTGTTTTTGACATGATTCAGGATGTCTACTCATATTTGGCAACTAAGGCTTCTAAAAGTTTCAGTTTTGCTTTGGCATTCTGAAAAAAAATTTAAAAAAAACATCACACAAATTATTTTTCTCAATAAAGCAATTAAAATTATAAGTATTCATATTCCAATCTTTTTAATATGAAAAATTTATTGCTTTTTCAATGATTATTTTTCCTTGTCTTCATTTTATGTTAAAAAAAATAGGATCCAATTTGGAAGGGAGGGGGGAATTCTTTTTAAGCTTCAACATTAAGAAAGAATAACATACAGAGTAATTTTACAGCTTATTTCTTTTTTTAATTGATCCTCTGTTTTCAGTATATAATATTTTGAAATTCATACACTATTCTTTTAACAAATAAAAAAAAAATCCAATAAGACATAATAAAATAAACATTTTGGGGATGAATTTCAAGGATGCAATGTGATAAAATAATCTACATAAAATTATAAATGTCTAAATTTCCAATCGCAAAAAAAAAAAAAAAAAAATCAATGTAGGGTTCTCTAATGTACATAAAGAGGAATAAACCTTCAAATATATCACTTCATAATATTTGCCTCTCGTGTAAATTTGAACAATTTTGCAGGATTGAGTTATATCTCAAAATTGGTTAAGAAATTCCAAATAATTTATTGAATTGTACATCTAATGCCATTCTCTAATACAATATACATGTATAAAATTAATAATTCATTCCATACCATAGTATTAAAAACATTCCCAATTACCTTAGAGAAAGATAATCATTTTAAAATTTTACTTCATGAAGTTTCATATTTTTCACTGATTTTTCCCAAATTAATTTAACTTGCTCCTAAGAATCACATATCATCTGCTAAGTTCAAGGGTGTAGCAAGAAACTTTTCATATGGGGAAGGGTAGGGTCTCCCATTTCAACTATTAAAATTAATTTTGAATTTTATTCTATAGGTGAAAAACATGTTTATGTAGAGTACAGGAATTAGAATATTAATTTTTTCTGAAAGAATTTCACCATAAAAATGTACTCAGTTTAAAATTTGAATATTTAGCAATACTTTATAGGAGGGGAGGGGGATACAACCCCTATATCCCCCATCACTATACCACTGGCTAAATTTTATCTCAAAGAAATTATCAGGTAATGAACACTATATTATTGTAAATACAGGGTTATTTAAAACAATTTGTCTATTTTGAAATTCCATATTTTCACCAACGAAAAACACAGAATGACATGGAATACATAAATACAAAGAACTAAGGAAATTTTATATTGTGAAAAATAAATGGCCTTTGTGTATTCATGAGCTATTTTAATGAAAGGTGTTTCAGAGGCTTTCACGGAACTGCCTCGCAATGTATCAGATGATTTGATGTTGTACAGCTGGTAACCTAAGTCACTTGATATGCACCCTTCATTTGGGTTATGTAAAAGATAAAGTGTATGGCCCCATCATTACCCACAAATTTATTTGAACTCAAACAATCGATTGCTGCTAGACAATCAATTACCACTGACATTTTACAATGTGTTTGGCAAGAATTTATATATGTGTGTGTAACTAAAGGAAGTTATATCAAACACTTAACTAAAAAATTCTATATTTTAACTTTGCAATCATGTATTACTTATCATTCTGTGGTGTTTATTTATGAAAATATGGAATTTTGAAATTGAATCATTTTGAATAACGCTGTATACCAGCTTCAGAGTCCGAATAAGTTTGAAGGAATACATATATTGAACAATTTTATCTCGATAAACATATTGTTTCTAGTTTAAAAATAATTGTTATGAATAAAACTTTGTCATCCAAAATATACATACTTTATATTCAGTATAACAAGGCTCCATTGCACGCTTGTCTTCTCTTTGAACTTTCCTGTAAAGTATTTTTGTTTTTAAAAAAATTGGATTAAAATAAAAAGTTACTAATCAAATGTTATACTCTGTTTATAAATAACGATATTATGGAAATATAAATATTTTATGTATGAAAGAAAATATAAAAAAATGCTACCCTTAACATAACTATCAATTTATACCAAATCAAAAACTATCAAATGTTTTCATATTAAAGTACCTATTAAAATATCCATTTTACAAACATACCATAACATTGTCTAAAGCCATATTATAAAAGGAAAAATTTAATTGTGACAACCTAATGATGACATAACAATGTGCATGTCCAATGGAGAATCAAAAAAAAAATTCCATACAAGAAAAATTAAATATGTTCTATGGAAACATTCATGATGAGGTTTACTTAAGGCTGAAGGGAAATGCTTAAAGCACTGCTTAAAACAGATAAAAGCTTCACTACTGTGACTTCTATAGTTAATTTCAGAAATAAAAAAATTCATTAAAGAAAAACATCTTGCTTTCATCAATAAGAAAAATGTTTCTATGAACAAGAAATCAAAAGATCACACATTTTAAGGATCATTCGACAAGGAAGGTTCCACTTTAGTTAAGTCATCTCAGCTTTTTTAAATCTTCAGAAAGCTTTGTTGATGGGAAAAAATTCCACAAGTTTGGAAGAAGTTGAAAATTTTAACTTCCAATATTTTGACTCCAAAATCCCAAAAATATCAAACTTCATAGATCAGTCCTTGGCCACTATATCAGCTTTGAGCCTTAAAAATTCACAGGATTTGACGCAAGAATTATAATGTGTATCTTGAGTAGGTAAAATAATAGAATTAACTTTTAAAGATGTTATAAAAACTAAGAACCAGAAGGAAAAAGATAATAGAACACTGATGATTACATAGCTAATTCAAATCTATCTTAAAAAACAATGTAAAACATTTGTATCTTATGATAAAAATAGCAGTATAATAAACATATGGGTTTTCCTAATATAATTAACTAAAAGCTAAAATTAACTAAAAGCTATTTTAATTCAAATACCTTCCATGTTCTTTCTTGAATTGATCTTCAAATTCTCTAAGTATTTTTCTCAACCTACGTTTTTCATCCCTCACAACAGTCACTTCACTTTCTAACTCTGACCTTATCAAAAGAAATGTATACTATGTAATAAAGATTTTATTAATATTTTTTGACATTTAGAAATTCATAATTTAATATAAAATACAATTATCACTTATAATAAATTTTCCAACTCTACATTTTATAAAAACAGTATTAGTATTTTAAAAATAAATAAGAATTAATATTAAATATTTAAAACAATTTTTAAAGTTAATGAAGAAATTCATTGCATGATAAATAACTTATACATATCTACATGAATATTTAAATATCAAATAATTTAGAAATAGTCAACTTTTTCATTCAAAACTTTTAATTTAAAAGTGGATAAAACCAAAATATTGAGTTATGTTGGTAGTTAAATTTGACATTGTATAAATTGAAAAAGTTCATTATCAGGATATATTTATTCTAAAAATTTAATTCACTTTCTTTATAAACATTAAGATTGTTTTGGTTTTCAGATCTCCCTCACCTCCAAAAAAATTCTAGATAAATGTTATTTGGCAATGAAAAATTAATAAAATAAAATTCCAACATGAAAAACAAATGTATTTTAACTCGTTTGAATTTTTCATAATTAGATTCTTTATGATTTGGGTTTTATAGCAATACAAAATAATAAGAGTATGTCCCCTTTTAATAAAATTTTCACATTTACCAGAGGCTTACATTAATTTTTCTATTTTTTCATATTTAACAGGTAAAATATTAGTTTTCCCTCTTTTTAATAATCCTTTTTCACATAAATTTTTCTTAGCCACCCAAAGGGATCCATGCCAGATCACTTTTCAATTTTTTATCATTTGCTTCAATTTTAATTACATTTAGCTTAAATATATTCAATTTAATAATTTATCATTTCCTTTAATTTTAATATCAAAAACGTTTACTATTGTCTCTTTTTCAGTATTCCATCATTTATTTTAATTCTTATAGTTGAGTAATTTAATAATAATTATAAAAAAAAAGAAACGCACCTTTCTTTGCAAAACTTCGCATAGAACTTTTTTTTATTATTTTCTATTATCCTTTTCAGTTATTAAAAAGATAACTATATAAAGAAATATTTTCTTATACTTAATCTCATCTATAAAAAAAGTTATAGCATTGTAGCTTCTTTTTGATAAATTGAAAAGTTTTATTTAGATGTTTATCTCATTAATATCATTATGAACCATACATAACATGACTGGGATTCGGTTCCACACAATTATATCATTTCCTAGAATAAAATTCATACATATGAATTTTTATACCAGTTTTTTATCATTGCTTTGAGAAAGAGAGACATCTCCATTCTCACTCATTTCAAATAAATTATCTGCAGAAGAATTTGTTTCATCTTATAAAGCACTATCATTTTAAAAATGTATATTTCATGAATAGTCAAAAACTTTCATTTTTTTTTTATCAATAACATTTTAGAAAAACTAACGAAATACTCAGTTTTGTTTGACATAAATTCATGAAAACAGGAAATTGGAATATTCAAATTTTGGGCAACACTAGCATGCATGCTCCGGTCGTTAAAATCAGTTTCATTTTAATAACCAAAATTGATTGGAATTGCTCATGAATTCAAAGAAACTTGGTAGATGTTAAAGATCATGTACAAGATTAGTTACCTCAAAAAGCTCTATTTTCAAGGGAAATGAAGTTTTAAAAACAAAGGGACAAAATAATATTATTAAAATATTTATATTACAAATAATTTTTTATTAGGATAATCAATTGTAATCAAATATATAACTGTGATTATCTGCTGTTACTTACAAAGATAATTCATGAAAATTGATATGTGAAGTTATAGGTGTTTTTTGCCTCTTTTCACAGCTTTCAGAATCTTGATCAGTAACAGGTTGACATGAAGTAATACTCTTCTCTACCTAAATAACAAAGAAAATGCTCATCAAATTTTTTATAAATTTATCTAATAGCAGTATTTTTTTCCTAAAAGGATAACAGTAATTAAGTTACATTGCATATAATTAGGGTTTTAAATCGAGAAAACAATCTGTTCTTTTGAACAGTTCATTTAAAAAAACAAGAACTTATGAGTCAGCACTCTGCCAGAAACCTATTATTTATTATTCCGAATATTCAGATTGTGTTTCTCTCTCTACATTCCACTGTGTATAATAAGAGTATACACCGAAAGAGAAGCTGAAGGTATTGTAAGCACTTTCATAGCAGAGACAAACAAATGTTTGCCACCACCAATCCACAAGTTGCAGTATTTCCCCTATGATGAATAGGGCCAACGACACACACACAGTTCTCTATATTAACCAAAAAGTGCATGGAAGAGCTTCTCACAAGTGTTCACTGTAAAAAGTAGAAAATACATTAGAAGAAGTGAGGTAGACTTACTCAAATAAGAAAGGCTTGAGGGGAAACAATTCTTTATAGGTCACTCTTAAAGTAAGAATGAATCCAGGCAAACTAGGTTTGAATCAGAAGAACATATGCAAGGAAAATAACTGCAAAAACTAGCTCTTTGAACAAGGTTGGTAGTGGAATAAAATGATTAGGGTAAACAATTCTGATTCGGAACAACTTGTTCCAACCAGCTAGGTCTCAAGCACTTTTGTAACTAATCATGTCCATTACACAATCAATTTCTACACCCAAAAGGATTCAAAACTGAATTGTTTTCCATTTAATTACATTTTTTTTTATTTTCAATCAAAATTATATTATTTTTGAAATTATGAACCAATTTTAAAATTCTCGCATTTTTATTAAGTATAAAATAAGTGAAAAACACCACTAATACAATGTGCATAATAATGCAAAAAAATGTCGTTCTCCTAAAGCATTTTTTTTTAATATTCAACATATATTTTAAGGCTTATAATGCAAAACTTAATTACTGGAAGATATTTTGCAACAACAGGTTTATATACAATATTTAAACATTGTTACTTATTTGAATTTATTCAAATATAAGAATCATTTAGAAATAATTTATGAAAATTTTCTCTTTATTTTGTTTCATATTATTGTATATTAGGAAAGCAAATAAGAGGAGGATATGAATTTAAATGTTATAATTTATTTCATATTAACTTTATTAATTTGTTCCTTTTACTAAAAACAAAGAAAACAATTAAAAAATTGATGGTCATAGCATTTAATTTTTGCAATTACTAAAAACTAAAATAAAATGCATTTATGTATAAGTTTCTATGTTTTAGCAAGAGTGCATCTTATACATTGCATATTAAAGCATTAGAGACACTTCTTTAATTAATTTTTTTTATAAAAATATTAAGTGAGTTTGCCTAAAATTCACAATACACTTTATGGCTAATAAACGGTTTCAAATTCTTTATCACCATCATTCAATTTATTTATTTATTTTAATATGTATCATTCCCTCTATAATTTGGGACTTCATCCTTCTGACTCTGCCAGTAAAGCATTTTTGTGCAGGTTGACAAGTCCCCAAAATATTAGTTTTTACTTTCGACTTCAGAGGAATATTGTACATTACCAATAAAAAGGAGTACATTTTTTGTAGCTTTATAACCGATTGTCTCATTAATGTCACTCTTGGAATCGAGACAAGTACTACTGGTGATGGACCTTGTAATTTGAAACCTGGTCAAGGGATGTGAATGACACGTGAGATGGCTATGCTTATGATGCACTTATTTATTAATGGCACACTAACAATATAAAACGAAGGCAGGCTGACAAGTCACAAAAAATTAGTAGTCAAGGTAATAAACCTCATAATTTTGAACTTCGATCAAGTGACTAGGATTACACCTGAACTGGTACCTCTCTTTGCAAACTTCCAACACAATGCCAATGAAAAGATTTAGAACTTCAATAGATTTAATGTACATCAACTTGGCAGGTCTTAAGTCGTATCTGGGCTTGAATCCACCACTCAATGAAACCAATGCTACCCGGGAGTCCACGGCAACACACTTGAATTGGCATCCCACTCTCCAAACTTCCCAGCCACATCGACTTGAGGATTTAAAGCCTCAACAGAATACACATGCAAAAGCCCCACTACATCTTCCTACAGTTCTTTAGTAGAATCGAGACTAGCCCACCATTCAACAGAAAGAACGACAGCCACACCCTCAAGACCATGACCATTGTAGTTTTAGTTATATCATATATTTGGCACTTTATTTTCATGTGCTGTATAAAATATTGTACAACAGTATATAGCTTTTGACGTTTCAATGCTTTACAAGTAATTTTCCAGGAATCTGGAATTTTTGATAATTTGGAGGTGCTCTGGTCTGAGATAAGGCAGATTATTGACAGAGTACAAAAATTATCAAACTGATAATTTATTTTTACTATCTGCTCATAAAATTTTTAAAAATAATTTTCTATTTAGTATCAATTTAATCAAAAAAAGATTTATTTTTTCTTAAATTCAATTAATTTCATTTTTTCTAAAATATGTTAAATAATCATATGTAGTAATTATATAGTGTTAAATTCGTCATTCAAATATCTCGTGAGGTTTTGTTTGAGAAATCTAAAGAAAAGCTAAAAACACTTCATCCAAAGGAACAGAAAGTTACATCCCTATGTACAATATTCAGAGCATATAACAGAAGCCTACATGTTTCTCATTGTTATTTACATATTCCTCCACTCACTTGCGTAAATTAACAATATATTTTTTAAATTCTCATGTGTTTTAGTCCATCAATTTTTTGAACAACTGCCATCAAAATCAATACCTACATTTATGTTTGCTTTAACGACTTTTTAATTAATTTCAAATGACTGGTTCTTTTTTAAATAATTTTTCAACGACAAAAATCTTTCATAGAAAATATTTGGGTCAGTGGAGCTAAATACAAAATCCTAGATCGTAAAGAATTAGATGCATTAATTAGTACCTAAATTACCTATTATAACTTTAGTTTTTCAATTTTGGTTATTATAAAACACGTACATATATACATATATATATAGCATATTTGAATTGATACATTTGCATACTACAACTTTTTTTTTGCCTGTCTTCAAAAGTACCAATGTGTCGTTCTAATTGGATAAATTACATGGAGCATACTGAGTTTGAAGATGCATACTAAAATAAGTTTCTTACATGAAATGAAACTGCAAATATTCAATGTGTTATTGCACATATTTTAAATTTTTATTTTCTTTTGGTGAATAAAAAATACAGAGCTTTGAGGTAGAAAGTACTTCAAAAATTACAGCATTTGAAACATAAATTAGTTTACCTTCCTCCACCCTTTAAATGAAAACTATTTTCATATGCAAATTGTCAGAGGATTTCTCATAAGCAAATTGTATTAAATGACAATATCACCAGTTTAAACTAATAGATTATTTCAACAAAGTGACTAAATCATTGTGCCCAAAATCATTAAAAAAAAAAGAGTACATCAAATGTACAATTTTTTTCTGGGTGGTATACATATGATCGCAGGTATGTACATGTCAAAAGACTGCCTGTGAGCAATTCACAGTTTAGATCGAGACGTCAGTCTTAACAAGCAGCTCTGCACATGTGCATATATACCTTTACAAATCTGACATTTAGATGAAAATATAGTACACAAAATAATATCCAGTGAAAAGCTTAAATTTTTCAAAAAGTTTAAATATAAGGAGAAAAGAAGGAGGTTGAGGAATCATATATATATATTTCAAAACTAGAATGCATATTGTTTCATTCTGAGAGAGAAATATGTCAGTGTGTATTTTTTTAGATATTAATATAGCTTGAAATTTTTTCAACCATTATTTATAGTCAGTCTCAGAAGAACAATTTAAATAAAATGAAATTTCCTTGATGAAGTACAGCGAAATTTCCACAAGTAAGCTTAATATTTAATAAGGAAATAAACTTAGAAAATACAAAATCTTTCTTACGTTAATATTTTTAGAAAGATCCGATTTTTTAAAATCCATTGTCTCATGCTCTAAAATAGGCATAAGATCAGCACTATCTTTACTGGAAGCATTTCGATTAATCAATCTTTTTGTTAAGCGGTATCTGTCATACAGAGGTCTCACAAGTTCTCGATGAGCTTTGGAAGCAGGTCTTCCATGCATATTCTCAAAATTCAACAAAACTTTCTGAATGGCTACTTTCTCTGCAACAAGTTGCTCTTTTGTCATTTCCTGTTTACAAAATTGGAAAAACATCGTAAAAAAGAAGTGTAAAATTGATATCTATACAAATTTAAAGGAATGTTTTTTTAAAAAAAAACTACTAAGGATGGAAATAAAAACACATATAAACAAAAATACATGTTTCACTGACATTTATTTAAACAAAAATATCCCGAAATTGAAATTTAAAAAAAATTCATTTTACATATTGCACAAAATTTGAAATACAAAATATTTGAAATATGTTGACCTCCTTATGGAGTGTATAAATGATATACACTCCATAACAAAAAAATGACACACCAAGAAGGAGTTGTCCAATGGAGACAAAAATAGGCGGATAGGAAAATTATGTACAGAATTTTAAGATACTAGTAAACCAATACTCTGATCAGCATTGAAGGAATGGAGTGTGAATCTCATTCAACCATATTAAATAAAAGAGAACACATTTGAGGCAACCTTCTTCAGTATTTTTAAAGAACTGCACACTAGATTGTTTACCACACCTATTCATTTGGGGGGGGGGGGGGGGAATTGGTTTCTAGTATAGAAAATATCGCCAAAAATTGATTTTTGTTAGAGAAGGGTATATCTTAAACTAAAATTCAAATTTTCAAGGGGAAAAAACTCTTGTCAAATATTCCAGATTATTATTTTTGCAAGACAAAGGACAGTTTAAAATTCTGGTTGTATTTATTAATGATTCACTAAACTAAAATAATGAAATATACCATAAATTGATGTATAAAGAACAAATATAAATAGATAAGAGAACATATAGCTAAAATTTGATAAATGTTTCTTCACATTTTCAGAATGTATCATTAAAAATTGTAAACGTACAAACAATAAATTCATTACGTGAATCATTATCGAAAAGTATGAAAACGATAGAAATTAAATTTCTTTTAAAGGTAATGCTTCAAATTTACCGTATGACTGTTCAATTGATTTTCAAACCTTATTAAACAATCAATAAATGAGGTATTTCCAAATATAACTACTTAGAATTTCTAAAACATTCATTTGGACATTCATATATTTCAAAAAACCAAATTCATTTGGATGATAATAATTATTACTTGGTTTAAGCCATGGAAGAGGCTAGCTTTACTCAGAAATATGAAAGATACTTATTGCACCTAGCATTATAAACTACAATTTATAAATGAAATTAATACAATAAAACTGAGATATTTTTTTCTTTCAGTTCTCAAATGGTCCAAAATTATTTTTAAAAATTCAGTAACTTTATTTTTCCTATGTTTGAAAAAATTTAATCAAAAGAAAAGTTACGTTAAAAACGAAAATCTTAAAAAGATTTATCCTCAGATTTACAAATAAAAGAAATAATTTAACCAGATTAAATCATCATGAAAAACTTATTTAAATATATTATTCATCTGGATATTTAAATTATTTAAATGAACATACAGCATGGTAAACATTTTTACAATACAATTTTTTTTTTAAATTTTTTTTATTTAAAAAGGAAATAAGAATGAATACAAAAGGTGTTTGTATATTTGTAAACATAAATACTGAGAGGGAGGGTAAGGAAATTGAATTAAAAATAGAACATTCATACCTCAAGATTTTCAGGTCGATTCATATCTTTTCGATGATGCACTAAGTACCCCAAAGCATTTTTGATAGTTTCTTCAATGCTCATACTTTCAGCACCACTTTTGGCAACAGAAAATAATCCTTGGCTACTGCGTGTGTTTGTTCCCCTGCTACTTTTACTAGGTATAGTACTTTCAGCATCCCATAATTGTGGATCATCTTTTAATTCTAAGCACGCTAAAATAAAAAAAAAAAAAGGGGGCATTTAACAGGGGGGGGGGACCTTCAAATATGAGTATATAAAAAATTAAGTCAAAAAACTAAATTTTAGTACATCATGTAGATCAGTGGCTCTCGTTATTTTTTTCACTCTTCCAATCAATTAGGAGTGAAAAACAGAAACTTTGGAATCACCAGATTTAACTCCAAAAACAATTTTTCAAGGCGATAATAATTTCATACTTAAACAAAAAATAATAATGTAAAACAATATAGATTTAATTTTAAATATGTAAAAGTAATTATTCCTTATTAAATGAGAAAATTAACAAAATTTTCTTTACAAGGGATGGATCATACTAATCACATTCCAAACTTTTATAATAACTGAGAAGAGTCACTTTGATTCTTTTTCCTTAGGTTTCATACATCCAACTAGATGGATAAACAGCCACTTAAATGTTAGTCTCCCAGATATATATTCACTCAGGCAAAAGATGACATTGTAATTACTTAAAAAATGGTTATTCCAAAATGACATCCCAACCAAAAAGTAAGCAGATATATCTTTGATAATAGTTTGGAAAACATATGTATAATTATAGAATTTTTTTGTTCAATGAGTAAAAATTTTTTAAAAAAGTTTATATTTCTTAAGAGACATTACACTCAATTTGGATATACTTGAAATCATACATACCTATTGGTACATACACATTCAGAGAACTTCAAAATTAAAACCTTTCATATAAACTATTCATATGGATCTCAGTTGTGCAGATTTTACATGCAACTTTAGCCACAAAATGACCCAAATATCAAAGAGAAAAAAAAAAAAAAAAAAAAAAGTCATCCTTAAAACTTTTTAAAGTATTTTAATCAAATGTAACATTACCAATGTTGCACTTCTTTTGTTAACAATAAACAATTTGTTTGTAAATATATCACAACTTTTATTTTCTTTCTTTTCAAGATACAAAAATACACCCTTTGATAATGAATGTTAACAGATTATTTATAGATAAGGTGTTCATTCCTGAAACTTCTGGAATTGTTTTTGAGCTATAAGCCACTATTATTGACACAATTTCTGTAGACTTCTCTTTTAGTTAAATTTTTATATTCGGGTGCAACTGCCAACGCAAAATTATTTATGCAAGATCTACGGAAAATTCCATTGGACAGAGATGCAACTTTGACAGATCTCTGACTTCCATAGGGGACAAAAGTTTTTTCTCACACCTGTTGCCTTTTTTGAACAATGATAACAAATTAATATAGAACCCCAATCCCTCGTTTTTCATGGGAGGGGGGGGTGAAAAAATAAACAATGTATGTGGGTTAAAGTCACAAAGAAAACAATGTGCATGCATTAATACATCATATGTATACAGTATACTAATGAATATTAATTTGTTACTTACCAAATGCAAAAAAAAAAAAAAAAAAAAATCAAAGTTGAAGATAATTTAGTGATATTTTAAAAAATCAGTAATTTTAAGCTGGGTTTTGCATTCATTTTTAAAATTAAACAGCAAATTTCAGCAATTAAACAGCAAAACGATCAAAGGATGTGGGAATGATAGATTGTGGTTTCACAATAAGAATTTTCTTTTATTTGGAGGTTCTTTAATAATTGTAGAAAGTCTGTTCCACCTTTGACAAGCCCAATTTCCAGAAATGTTACACCAGAACACAAAATTATTCAGTAGATTCAAGAGATAGCATTGGTAAAGAATAAAAATGCATAAAAGAGAATAAAGCATTTACGAGTCAGTATATGACTTGAAAGAAAAAAAAAAAGAAACATCAAATAATTATAACAGCTAAAAGTATAGTAACTCATTTCATTTTAGAATATTTTCACAAACAATAATTTTATGTTGCTTGCAAGCTTTTTTGTATTACACCAAACAAAAATTTTGGAGGCAAGAACTTTGGAAAGTAGTTCCTAACAGCAACATTTGAATAAGGTACAAACAACTTACAGAAGAAAAATTAATTAGGCAACCTCCACATGAGAGGGAATTTCGTTCCCCTATTTACACATACAGGTGTAGCTTTCACAGGACTTTTTTCATGAGATACAAAAGCCGAAGAAAGTGTTTAAAGTTTATGTGGCAACTTTAGTTGGCATGGCTACCAAAACTATTCATATTGCATAGGTTAGAACTTTAACATTTGACTCATTTATCACAACATTAAAAAAAATTACTATTTGTTTTTTTGCTAGATTTGTAGTTTTAAAATAACAACAAATTTAGCATGCTACTGTTGGATAACAGAAGCACAACCTGAATTTCAAAGATAAAATTTAGTTTATATCTGGAAGAATTATTATTTTTTTACCGCAAATGGAATTAGTTATTTTGTAGTTTTTGTTATTTTGTATACAAGTATTTCACGCTTTACATATTTGCATATATTGTATTAAATTCTATATAATAATACACAGCTTTTGCTAGTTAATACATTATTATTAGTGATTTTTCAGTAACGTAGTGTTATCTCAGTAATTTGGTAGTTCTCTGGTTCATTATCTACCAGATTACCGAAAGAGTACTGTATTTTTAAACTCATTCTCGAAATAATCCTTGGAACCTCCGGAATTGCCTTTGAGCAATAAGCTACCCAGGATTGGTCTTTTTTTCACAGTTAACTTCTCCCCTAATTATATTCTTGTATTTGGATGCGACACCCACTGCAAAATGGTCAACTAATGTGAAATATACAGCTCTTCCTCAAAGTATTTTTAGCTATGATCCTGAATTTTATTTCATATTCATATATTTGTATGTAGCATTTATAATTGCATAAGTAGCAAACAAAATAAATTACTACAATCATTTTGAACAGTTTTTCAATGAAAATTCTAACACAAGTAATCTTCAAAATTAAAGTGGAGGAGGGGGCACCTTTATTAAAAAAAAATTAATTAAAACAGATAAAAATTAATAGCTCACCCTTTAGATCTTGCCTTGCTTTGTTTAATTCAGAAAGCATCTTTTTCACACCAATATTATTACATTTCTCTGCACTTGATGGCTAAATTTGGAGAACATTATGAAATTATAAAATGAATAAATTCAACAGTTATTTAGTAAGATGAGAAAAATGTGAATTTCTCAAATTTTAATCAGAATAAGTATTACATAAATGAGTAAGTCATATAAATAATATACAAGTTACATATTTCATCAATACATAAAATAATAACTAACATAAAAATGTATTATGTATTTTTCTTGAAACATTATAATAAATTTTAAAATTTAATATAAAATTCTTTATTTGAATCTAACGCATATTCGAACAGTAAAACCTACAAAATTACATTCCTATGAAGTAATTTTACCTTTAAATTTTGATCATAATATTTTTTAAAAAATAGATGTCTAAATTTTTGTTTTGTGAAGAACAAAATATCAAGCAAATAATATAGAACAAAAGAGATTTGATTCAAAATCATTCCTTCATTATAAAATTATTTTTTAAACATGACAAAAGAATAATTTTTAAGATTTAATAATAAATTGGTAATGATTGTTAAATAAATTGGAGATGTTTCATGAACAACAGAAATTTCTACTTTTAATTGGAACATAAATTAATTGGAAGAGAGATATACTACTATTTCAATACCTACACAACTAAATCAAGCTTGTATCAACAATCATTTTCAGCAGAGCTTTCAACAATAAAACAAGTTTATTTGGCTGATTTTTATTTTAGCATCATCATTTAATTAATTAATATCATTGACTTTCATCACACCAAATTGGCATATGAGGCCACAACAGCTTTATAACACTTAATTTTGTCCAACAGCGCTTCTTAAGCACTTCACCAATTCCATTATCCAAATGAATTTTTCTTGTTAATAGCCATATGGCACCATGGGGCCCAGTCTCTTTCCTTTTTTTCCATCTGGTGCCACTATTAGAGAAATTCTTGTACTGTCATTTGATGACAACCTAAATATATGTCTAATCCATGTCCAACATCATTTTTTTTTTTTTTTTTAATTTGGGCAGAAATAGGTTTGGAAGATGCTTTATTGCACAATTTCAAAAACTGAAATTTTATCAAGCCAGTATACTTTCAGATTCTTTTTGAGGCACATAGTTTGAAAGGCATTTAATTTCTGTACTTGTGGTTTAGAAAGTTTAAAAGCCTCACTTCAGTAAAGAAGGATAGTTGATACTGTTATACTGAATGCACGTAACTTGAGCTTAATGTTTTTATTTGAGGCTTACCAGAATTTATATATTGTTCTGAATGAATGTTGGGCTATTCTATGTCTAATTTTTATTTTATCTTGTATCCCTTTCCTTCAATTGTTATTCCAAGGTATAAAAAACTCTCCAACTTTGTTTTCATTTATTTGAAGGGAATCCTTACCTATACTATTTATTTTCATTACTTATACTATATTTTCATTTATTTTTATATGCACTTAGGCAATACTCTTCAGTCTCTCTGCCTCTTCTTTCATGTCAGGAGAACTTGGAATACAATAAGACAATATCATCACCAAAGTCAGGATCTTCCAATGTATAATATAAATCTCAAGGTACTCCTGTTTTTTTTTTTTTTGTACTTTAAAGACTGACTCATTATCTAGTCTATAACAATTATAAAATGCTCTCTCTAGAAAGGATGCATCCCTGCTTTATGCCACTTTTGATAACAAGTACCTCTGATGGATAGCATTTACACAATAATGTGAGTTTTACACTCACAATACAGATTTCTAATAATATTAATTAATTTAAGTAATATGACCTTCAAAATCTGTATTAAAAGTTCTGATTCAAAGATTTACTTTTTCTTTGAACAAAATGCTTATGGCACAAAATATTAAAAAAGAAGTTATTTTAATTTTAAAAATGATCACTTATTCATAGCAAACATAAAATCTCCTGGACTTGCAAAGAATTTACTTTGATACTGATAGATAAGCTGAAGTAGAATTATTAAATTATTCTAGTCAAAGAAATTTATAAAGTATGATTTTGCATTAAAAACAGTAATTTTTTTTTCCTTTTTGCTTTAAAGTACAAAGTGTTGCTATTAAAATAGGAGACTGCCATTGTAAAACAATTTATTTTGACTTCACACATATTTACTTATTATCATCTTCGATATGCATCTCTCCTCTATCCTTACATTGTTCTATGCAAATCATCCATTTTTCGAAAGAGTGCTGGAAGTTTTCTTCTGTCAGCTCCTTCAGGACTCTCTACACTCTCTTCCCCAGCTTCAACAGATATAAATCTTGTTCCTTTTAATACAGATTTCACCTTAGGAGGTATACAGAAGTTGCATGGCACAAGAATCGACAAATATGGCAAATGGTCTAACACTGGGATGCTGCACTTGGCTAAGACAAACAATGTGGTATGACTTGTCCCTCCACAATTCAGGTGATTTTTTCCTTATTCTATCATGGAGTTCAGCAAAAACATGAAGGTAATAATGTTGATTAATAGTTTGACCTTCAGGAACCCACTGAAGGTACACAATCTCATGAATATTGAAAAAAAATCATCATTGCTTTAAATTTAGATTCACTCATTTGAGCTTTTTTGGATCTCGTTGATGATGGGCTCTTCCAGTGCATGGATTGACGCTTCTATGAGACAAAAACCACGATTTGTTACACATTATTATACTTTCCAACTTTCCAAAGAGTTTGAGTCATTTTCCATAGCATTCATGTCAGCACAAACATTTCTTCAAGCTTCTTGTTTTTCAACATGTGAATTTTAAATAACATTTTGGCAAACACTTTTTGCAAGTTAAAATTACTATGTAAAATTTGCCATACAGATTCTTTGTCAATTCCTACAGTCTTGGCAATTGCACAAATATTTAACCAACAGTCAGATCAAATCAGATTACCGATTTTTTTTATACAATTTTATCTGTTTTTGACGTAGAAGGGCGACAAAGGCATGAATCACCTTCACCGTCTTCTCGGTCACAGTGAAAATGGTTAAACCAAATGCATGCACACGATGAACATTCGTTGCCATATACTTCTTTCAATAAATTATAAGTCTCAGTAGTGGTTTTTCCAAGTTTCATATAAAATTTCACAAATTATTACTCACTTATCATTTTTCCGGCAAAACAAAAAAATAACTCTAATGTGAATGAAGACTAGAGGGTATACAGATTTGTTCACAGAAACCAGAAGCATTGCATCTAAAAGAGAAGGCTTCATGCTAAACAGCTCTCAGTTGCTGGCATTTAGTACATGCACGTACTTCTTCTATAGCAGTAACAATCTTGTTATTTAATATCCACATCTTGTATGTTATTCAACCAATTTATAAGAAAGAATTGTTTGGAATTCTTCCTTTTCTCTTTAAAAAAATAAGTAGTTGACTTGCAGATAATTCAAAATGTCCTTTTTGATCTTAGTTTAACCTTTTTTACCATAATGACTATACAAAAATGCTTAATAACATCTGCAAGTGGAAAAGCAAAACATATAGGCAGCATTAGATTAAATAAAATAATACTTTAAAAGGCAATAAATAAATGCAAATAAATCACTCTTTTGTTAATCAGAATCTAGTGGATCCTAAAAATGAAATTTTACCATTCTTACAAATAAAATTAGGTGCGAGGAAACAGTTTGTGGTGCCTAAAATAAGAAGAGAAGAATGCTTTTTAAGTGTTTAATGGATGTTCTCCTAAACTAATTTAAAGCAAACACGTAAAAAAAAGAGATACATTTAAAAACCTTGTGAAAAGAAAGTTAAAAGTTGAAATTTTTAAAGGAAGAGAGAATACATACCAATGAATAATGAGTTAATTTCTCTCATTTTTGAAAATTTTTAACAATAACATAAATCTTTGCTACAAATCCATTAAAAAAACCTATGTTATAAATATTTAAGAGTCATGATTATCATTTTGACAATTTTCCTAAAAGTTTTAATGCACCTAAGGTAAGAACAATGTAAAGGTTTGAACAGCAGTACACATCCATTTGAGCTACACATGAAGTATAGTAGAATGAGGACATGGCAGATAATGGCAGAAGTGTATTTAAAGAAAATTCATATGTAAAAACATACATAAAGGACCTTCAGTATTTTCCATTAAAAGGGAAAATAGAGGTTAAAAAAAACGCTCTTTTTGGCATTTCCAATTGTACTAAAAATAATAAAATGTTTTTCTTTTTAAAATTTTTTATCATTATCTTCAATGATTAAAAGAATGCAGATCTTTTAATGGAAAGAAAATTAATGAAGTTTTTAACTAAACTAAATAATTATAAGAAAATCCTGGACTTAAGTTAAAATTTGCTGGTTAGTTTTATTAAGTTGATATAAAAGTACATTATTTACCTTATATCCATAGAGTTTCTCAAAGTTATCTTCAAACATTTTTATTTTCTTCTTAAGTGCTGTTAAAAATAAAATGTACTAATAATAAGTTTCTCCCTCCTCTTAACAAATTAAAATTTAAGAAATTATTTATATTTTTATATTAAGATTTCTTTATAAATTCCTGAAAATAGTCTATAGAACAACAAAATAAAAAGAAATATAAAATTATTGTTTAAATAAATAGAAACAAAAGATCATGATATATTTATTCAATATTATTAATAAAATTAGCAACTTCAGAACATGCTAAACTCTTGAAATTTGATTTCCATAACAATTTCATTCTTAAAAAAAACATTACGATACATAATATATTTTGATTAATAATTCCAAAGTAAAGCATTGATTTTACTTTATAAATTACCAAAAATGATGCACGTAAAACAAAGTAAATAGTGTAATTAAAACATACAAAGCAAATAGATATAGAAAAGTAAAGTTGTAATATAGTAATGAATAAAGTTATTTAATTTGAACTATCTTACCATGAACTTTTTTGTTAAGTTGTTTCACATTTGATGAAGAGATTTCATGTGTACTCCTTAAAAATAAAATAACAAAGTTAGTAATTTAAATTAGTTAGGAATATCAATATATATTTATAACTGAAGTACACCTAAATTTATTTTAAATATGTCAAGCATATCCTATGTGATTAAAAATTCATACAATACCCCAAAGAAATTGTGTGCATTACCTCACAAAAATAAATCCATAAAGAATAATGTTATCTTGTCAGATCATACTCAAAACTTACAAAGTCTGTACTGTGAAGCTCGATGAATAAAACAATCTATTTCCCTACATTTCCGAAAAACAACTGCATTTTACATTGCAGATTATAATTACTTTCATTGCATTTCACAGCACTCAGATCAACATTATTTCTATCAATTATATTTCATCTTATCACAATTACCTTTTTCATTCTATAAAAGAACTAAAAGAGTACAAACCCTGTAACCATATCTTCTTGTTCAACAGGAGGTGAAGGAGGAAGGCTTGGATCTAAATGCAGACTGAAAGAAACAAGAATAAGAAAATAAAGCATAATTACTTTAAATAAATATTGAAAAAATGAAGTCAGAAATAGAAAGCAAACTCAAAAGAATAAATAAAAAAAAAATTTAAATTATAATCATCAAAATATTATATCAAAAACAAATGTGCGGATAACTTAAATCAAGATAATTAGTGAAATGTGTAATTTTATATATATATATATATATATATATATAATTACTTACAGAATACTATGAATGTATCTTACTTTAAATATTAAAACACCTACAAGAATTCTTCAAGAAAATAAGTCATTTTTAATTCAAAACGTTGGTCAGCAAAACAAAGCAAAATTAGTGTAAAATCTATTAGTGTAATAATATTGGAAATCTAAAAAAATGTGATGATGATCTAATGACATATAATTTTCAGATTAAGAGAAAGTATTATATGTAAACTGAAATGAATTAGCCTAACCTATAACAAAATAAATGTCACATTAAATACATTTTTAATTATTTCTAATTCCTTAAATTATTTAAAACCTTTTTAAGGTGTATTAATGTGAGGTATGTAAAAGTAAAAAGAATAAAAAGTAAAAAGTGTACAGTAGAACAATAATCAAAAATTTGATTTTGATTCTTCTTCATATTTCAGTTATATTAAACTTAACAGTAGATTCTCGTCACACATTTCATATCTATAACTCTGATAAGATGAGGAAGATCTTATTTTCCTAATACAAAAAAAAAGCATAAAATGATTTGTTTGAAACTAGAAAATAATCAATTTTGAGTAAACATACAAGAAAGAAAACAATATTTTTTTATTTCATTATCTTTGAAAGTCTAATTTCTTAAAGCTATATGCATTTAATCAAAAGAACTAGCTTTTTCAAATAATTAACAAGAAATGCAAACTGTGAACAGAAAAAAACATTTTTCAATAGCATGTTCCAGTACTGTCCATCTAAATTAAATTTTTAAGAATTATCAAGGTGATACCACTGATATAAATACACTAGTAATATTACATAATCATGAGCTTGTTTTTTACATCAAAATAATTAATCACATTCTGTGCAGTTACAGGTTTATCTATTTGTTTAAAGTTGCACCATCAATAGAAAAATTTAAGCATTATTCTTGAATAAAAATAAAAAAAAAAAACTTATGATCCAGAACACTTTGCATGAATGTTTTGCAATATTATCAATATGATATGGATATTGTTTACATTCTTTTTCAAAAGGAGATAAAAGTAAATTATTTTGATTTACTATATCTTTTTCAGCTCATTTTTCATTCAGACAGCTTTGTCATGTAATTTGCATCAATTTCTAATTTCCTTCAATAGAATTTAAAGAGGATTTTAAGCATAACATTTACAATTAAAGACAAAAAGTAAATTAATGATTAAGTATTGAATTTTCTAGAAAAAAACCAATAAAAATTTATATATAAGATACACTAGATATTGTAAAGGAGAGAAGAAAAAAAACTATTAATTTTTGCCAAAAAATTATAAAATGACAAATACTTCTTTGTATTATCTGAAATAAGTAATAGTATACTTACGTTCGATAAGATAAATAACTGCGAAATGCACTAGGAGAAACAGAAGCTTCACATCTAAAATTTGCATATAAAAGACAATGAAAAAATGTCATACATATAATACAAATAAAAAAAATTAACATTAAAGATTAATCACATGCACATATACTATATTATATATATGTGTGTTATGCCTTTCTTTTAAATATTACTATTTAATTAAGTTTCAAAAAACACTAGAAGCCAATTTCGTATTTAATTTATTTTATTAAAGCGGAGAGAGACCATTTCCACATAATGGAATATACAAATCCGCTATAGGCTAAAGAGAAACAGAACAGTAAGAGTGCAAGATAATGAGAGAGTGGGTTTTTTTGCAGAGCAGCAAATTATATAGCAGGGATTTTTCATAATAAACGTCATAGAGTACATGAGATGAATGGAGGGATTTTGAGAGAATTTTAGTGCAGACATAAAATCTGGTAGAGATCATCCCTACAGGTCTGAAGCCATAGGATCAGCATTGTCAGTGAATTTTTAAGAACAAGTGATTGCATGAATTAAGTTAAAAAGGATTGATATCAGGAAATAAGAATGAACACTTCCTTTAAAATGATGGAATGGGAAAAATTAGAAAATTAAATTATAATGAAAAACTAATATGAATTGAAGTTAAATCATTCCATATTTATATATAATTCTTTATTTTTGAACAATTGGATTCTCTTTATTTCCTCCCTTATTACAAGCACTTACATAAGAAACCAATATTAATTGAAATTCTAATCCATATTTATCTGAATGCAGTAAGGAATACATTATTTCAATATTATTTTATTTAACATAAATATTAAAATGTAGTGAAATCAATTATTAGATAATTTATATTTAAGCGGCAAGACTGATGTAAATATCACAATTAAAAAAAAATACAGTATAATCTCGCTACAAACAATATCCTCTAAAATAACAATTATCTCTATTAAGATATTTTTTCAAAGTCCTGGCTGAATTTCCTTCAAATTAATTTTAAATAGTTCTCTGTATTATGATATTCAAATGTAAAATAGGTATGCAAATTTTCGTTTTTATGTAAGTAGATAATTAATTTTCTATGTTAAAATGTGTAGGAGACGAAATATCCGAATCCATTATTTTAAAGGGAAAAAAATTGAATGATTGGGGTAGAATTGCTTAAAAATAAGCATATACTTCTTTCTAAGGGATAGCTTAGGAAAAATTCATTTTTGTGTCTTTAATCGTTTTTTTTTTAAATTCCATAATTTTTTTAAAATTTAATCGATTTTTTTAATTCAATAATTTTCTCTCCAACAATGGTAATATTTTCCCTTCCATCACAATAAATCCCTATTACGAGTTTTTTTTTCCAAAATCCAACTGATGTCTACAAAGTAAACACTACTCAAAGAAAGTCTGAATAAAATGTGGTTGGGCCATTTTACGGGGTTCTCGAGATATATTTTTTGTCGAAAAACTTCAGTAAAGTTTTGCATTGATCTTGCTAACATAACTATCATAATGAGAGAAAAAAATTACTTGTGAGGGGAGAAAATAGAGTTGACATTTCCTAGCAAACATAACTTTAAAACTTACTTTTATACTCCCTTCTGCGAAAAATGGACAAGGATTCCTTTCAATGAAAGCGATAGATAAAACTTCGAAGTGTCTGGGAATAAACTTTGTGATACATTCTTTTGTCTACATTTGAGTATCATAAGAATTTTACACTCCAAAAGATTTTGTCAATTACAGTAATTTGAATCGGGAATTATTCTTGAATTATGCTAGACTTTCATTAATTTATTTATAAATTTTGTTTAGTGAAAATCGATAAAAATGGCTCCAAGAAAAGAAACATCCACTGAAGAGAAATTCAACGTCATAAAAGATATTGATAGAAGTATGAAGCAAGCTAAGGTTTGAAAAAAAGGAAATTATAACAATCGACTGTTGCAACTTTTTTAAAAAAACGGAAGGAAATTGAAAACAATTTCAACTCTAATGATATTGATCCACAAAGAAAGGGAATAAAGACAGTTTTAGATGATTAAATAGTTGCAGCCTTATTGAAATGGCTTAGTAAAAAACAGGCTTTGAATGTACCTTTAAATGGGCCAATTATTAGTGAACAAGCCAGAAAATGTGCATGTAAGATGTGGAACCCAGATTTCAAAGCTAGCAATGGAAGGCTAACAAGGTTTCGAGACCAAAATGGGATATCTGTCCATGAGTTACATGGTGAAGAAAAATCAGTATCGCTGGATGACGTAAGCATAAGACGTCAGAGAAAAATAATTCAAATTTTAGAAAAGTATTCCATTCATAATGACTATAATGCAGATGAGACGGGGTTATTTTTCCAGATTATACCTGAAAGAACATTAGATTTCAAAGGAGAAGCCTGTAAATGGCACAAAAAATTCAAACAGAGGTTGAGACTGTACACAAATACATGTGGCCATGGCAGCCTAGAGGTCATGATAATGGACTCATAGCCGGTAGTATTCCTTGAATCCTAGGTTCGAGCCTTGGTGCCACTTAAGATCCTCCGAGGGCTGATGCATGTTAAATCTGTCATGAATCGAAGTCTTCTTGTGGTGTGAAAGTTAGAAGATAGGGTGGCAGCTCAGTGTTGTCCTCGTCACTTGACCGAGGTTCAAAATTACAAGATCCATCCCCAGTAGCCCTTGTGTTGCTTTAATTGAGTTATTAATAAAAACCAACCATACCAAAGCTTACAAATATATAGAAAAAGAATAAATTAAAACCTCTTGTAATTGGAAGATCCTTAACACCAAAATGTTTTAAACATTAAGAGCATTCCAGTAGACTACACTGCAAACAAGCGAGCTTGGATGACCAAAAATATTTAGTGAATGGTTATTGAAATTAGAAAAAGATATGAAATTGAAGAAGAAAAACATTTCTCTTTTAACTCACAACTGCTCTGCATGTAAGCCCATTCCAAAATAGTAGATTATAGAAGTTTACTTCTTTCCACTAAGTACTACTGCAGCTCTACAGCCCCTCAATATGGGTATTATATAATGCTTCAAAGAATATTACAGAAAATAATTAGTGGATAAAATGATTTTTAATATTGATCAAAAGCACACAGTGCCTGTTCCTGTTTCTGTAAAAGATGCCTTTGAATAAAAAAGAGAGTTGGTAAAAATGAAGCCACAGTCCATATCTAATTATTGGAAAAAAGTTGGCTTCATTCAAAATGATGAAGAGAGTCAAAGGAACACTTCTTACAGATATACTGTGGAAGAAAATGCTACAGGTATTCAAAATTCCTTGTCAGATGATGAAAATAAGCTGTAAAAAAGTTTGAAATATCTGTTCATGATTATTTAAATGTCAATGAATGAAATGTACAGATATGTTCGGAATTAACAGATGAAAACATTCTTTCTGAAATAAGAAGTGATAAAGCTGAAGTAGAAGAGTCAGAAAATGAAAAGGATGATTCCACTATAGTAAAGCCAATTTTATCTCCTGGAGAAGCAGTGAACTCAATTGATGTTCTTTATAACTTTATTTCTAGCTTACCTAATGTACCAGAAGAGCATCTAAATTCTTTAGATGTACTTTGTTCTTTTTGCAGAATTCCAAATAAATAAGGATTAATTAATAGGTATGTATTTTCATTTATTTATACTATTTAATACATTTTATAGAAAACTTTTTGCAATTTTATTTATTTATACAATAAAAGTTTATTATTTAAACATGTGATACACATTTATAGGCTTTGGCGTCGCCAGAATTCTGGGCAAGGATACTTCACTCAAACTTTAAGGGGGGATTGTAAAAATTATTCAACTCTGTAAACATGTCATTCTGACTCCATTTAATATATATTATTATTTGCATAAAAGTGTGAGGGTGCTGAATGAATGCAGAGCATGCCTGGTGTGTTCAATGGATATGAAGAACAAAATTCTTTTCCTTTAAGTATTGATTCCTTCTATAGCAATAATTCTCTCTAGTACGATAAATTAATTTGGCCCCCAAAATATCATTATAGAAGGATTTCATATATATAGATCTGTTCAAAGATTTTTAAAAACTTAAAAAATATTTAATGAAAACTCAAAAACAAAATTTAAATTATAATAGATATTAACACATGTATATTAATTACTAAGAAATAATACATATGGCATATAAAATTAAAATTGTAACTAAATCATTTTTACTAAATAATTGTACTGGTTCAGTAATAAATTTGGTAAAAAAAATCAAGCAGAGTTCAATTTTATAATATTAACAGAGAATTTTAATTACATTCAAAAATCAAATGTATATTATTTTTTAATATTTTATTTTTTTAAGTTCTTTAAAAAAATAAATTTTGTATTAATATTGATATATCAGTTTACTATTTAAATTTTAACAAAATAAAAGTGTCATTTAATGTAAAATGAATTTTAAAAAACAAACACTCAGTAGGTAAGTTTAAAATTCTTTGAAATTTCGAATACTTGAAAGACAAGTTTTTTGGGGCAAAATACATACAATTTCATGCAAATCTCAAAAGAATATTTTTATACATAAATTAATATGGCACATATGGAAAAAGGAAACTTTAAAAAATATTAAAAATAAAAGATAGATCACATCTCATTAATGTACTAAAATCCAGACAAAATACAAACACAAGTTAAAGAAAATTATTTTAGAAATATTTACAAGTTACAAAAGTTTAAAATATGCTTTAAAAAAGATATAGCAAATCCTACAAAATTTTAAAAATAATAATTCTTGATATATTTCCAAATTAAAACACATATCACTTGAAAGAAGTCAACTGTTTTAAGCATAATTTATATATATATACATATATATATATGTAGGATTTACCAGCTAAATATCAAAGAATTAATTTTATTTTTAATGTACTGTAAAACCAGTTCCTCAGTTACTCGATAGATGACACCACAAATCAGCATCATGTGATAGTTCGCGCAGCACCACTTATTCCCAAGCAAAACTGACCGACATTTTGTTCTTGCTCTCTTTCCTCCACTTTCCACTTATCTTCTCCTGAATAAGTGAACTCCGAATGCCAGAGCGCATTCCAACGAGCATCGCCGATATGGGATAAAATTAATTATGCTTCCATCTACCTGTCTCAGAAGAACTGTTTACTCCCAATAGAGACAACCTGTATATAGTTTCCCTTAATTATATATATATATATACCTGTATATGAGAATATATTTTCCCTTCAACTCTCCCTTTTAATAAATGAAGTAAAACAAGTTGAGCCTCATCAGTGAACCTACGAAATCATCAAATCATCATAGAATCCGGTAATAGAATTATTCCCCAGACAAACCAGCCCTTAGCGTAAGAACAAACTAGTGTAGATTCGGGATGTACAATCTCATCACCCCCCGTTCTACATATATATATAAAAATATATAAAGACTTACAAAACTTTCCCAGATACTCAGTAGAAAACTTCAAATTATAAATAGAAAAGTTAACATAGTTTTGCATCTAATATTTTAAATTATAAATAGATTAGTTAACATATTTTTGCATCTAATATATACTAAATAACATTCCTTCAGTTACTTTAGTTGAATATAATATGATCACTATTCAATAATAGTTATGATAATAGGTGTTTTTTTTTTTTAACCTGACATGAATGTAATAATAACTTGTTTTATTCAATTTTTTCATTTAAAATACATCCCCTAAAAAATTACATTCCACAACAACAACAACAAAATGATTGGACATACACATTTGATCCAAGTTGTTGGGGCAAAGGTGATAAAGCAATATCTTCCTCCTCTTTACACTTCCTAAATGCAGGCCAACTGTGTCTTGGATCAATACCACTTTCAACTGAAAAGGAGATGGGGATGAAAATCATTTAAAAATAAGCAATCAGTTTAAACACAAAACAAGAGCTTAAGATATGTGAATATTAGTTACATAAGCAAAAAAAAAAATTTTTTTTTAATCACATAATACAATCAATTTTCTAGAAAGAGTTTAATATAATCCCAAATTAATACAAAATTAAATAAAATTGCATACATTTAAATTTAAAAAAATTAATGAATTAATAATTTTTGTTTCTTTCATATGAGAATTTACTAAAATCTCAGATTTAAAATTCACCTAAGCTGCCAGTAGAATTGTGCTGAACATCTGTCTTATCATATGTAGAGAGCAGATGAGAAGAATTGCCATTGAATTCATCCTCATTTTCATAATGACTATTTGTGCGTAGTTCTGACTGCGAACGTCTTTCTTCATAAGATTTATGTTTGGGATGCCGAATATGTCTTCGACGACCTCTTGGGTAAATTTTGTGAGTATCCTAAAACAAGGAATTAATAGATTGAAAAAAAATCACACATATCAGAATATTTTCAAAAAATTTGCTTTCAAACAAAGAAAAATAAAATAATTTCAAAATACATAGGTTACAATAATTAATTTGTACAATAGAATTTTTCTCTGCTGGAGAGGTGAATATTAAACCTCTTTAGCAGTGTTTTTAATTTTCAAAATTAAAATATATATGAATATGTATATAGTATTTATTTTCTCCCCACAATTATAGTTCCTTTTCCCTGCTACATAACTGTCTCTCAGGAATATATAACTGAAATTACTAAGATAATTTTTAACCTTCAAATGAAAATACGCACTCATAATCCTATGAAGGGATAATTAGATGTGTAAATATATACCACATTTCAAATAACTCAAATCTAGAGGTTCCAAATGATCCATGACAATTTTTATATTAAAAACCTAATTTATTTATCATATAATATATAATTATGCATGAGAATATCATTTGCTTGGATAAAACAATAATGAAGTTATTTAATTCAAATATTCACAGCATTAATAGCTAATATAAACAAGTTATGTTGCTAGGCTGGAACATAGTGATGAAGAATAACTGTCGAGTATTTTCTCAGACAACAAAATTCAAATATCAAAAAACAACCAATTCATTGGTGTGAGATATTCTCCACTCATCCAGCAGAAGTATAGCAGATTTTGGACATCAATGGAGAGAAGGGAATATATGCAGGTCCAAGAGAGGAGTAGAACAGTAGACAATATTCCGGACAACATGCAGATAGGTAAGGGAAAAACTCTTTTTTCCTCTTCTGCTTTTGTTGGCTACTGTTGCGTTCTTTTGATAATTACATAGGTATAAATACTACTACTACAGGTGCATGTACAGAATATTATAATTTTCGCACCTGTGTGCAAGCAAAAATTAGCTGTTCAAAACTGCTGCCTTGTGGCAAGGTGAGAATGTGCAATAAGTTCTTTGACTGAATTATTGCACAATGAGAAAGTAGAAAACAGTTAAAAGATGGCTACCATATACTCCCCTTACAGTTTGAAAGCCACCCAGCTTGAAAACGAATTACTGGTATGAACATTCTGCACAAAATTACAGAATTTTTTTTTTTTTTATGCTGTGCTGTGGATGAAGAAAGTTGAGTTTGAACAACCAGAAAAATGCTGAAGAAATTATTTGATAAGCTATGCTGAGGATGATGAACATAAGATTCAAGAGATCAGCACAAGGCAACAGAAAACTCCAAGTAGCTGCACTGAGAACTAAAATGAGAATTGATAGTTCAGTATAAGGCTGTAGAAAACTATAAGTAGCTGCATTGAGGACTGTGAATATTCAAATGCTTTATTTAATGATGCAAGAGCAAAAAAAAAAAAAAAAAAATGAAAACTGTTTATGTAAAGAACAAAAGATAAACAAGATAATTGCTCAGTCTGCTCTGAAAGTATGGTAAAGTTTCTTACCAGGTAAATAACCCAGCTACCAATTGTATAATATTATATAGCTGATATCACATAAGCCCAGAATCTATATATTTTCTAACTTATCCACATAAGCCAGAAAATATATTGATCATCCCAAAAGATCTCAGTAGATTTTGACCAACAAAGAAATGAAGGATATCACTGCAGGTCCAGGAGAGGAATAGGACAGTAGACCAAATTATCCAAAACAGCATGCGAATAAGCAGGGGAGAAACTCCTTTCCTTCTTCTGCTGTTCTTGTGTTCTGATAGTTGCATGGGTATAAATAGTAATATGCAGAATATTGCAATTTGCATATTAGTATGGATGTAGAAATTACTAATTCTATCGATAGATCTTTTGCCACCATTTGATCTATGAATAGTGATAAAGTGGAAAGCAGTTTAAGAAGAGTGTCATGTACAATTTTAATTAGCAACTCAAATGAGGATGTAATTCACCCTATCCCTTTATTATATGTTTGAAAATGCCTTAAGCTTCAAATTTTTGTTTAATATTTTATTAGTTTAGAAATTGTTGTGTAATTATGAAGACATTATAGTTATACTATTCAAGTTATTTATAGGTTTATTTCAACTCAATTTAAATATATTTACAGTAATGCCTCCCAATAAGGGACACTCATCGAACCAGATGCTTTGTTCATTAAATAGAGGTAAATACATATGCTATTTAAAGGGACCAGAACCAACAAAAATTGTCACTTAAATAGATGAGTCCCTTACAAGACTTACTATAGTATTAATATAATTATTAAAGCTAAATAGGAATAATTTTAAATTACATAAAATCAAACAAAATTACAAATTATAAATATTAAAAACTAAAATTAAAATAAAATTGCTAGATTTAAAAAAATTGCAAAAAATTCCACAAATTAATTGAAACAATTAGTAAAAAAAAAACATTTAAGTTATAAATATTATCAGTTTAAAAATACATAACATTGTAATGTAAAAAAATGCATAAATTTACTTAAATACAATGCAAAAAAATTCCAAGAAAACATTAAACATAAATTTAATTCAAAACAAAATCAAGCCTTTAACTGAAAATTTCAATCAAGTTAAATAAATAGAACTAGGTATTTTTTTTTTTTTAAAAAAAAGCAAATCCTTCTTGATTTTTTTCTCCAGAAAAAAGAATTAAGAAAAATTCGAAAATGAAGTTAATATAATTTATAAATACTGCTCCTGGCTTTGGATCTCTATGCAGTAAAATCTGTCATGATTTTTTCTTTCAATCCAACTTGTGAAGAGATGTTCTACATCATTAATTAAAGTGATCATTTTATTATTCAGCCAAAGTTTCACCTATGATGATTGATTAAACTGAATAAAATTTAAATTAATATTTTATGATGCATTAGAATCTATGATGTTTGGTTTAATAATATTTATATCATGTTAATGAAAATGCTTTTCATTCTTCTACAATATAATTTTTCTTAAATTTATAACTCATATTCTAAAATAAAAAAAAAAATGCTTGCCTTGAGTTATGAAATGTAACTTCAGCATAGAAAATACATTGATATACAAAAATTTAAATGCAAAAACATGAAACACCACTCGGATATTTTTTAATTAACAGACAATTTATAGCATATTATTACAATTTCAAAACTTTTATATTGAATGGAAAATAACAAATTTAGTACTTCACTTGACCCTTAAAATAATCATTAACTATACACAGTAAGATAGTGATCAACACAAATTTTTGATGGTTGGTGAATTTTTTGTTACGAATTTAATATCTGTCCATGATTCATCAATTATGTGAGCTATAAATTGCCAAAATTCTTGAAAATACAAGCTTATTGAGATAAACATCAGATATTTGTGCAAGGTAAAGTAGAATGGACATTTGGTGATAGTAAAAAAAACTGTTGAAATATATTTATGAAGTATGAGGAGCAGTATAGTTAAGCAACAATAGAAATGTTATTACACACAATACATATCACAATTACAATTCTGAATAGTATACTCAACTTTCGTAATTTATTATGTTATTGCCTACAGTAGAGGCCACTTTGTCAGGGGGTAAATGCATAAGATGATTGTTTATAAAACACTCCTGAGAGATGGATATCTCTGTACGGATCACAAAGTGATAAGCTAAACTTAAACAGTGCTATTTACCAATGTAACATGATAAAAGATGTGTTACTATAGTTAGTAGGAGAGACTCTCTGTAATCAGCACAAATGATGCATGCTAAAAGTACTTTCAGCTGCTCACCAGCATGACACAATAAAAATATAAAAGAATAAAGAAGTTACTATCTCAGAAGTGGTAAAAAGTGAAAATGAATTACTATGGGTTTAAATGTGCAGATAAATCAAATATAATACCACAGTAACCCATAACATTGACAGTGCTGTTATAATAACATTTTGCATTTCAATCTTTTAGATAGTGTTTCCCATGATATCTATAAATTAAGATCTCAAAAATAATAGGCTTATAAATTATTTTTAATGCAACAAAAGACATATTGTGATCATATTCACAATTCCCAAGTCTAAATTTACTATACATATATCAATGCTAGCTTTAACATCACTGGCATCACTTAAAACAGTACTGGCAGACATCACCTGATGAGCCGAAATTTGAAGCACAATAGATCACATTTTCCTATTCTTGTATGCTTCATTTCCTAAAATTAAAAACAAAATTTTGCCACTCTCTTCCGCTGTTTCTTCATAAACTGTACTTGTATATTCCTCATAAAATACACACTCCAATTTCACAGAACATATAATAAAATATTCAATACACAATCACTGTAGCAGCAATCACTTTACAATTATAATGCTTCAAGTTTTTTTGTGTCCAGCAATCTACTGTATCCTCTAAGCCAAAATCCAACTTCAATTCTGCAAGTTTTCAATTTGAATATTCAGATGAAATTTTAAATATATGTATCTGAGGATAAAATGTTCAGGAGTCATATATATTTCCAATTTATTTAGGAATTTTTTTCTAGAAATAATTTCCCCAAAGAGAAGATTATTATACTAATTATGATAATTTTAACAGTTATAGAAAATAAGCTTCATTAACACATTGGTGATGATATTTTATTTAAGTCTGCTTAATTAACTATTAACTTATACTTAATTATTAATTTAAACTTAACTCTTAACAAAAAGTTTTAATGAGACTTTGTAGATTTTATAGCACACAAAATCAACAAACAGTGATATATTGCTGATGGCACAAAACAGCTACAAATAATATACATCATGTACTACTGGTAGTACATATCATGGCAATGCAGTTAAAAATACACATTTACCAGTTTTTTGGAATAAAATTAAGCTAATCAAAAGTAAATAAAACAGATACCTTTAGCAGTTCCTCTGATTTTTCAAGAGTTAATCTAGAGAGCTTTTCTAAGCCAGTATGACTGTCTATAACATCTGATGGACCCACTTCAGAACTAATGCTAGTTATGGCATGACAGTTTTCCTTCATGGAATCAAATGATTGCTATTAAAAAAGTAAATACAAAAGTTATAATAATCAATACTTCATAAAGACTTATCATTCATTTGAATTTAAAACTTATTGAAACTAGACATGTGTGACCTTTTTCTTTTATACACTTATAAGTCAGTGAAAGGCATTATATGTACACTAGTGGATATTTGCTAAGGATGGATGACATTATTACCTATAATTATCACAAGATGAAAGGAAGCAAAATATTGAATATTAGGAAAAAAATACAGGATGTAAGAAGAGGACTGTGTATGCAAATTTTCTTTTCAACTCTTGTTTATTACTTGATAGCACTGAAATAAGATTAAAAGGATTTTACATGAGTAGAGAGTTAATGCTCCAAGTGAAAGTTTGACAAAAAGAATTAATACACCAACTTGATATTTTTAGTATGTTTCGGAAGTTTTAGGTATGACATCACTTAAATAATTTTACTTATGGCCATAATTTTGGAAAGATTTAAGACAGGCAAAAAAATAAAAAACATTTAAAGAGAGTTCAATATCACTCATAGTGTTGTTTGACTTATTTTGAGTGATTAACACCCGCTCTGCACAATGTACTATGGATTAGTGTTTCATGGATGGGGAAAGCATTTAAAACAACTGGAATGTGCAGCAAGCAACTCAAAGGAGATCAATTTAAAAATACAATGCCAATAGGAGGCAGATTCATTGCCATATGACAAAAAGGAACCTACGTATTACAACAGGTGGCAGATAAACACTCTATTGCTACAAGGGTAGATGATCTCCCGAAAAATCTGTGTATATACACACGTCTACCAGTATGTGTGTGTGTTTATTTATATATATACATACATACATACATACATACATACATATATATATATATATATATATACACACTGGCATTCAAAAGTTAAGGTACAACCATTTTTGCATATAATTTGTAAATGAATGAATGTAGAAACAACAAATTTGGAAGAAATGTTCATTAAACAGTTATTTATTTAATGCATTATAGAAATTTACATAAGTTAAATGCAAAAATGATTTACATCAAAAAAAGCACTCTTGGAGGAAAAGTCCATTCTTGGAGAAAACAATACATAACAGTTTTACATGGTAAAATGTGAAAGAAACAATACAAAAAAAGGTTCTAATAAGGAATGTGCCATCTCTGACTTGATAGTATTAGTGGCATCAACTTTTCAAGCTGTCAATTATGTTGTCAGGCATCAAAATGGGAAGCAAAAACCAGCCACAGAGTAAGTCTTGTTCTAGCTCACGTAACGATCTTGAAGGTGGACTTAAAGCAGCAACTGGTCAGCCAAGATAGTCCCAAAGATGTTCTATTGGATTCAGGTTTGGAGATTGAGCAGGCCATTCCATTCGCTCCAAACCAATCTCAGCTTGGTGAGGTCATGCATTATCATCCATGAGAATGAAATCATTAGCAATAGCACCAGCATATGGGTGGACACAAGGATCTCATCCCGATATCTCACTCCAATCAAGAGTTCCTCCATGCAATACATGCATTTCAGTGTGACTACAGAGTGAGATCCCTGCCTAAACCATGATTCCATCTCATCTATAACTGTGTCTTTCAACAGTTTTGGATTGATGGCATCTGGTGCTTTGTTCCTTCCCGATCAGCAGATACCCTGAATCACTCTCCAGTGTGAATTTGGACTTGTCTGTGAAAAGTACAGAAGTCCATTGCTGTTTGGTCCAGGAAACGTGTTCTCTTGCCCAATAAAAGTGGGCTGTTCCCTGTCATCTGATGAAGGGGGACACACAACTGGTCATCTTACATAGAAACCTACATTGTGAAGGTGTCTTCACACTGAAGAAATGGAGATTTTTCCCCCTAATGCTACAAAGTGATCTACTACAAGCTATAGCACAGTAGTAATTTTTCCCCTTCATGCCGAAAAAGCTAGAAAATGGTCTTCTGTAGGTATTGTAGCTTGTGATGGGCTTGGAATATGTCTTCTGGACACAGAATCTTCAAATTGATACTGATCCCAAATTTGTTGGACCACACTTCCAGCCACATTGAGACATCTAGCAGCATCAGCCATTCAACTACTCGACACCTTGACAAAATGGACAAACGACTTCTGGACATTGCTAGACTCTACTGACTATTGTCAATGAAACTACCAACAGTTGAAAATCAACAAAACTTACACCACGAAATTATAAAAGCTTGATATTTGCATAATTTTCTCTCCCTAATAGTAACCTGTTCTTTTCTGTAAAATTGAAGTGGTAGGTATCGTTTTTGCATAAGTTTTTTTAAAGTTCATTACTATCATTCATATAAGTTATGAATTTTATAGTAAGTCATTTTTTTATGATGATCTAAAAAAAACATGTTGCGACTTAACTTTTGGATATCAGTGTATATATATGTAGTAATCTTGTAAATAAATTTGAATGTTTACTTGTTTATTATGCAAATCCACATCATAGACTGTATCACTCCAAAGATTTTTAGAGAGCTTCACAGTGGAAATGTGTGGAATGATTCGTAATCATATTCCCACCATAAAATTTTTAAAATTTATTTTTTGTGAATGCTTTATAAAAAATTTTTATCTACATGTTTCACTTCCTACAAACAGCAGTAATTTTGATTTACTTAAAAACTTTCTTTTTGAATTTATACTCTTGAAATTAATTATTTTTATTTTTTAATAATTTCTGTTGGTGTTTTTAAGATTGTTCTTAATTAATTATATTTACCCACAAAAAATAATTTATGCTTTGTAGTAGGATTGTTAAGTTTATAAATTCACTTGTGCAAAGAAATTAAATGCTACATTCACTATTATAGAGTTTTAATTTTTGTTAAGCTTAATGTAACATTCTATTATTTACAGCTTCATTAGAATACTTTAATTATTGTTATTTAATACACATATAATTTTGAAAAATTAAATTGCTTTCAAACATGAGATATTTAAAAAAAAATTGTTTTAGTTAATGAACTGCAGACTTTTAATGGAAGGATTTTAAATTCATATTTTTCAATTTGCTATTTTATTTACTAAATCATTCTTTCCTTGAAGGCTAATTTGCAGTTCACTTAAATTTAATCAAAATATTAAAATTTTAATAACAAAACATTATACATATATACATATGTGTAATTACCGGCATAAACACACATTATTCCATTCTAAAATATGAAACAGTACTAATTACTTTTTTCAATTTTTCTAAATTTTGCTTTATTTTAAAATTGTTTGGTTCTTGAAAAGTTTTACAATTTTTGGGTTTTTAGATTTTAACTTGTTCAACTAGTTAATTTTTATTTGATTAGCATAAATAGTAATTTGATCATTAGTTATTTCCTTAAATATTTAGTTTTTTTTTTCTCTTAATCACTTTACATTAGTTTCGAATATTCTTAGAATGTTATATGTTAGTATAATGTACCAAGGCCATTTAATAAATCCTTAGAAAATCCAAGCAATGATGCCCATAGCATCTAAAATGGTTTGTTTTAAGTAAACATCATGACACACTAGAAGTTGTCCAAGTTTCATTTACTTGTATTCATGATTACAATGCCTTTCACACCTAAAAAATTCATAACTTTTCAAACAAATGAAATCATCTTCACCTTCTTTGGAGCAAATTCCTCGGAGGCAAGCATAGTTTTAATTGTTGTTTAGTTTTCAGAGTATAACGATGAACCCAGGTCTTATCGACGGTGACGACTCAATGCAAAATAACGTTGACAACACAGCAACAATCAAATTTAGATTTGGCCGTAAAAGACTACCAAATCAATACAAAATTATGAATCAATGTTGAATTTGTTTCAGCTCCAATTAACAACTGGCAGCACTCACTGGTAACAACAGTTTACCTTAATGATGCCATCTGTCTTCAAATACAAGTATTTTTTGAACCGGCCATTTACTACTTGTGTTTTATTTGTGTGTGTAAAGGGAACAAAAAAAACTAAAAATTCTGAGGTACAATTAACTTGAGAGAAAAAAATATTCTGAATTCCAGATGGATATTTAAAAGAAATTACTTTAAAAAAAAAAAGCAAAACTTAACCTCCTATTTAAGTTAAATTCATAACATATTTCATGTTGATTATGTTTTCCATAAATAGTTTATATTTTTAACAGGAAGAGACACAAATCATTATATTTTAATAATCTCTCTTCAAAATGGGGGAAAAAATGGTGAAAATATAAATTCTCTAACAAATGAGAAGAAAAATAATAGAAATATTAATTTCAAAATATTTAATAAACAACATACATCTTTATCCTGGAAGGATGATGAAGCCCCAGACATCTTGCTAGTTAGTTGAGAATGAGATGAAGCCGAAAACACAGAATCTGTTAATGATGAATGATTTGAATCCCCAGACTTTACATCAGTTATCGAAGACTGAATTGAAACCAAAGATACTGAATCTATTAATGATGAATGAGTTGAAACAATAGATCTCTTATCTGATAATGATGAATGAGATAACAATGATTCTTCTTCCATAATATAATAATCCTTTAAACATGACTCTTTCCCCAGAGAAGCTTTTCTTTCCTACAATTTAAGTTCATAGTTATTCATAAATATCACATAATAATCCTGTTAGCATGTAGACCTGTTTAGAAGATTATAATGTAATAATTTATACAACTCCTTTAAACATGACTTCTTCTCCAGAGAAGCTTTTCTTCCCTACAATTTAAGTTTAAATTTGATCTTAAATAGTAAAGTTTAACATATTTTTTCAAGCATAACATTATCCTGTAAATTATTTGACAAGACAATACAGAGGCAATAGCATTTAAATGCTCTGAAATAGCAATAATAATATAACTTACTTTAAGCAAATTAAACACCTATAAAAATTTCTTACATGTAATTCAATATTATTTGAGCAAACATTTTGAATTAACAGTTGTATTTGGATTTCAATCCAATCAATTTTTACAAATTTGATATAATACAAAACAAATGAATAATTTATCAAGAAATATATTTTTCAAAGATGTGTTAGAAATACATAAAACCAAAAATCTATTTACTAATGAGGAAGAAAAAAAAACCTTAAAAATTATAAACCTACATTACAATATACATACCTTTAATAAAATAAAATTATACTTTTAAACCTAGTAATATAATAAAGAATTTAATAAATGGCAAGTAATACAAAAATATTATTACAAGGATTCCTTTAAACAGGATTATAATAGGGTCAATTGGTTACTAGAACCTAAAGTTATGATCTGGACAAAGTTTTCTAATATTTTATACACAGCATGCAAGTTCAATCAAATTTTGTGGGATTTAATGACAAAAGGGTCAAATTTGGAAATTCTATGCTGAAGTATATAAATACAGAGATTAACAGTATATGCTGAAAGAAAGAAATTAATACAGAAAATATAACAAATTAAACACACATATGTACGTACGTACATACACACATACATATATAATCAAAGAGATTTAAAACATACCACTGAACTTTTTGCAGCCAAATTAGCAGCAATATGATTTTCAGAAGGCAAATCTTCAGACATATCAGAATGAAATTCTGAAATTTTTAAAAAAAAATTTTTATTTATACATGTATACAGCTGTCAGATATTACATATATTTATCAATTATCAACACTTAAAAACTTACCATAGGAATACAAATAAATAATTTGAAAAAATCATTATAATAGAGATTTTGCAGAATGAGTTTCCAGTTCTTTTTCATTAATTTTTAAAAAAAACAATTATAGCTATAGTAACAAAATGAGACACTGTACTAAGATTGGTGAAAATAAAAGTCAAAAACAAATATTAAAGCTCTCCAATATATATATATATAAAAATATAAAAGTCTATCATCTATTCTTTTTAGAAAATTGTGAAGAAATCACAATAAAATATTTAATTGCATTTCTGTGGTAAATTTAATGCAGAAAGTTGCATTAAATTTACCACAGAAAGTGTTAAGTTCAAGAAACTGAAAATAAAAATTTAAGGATATTGATAATAAAAACAGCACCTAAAGCATACATACCACTAAAGTAATATCTTTATTATTAGTAATTAATTAAAACTCTATTTATTTGATCCTTTATAAAATACTATTTTAATTTTCATTAATTCTGATTAATGTAATTTAAACTTTCGACTTACTTGATGTCAAGGTATTAGACGAGACAGTTTCATTTATTTAAATATAATTATTTTTACCTCGGCACTTTTATTTCCAAACTAGCATTTTAAAAAAATGCTTAAATTATTCTACAAAATATTGAATTATATGAATAGTTACATTTCTTTAAATAAAAGCTACAGAAAAATTTTCTTGGAAAAATATTTAAAAGTGTCTTCATAATGGAACTTTAAGTTAAAAAAAGCATTTGAAAAATCTTTTTTCCAAACAGAAAACATCTGTTATTTTTAAGCATCATTTAGTCAGAATAAACTTTTAACAATTTAAAATATATATTCATAACAAAGCTATTAAATTAATCTGATTTCCACACTAAGAGACATGATATAAAAATCTTGTTAACATCATTACTAGCAATTTTTAAGTGATGTACATTTATTAAAAATAAAAATTTCTCTGATAAAAATGCTAGTACAAAGAAATTTATCTTAACCATATAAGATTCAAATAAAGCACAGCACTCCATAACATACATTCATCCTATTTTTCTATCAGATAATATGAAAAATCTTAATTTATCATAAATTTTTTAAATTGATTGAATTTCAATCATATCCCAGTCCTCTTATTCAAAATATGGATTCTGCTTGCTTATTTAAAATTAATCAAAGCAGATGCCCTACAATAGGAGAAAAATGTAGTACATCTTTTAATCTAAGCACATAGCCTCTTTCAAAATTCCAGCATCAAAAATAACATTGAATAAACAACAGGACAAACTTCAAAAAGTCTTAATTTTGTAAAATTATTTATTTTTCCAAGATATTTTTTCATTTTATTTCTCGGCTTGAATTTATTAAAATTGCACACAAGCAACATCAAGAACATTCTGAACCATGGTCAAGAAACAAGTCCAATAACTGGGATGTTACATCACCTTCCTATTTTCATTACCAAACTAAGAATTTTGAGCTCCAGATAAATACAGATATTTTAAATTCTTTTATTAGTTATACATTGACTTTTGCATACCTACCTAAAAACAAAAGCTTTTTTTAATTTTACATCATATAAAATAAATATTAGAAAGTTTTTTAAAAAAATATTCCAGATTCAGAGAAAATTACTGAAAAACTTTGTGGGTTATACACTCCCAAAGTGAAAAATTCATGGAAATCATTAATAGTAATCCTTCCTAATTTTCCATCAACTAAAAAATTTAGATTATCCTAAAATCCTACTGTAAATTTATCAATGCATATTAAATTTATTCTTCAACATAGCTTATTTGAATTAATTTATCTAAGTTGCAATAAATCACTTTTAAATCAAAAAATAACTGTAATAAAATTATCTTTACAATAGTATAATAATACATAACGAGTTATTGCAGCAATAATTAGAACTTTTACAATTTATGTAAAATCCTTACAAAATGTTATTTTTGATTGGATGTGGAACTCAAAAGTCTTTGATTATACTCAAAAATCTCTTAGTCTCCAAGTTATCCTACTGGTTCAGAAAATCAGCCAACTAGCTTTTTAATAAATACATTCTGTCTACTATCAATTTCCTGGTTGGAACAGAAATTGACCCTATAATTTTTCCCTTTCTTTATTTTCTGTAAATTTTCAAATTTCAATTTTGGTAAAATAGTATTTAAATTAATATAATTGAAAACAATTAAGATGTGGAATTAAAGGAATTTACTTCCCAAGAAATTCTGTAGTTTTTATTTCTGTGCCTTTATTTGATAAATGCCATTTTCGTGAATTTTTCACTCCACTATGAACATTCTACATTTTTTTTTTTCAAAACATTACTAAAATCCTAATGGTAATAAAAGAATTAAAAAAAAAAAGATTTTAAATGCTTTTTTTTTGGCACATAAATAATTATTTAAAAATTCGTATCAATATAATATTTGAGATAAATGTCTGTTTCACATTTTCCTCAAGAATATTATCATTGGAAATAGTTATATAGATGTTTTCAACAAAATTTAAGAAATTATTTTAAAAACATGCCTGAAACGTCTTTCATTGCATATCTTAAATCACTGCTAATTGTAAATGTATGATCCTGTGACTTCCTGAAAAACACACATTGATTAAAATAAGCATTGCAATACATAATATAGAATGAAGAGTTTAAGTAACAAATTACTGAAAGCATAAGAATATAGACTCTTCCAAATTGCATTATTTAATTATATAAAACTCTGCAGACATAAAAGATATGAACTATTAATATCAAAAATATCTCTGTTGATCAATAAAAAGTTGCACAATCTATGTAAAATATAAATATTTTTTAAAAAGTACATTAACCTTAGTGAGAGAGAGAGAAATTGGACAGTAAAAAAATTAGCACAATTTTTAAAACAGTAATCCAAAATGACTAAATTAAGATGCTTAATAAAAATAACTTTTTTGCTTAATTAGTTTTCCTAGTATTAATAATGGGCACACACACACAAACATTGCATACACCAATTACGGCTATTGCTTAAAAATGATTACCTAAAAAATCATTATCGGTTTGAAAAGAATGCATTCATAATTTTTTTTAAAAATGTAAAATTGAATTAAATTGTAAATTTGTACAATAAAAGGATTAGTTTAGATTGCCTGTTGTACAAAACAAATGAGAAGTGAAAAAAAAACTTTTGTTAAAATGCATGCCTAATAAAAACTATCAATTTATTAAATATAAACTCATGTAAAATCTAAAATATTAGCTCAATTTATTAAAACCATACAATTATACAAAAAATGTAATAAATATCACAAAAATAATCCTGGTCAAGTCATCCATCAACAGTAATGTGTTAAAAATTGTAAAGATCATAAGAATAAAAATAAAGGAGACAAAATTTAATATCAAATATGGTACAGTATGTTTTGCATGGCTCAAAAAGTGATAATTTGAAAGCTGTATCCATTTGATTGATTTCACAGCATCCTACAAAATTACATCAGATTCAATTATAAGAGTGTTAACAGGTCATTTGAAAAGTTCCCGGCCTGACACATAGATGGCGCTACTAGAATTAAATCTATATGTTTTTTAGTTAGCCCTAATCCTCAAAAGATGTGTGTAAAAATTTGACAGCTGTCGAATCATTAGTTTGTGAATTATAGCATTTTGAGTGAAGCAACTTTTGTTATAGTGAAAAAAATCTATAAAAAGGAATTTCGCGTGCTGATAAAATATTGCTTTTTGAAGGGAAAAAATACAGTTGAAACAAACACCTGGCTTCATGCCGAGTTTCCGGACACTGCCCCAGGGAAATCAACCATCAAGGATTGGTATACTAAGTTTACACGTGGTGAAATGAGCACCGAAGACGGTGAACGCAGTGGACGCCCAAAAGAGGTTGTTACCGACGAAAACATTAAAAAAATCCACAAAATGATTTTGAACGACCGTCAATTGAAATTGAATGAAATAGCAGACACTCTAAAGATATCAACTGAATGTGTACATCATATCATTCACGAATATTTGGGTATGAGAAAGAGTCCAGAGTATATAGTTCACCTACATGATTCAGGAATACTGTTAAGGGAGATATTGAATGGCTTGCATATTCATTCATAGAACTTAGAATGCTTAAATTTATTAAAGTAGTTGCAGAAATACTAATTTAAAATTACAGCAATTCCATATAATAATTCAAATATGTAATAAATGAATGCATATTTAATGTAATTACACAGCAATATCGTTTAATTTCTTTGCAAGAATAATAAAAAAAGCATGAAGTTTCTCCTTCCAAACTTAAAAATTGCAACAGTATTTATGGAGCTGAAGATATAAGATATTATAAGAAACCTTTTTTTTTTTTTTAATTTCTTTTTCTATTTTATCCTTCATCAAGAGAAAAAAAGGTATTTGAAAAAGTGTTTAACATGATTATTTATTTACTTACGGAGATAAGTAATTTCCAGCAGCACCTTCAGTCATAGAATGAGAGAGTGAACTCAATTGAAGAAATTCGTCATATGCATGTTCATTTTGAGAACACAAAGGACCTAGACTCCAAGTTGATAACATTGCAGAAGCACTTTTAGCCTTAAAAAAAAACCAGAAGTAAATTACAATAGTAATCATTATTTTAGAATATATAACCTTATTAGTAAGGAAAAAATTATATATATGCTTACTTCTGGCCAAGAAGATATCATTGCTGCAGCTTGACTTGTTTTAGATAAATCGGAAGAAAAGCAGACACTAGAAATGAAATTGGTCGCATCTTTTCTGAATATTTTATCATGTTCAGAAATAAAATATGTCACTATCTGATTTGTTAGAGATTGTTCTTTCAATCCTACAAAATCTTCAGTAACCCTATAAAAAAAGGACTATGAAGCACAAAACTTTGACATTCAAATTAGAAAAAATAATTTTAAAAAGACTAAAATATAATACAATAAAAAATTAACAAAACTTAATAATTCAAAATGCACAGATCATTAGAAATTACCCTTTTCTATCCTATTTGTATAAAATTAATTAAAATTGGTGTATTTTTTTTTTTTAATGAATAGTCACATTTAACACGTTTTCAAATCAAATTAAGGATATATTATTAATTTTCAAGCTTTCACAGGAAGTTATAATTATAAATACATATTTGACTATTAATTTCAACCAAAAATTTTAGAACAAAAATATTTCCAAATCTTTATAATTTAAATAACTTAAGCACAGATTAGAAAATGCACATGAAATTAACTCAAGTGAAAAATCTTAGCATTCCAATTCATATAATTGATGAATATATGATAAATGAGAGGTCAGAAACAATTTTTATTTGGATGCAGATTCATAAATTTATTATGTTTCATTAAATATAAAATACATGTATTTACAGGTTAATAATATTTAAATGTTTTTACATGCAGTACTTATTTATCATTACTTTTTTATTACTGCATTAAACTGTAATATATTTATTGTTAATATAATTATAAAAACTTAATAAATTAAAATATAATTTAATACAGAAAACAAAAAGTTTCAATATAATAAATAATTTTAAAAAGAAAACTCAGAGATAAAATACATATTATAGGATCAAAATTAAATGAAATATATTATAATTCTGATTTTGCATTCATATTCAATAAACATTTAATTTCATTTAGGAATTTTATACTTCATTCTATGACTATAAATTATTAATTATACAATTGCTTCTGGTTAACTTTGATAATTAAACTAAACAATTAAAGAGAAAAAGTATATTTTAGTTTTATTATTTAATAGAATAAAATGAAATTTTTAGTGTGTGTTAATGGCAAAATAATTACGTATAAGATATGAACATTTTATGCAAAGTTAAAATTAACATCATGCATCATATGTCTTAAAATATATTTCAGATGGACTATTTGCTTCTATTTTAGAAAACCAAAGTTCAGCATGCATTCACATAAAAAAAAAAATTCAAGAACGAATAGTTTCTAACACAAGAAAGATAGCTATATGAGGCTTAATTTAGATTTATTAAGCATTAAATAATATTTATATAAGTAAACTTTTCAATATGAGGTTAGGGTTGGCAAGAATGCTTTCACTCTGGACCACAAATCAGGTCATTCCATTTTTCAAGAAGTATAAACTACAAGAAACAGTCACAAAAATTAAATTAAAATTTAAATACAAATGATGAAAGATCATTACGAAAATTGTTACTTTTTACAGATACATGACTAAATTTTTTTTTACTTTCCAAAAGATGCAAGATAATGAAAATTATCTGTTATGCCTAATATACTATCAACATTAAAACAATATAAAGTTGAATGGATAGAATGATTATTAACAGCACACTTAGAGCCAAAACGAAGGCTATGAACTTCATAATTTTACACCTATAACAAGTGACCAGAATGACACCTAAGCTGGCACCTCCTCCAAACTTCTACACCAATCTTTAGGTGCATTTGGAGCATCTAAAGATTTAATGTGCATGCATCAGCCCAGTTTACACAGCAGGTCTTAAGCAGTACCAGGAATGAAACCTACAACTTGATGGAAAAAAAACCAATGAGCACAAGTTTGTGACCTTGACTAATTGGCTATTGTAGGGGCAAAAGTTGAATGGTACCTCAAGTACACAAGCTGAGTGTGCTCTCCAGTAATTTAGAGGTTGTGCTTCCTCTTAACACTAGATATGAGGGATTCAAGGTTTAGATCAGCTTAAGAAAGAAATCAATCATAAAAAAATCACAAAATTTTCAATAATTAAAAAATAAAGTTAATTAATAACCCATAAATCTATAATCCTTCAACAGATAAAATGTTCTTACCCAGTACGAGAGTAAATAATGAATACCTTTTATTTTTATTCTTGGTGCTCATTTGATTAGATACAGGTGAATGAATTAAAGAAAAGAAATTTTTGTTATTGCATCTACTAAATAGAATTTTTTAATATAAGGGTTTCTGCAGCATAAAATACCAACTCGGTAAACAGAGTTGTGGAAATTAATTTATTAACTTATTTACTGTGGAAATTAATTTATTAAAGTGGAATTCTTTTAGAGTGTGATTATTATATAGTAAGGAATATGTTATTTCCAAAATCATGGTAAAGTGGGTATTATTTAAGATCCCTTTCAAATGAATAGACAACATGCCTCCTGAAATCCACAGTAGAAATTTCGATGTTTAAGAAAACTTGCATTTTATGCTTTTCATTATAGCGCTGTCGAATGGTTCACTGCTCGCTTTCTACTTACGCACTGTATGGTGAAAATCGCTTGTTTAGATGTTTCTATTGCCCCCGAAATCTTTGCACATGAATTTCACAACAACCTGTATTTTATTATCACATGCGTCAAGCCATATTATCTTATTTTTTTAATCACTCTAATATTTAATAAATTACATATTATTTTAAAAGAAATTTATTATTTCCTATTAAAATATTCAAGGCAAACAAACACTCCTTTTAACTGGTATTTTTTTAAAAAAAATTTGTCAATTATTTAATTAAAACAATTTCATTGTTTGATCTAAAACTTTTATCTGTTTAATTGGAACTACATAGTGTTTTATCAACTAGTAAATGTGATAGAGCGAGTGTGTATGTATGTATGTGCATATATTTACCAAAAATGAGAAACAGTAGCAACAAAAAAGTAAAAAAGTAGTAAAATAAAGGCATAATATCCTCATTGCAAAAAATATTGATAAAATAGTTTTCAGAGACATTAGATAACATTTAGTTAAAAGTACTTAAAAAACAAAACAAAACAAAACAAAAAACATTTATCTCAAGTAAGCATAATTTTCCTCAAACAGATTTTTACTAATTTTTAACCAAAAATAAAAGAAAACAAACTACTTCAGTCTTAACAGTTATCAAATAACACATTTTTTAAAGTAAAATTGATTATTTTTTTAACATAATTTTACATCTTATATCATACAGATAACTGCCCTCACTTATCTTTTTTTTAAGAAAATTAATCCCTAAGTTTTAATACTCACCTAAATTAGGACCAAAAAATATAAATGCATCACTTTCTATAATTTTAAACATTAATTATACCCAAATCATTTGCCCAAAGGTTTTTTTTTAAAAAAAAAAAAATTACATGCTGGTATATAATACTCACCTAAATAAGTTAGGGCCAAAAACAATGCCAAGTGAAGATGCACTCATTCGATTTTGATCTTCCATATCAGATACTTTACGTAAAAAATTAAATAAATAATTTAAAACATGATAATTAATTGGAGGCAGTATTTCCACTAGATCAATAAGACAAGCTATACTCTCCACTTTATCTTTATCTGTAAAAGAAAATTTATTTTTTAAAGCCAATTTTTTTTAAAAAATTACATATTAAAAATAAGTATATATTTTATTACAGCTATTTTATCAACTAGGAATAAATGAAAAAATATATAACAGATAAATTGAAGAAAAGTCCCCGGCATGACACATGGATGGCGCTACTAGAATTAAATCCATATGTTTTTAAGTTAGCCTTAACCCCCAAAGATGTGCGTAAGTAAATTTGGATTGAAGCTGTCGGATCATTATTTGTGAATTATAGCATTTTAAATGAAGCACCTTTACATTGTGAAAAACGGATAAAAAAGGAATTTCGCGTTGTTGATAAATATTGCTTTTGAAGTAAAAAAATACAGTTGAAAACAAACACCTGGCTTCATGCCGAAGCCTGACACACTGCCCAGGAAATCAAATCCATCAAGGATTGGTATACTGTTTATTAATGCAGGAAATGAGCACCTAAGACGGTGAACGCAGTGGAAGCCCAAAAAGAGGTTACCGAACATTAAAAAAATCCACAAAATGATTTTGAACGACCGCCAATTGAAATTGAATGAAATAGCAGACAATTTTTTTTTTTAAAGATATCAACTGAATGTGTACATCATATCATTCACGAATATTTGGGTATGAGTTTCTGTGCAAAGTGAGTGCCACGAAGCCTACTTTGACCAAAACAACGACGAAGATGATTCTGGAGCAGTGTTTGAAGATGATCAAGCGTAAGGAACTTGCTTGTAGACGATAGATGTGATATGAAATGGATGAAACATATTCATCATTTCACCCTCAAGTCCAATCACAGTCATCCGAGTGGACTGCATACCTATGAACCCGGCCCAAAGCGGGGAAAACCTTAAACAGTCGGCTGGCAAGGTTATGGCTGCCTGTATCTTGGATGCGATGAATAATTTTCATTGACTACCTGAAAAAGAAGGACCATCAATGACTACTACATAGCGCTATTGGACCATTGAAGGATCTAAACGCCAAAAACGGCCGATTTAAAGAAAAAGAAAGTGCTGCTTCATTCAAGACAATGCAACGGTCACAAGTCAGTGAAAACGATGGCAAAATCCATGAATTACTTACTCATTTCATCCACCGATTCTCCAGATCTGAAAGAATGCTCGCTGTACAGAAAATTTTCGCTGAATGGAAAAGGCCATCGCTGAAATTGAGGCCTATTTGGAAGCAAAGCACAAATCGACATAAAATGAATTGAAAAGTTGAGGGTCGCTATAATCAGTGTATCACCCTTGGCGGAATTATGTTGAATAAAAAACACTTTGCCAAAAAAAATGTGTTTTACTATGGTAGCTTGGGACTTTTCAATTGGACCTTGTTATAATGAAAAAAATATGATTTCATAAAATTTTTTCAATGTTGAAACTTCTTTACAGAGCAAATATTTTGTGATTATTGACTAAAAAAGGAAAATTGTTATTATAATGCTGCATGTACATCATTATAATCTTACAATATCTTTAAAAAATAACTTCATTAGAATTCATTCCATTAGAGAATTAAAATAAGGGAACTACTTCCTTCTTCTGGGATGTAAATTGCAAATTTTCATAATGGAGAATTACAACATTAACCTGTGTACCACCCAAACAAAAAATTTAAATTTTGCTTATTAACTAATGGATTACTTTTATAAAGTTGAAAACATTAGGAAACATTTTTGTTCTAGTATTTTTTTAACTTTATGACAAGGTATCAAATGATTTTGTGCCACAGATAATTTTCTAACAAATTAAATTCATGTAAACTTCACTATATGTAATTATGGTATGTCATTTTGCTTTTAAAATATTAAAGTTCTTAGGAAATTTTTTTTAAACAAAAATTTTAAAAAAATTCAAATATGAAATCAATTTGTCTTGTTTTATTATTGAGAAATTATAATAAATATTAAAAAAATACATAACAAATAAACTATTAAAATGGTACACAGAAAAATAAAAATGCACATACATATAATTAATTAATGTAATTTATCGATTAATCAGTGAAAATACACAAGAAAAATTATATTTTTTGCTAAAATTAAATAGTACTGAGCTTTAATTTTTTGCTGAAAACTCGCTTTTATTATTATTTAATTTTTTTTTTTTGATAACTACGCAAGCAAGATTATCTCTAATAATATTTAAAAGATAATTGTCTTACAGCACTTAAATGAAAAATATTGTTTACGGGGATGGTTATTTTAGCCAATATAGTCTATTTCAATTGACCAGTTGATTATAAGAAATGAACGCTAAAAATCGCTTTACAGGATACAAGACAAACCTTATTCAACTTAAAAAATATGCAATTAACAGCCACTTAGAGATTATTTAATTCAGTGATATAAATAAGCAGGGGGAATTAAACCTTTTCCCAGACTAATAGACTGAAAAAAAAATTAATAAACTTTTAATATTTAATATACATCTCCACTTTCAACTACATGTTTTTTTAATATAATTCATATAAAAAAAAAAAATCTGTATATGTCACTGATTTAATTTATGAATCTGGTTAGCTATACACCAAGACTATCAATTACTAATTATTTGCATTATTTTACTGTACTTTTAAATGTACAAAATGACTAAAATTATTTGAATAAGGAGAAAATACCCTTAAAATTTTCATACATGTTTAAGTACATTGAGAAGGGGTTTTAGATAAAGGATAAAATCAAAGAAAAATTATAATTCAGAGGAGGAAAAGTTCAAATTAGGCAATATATAGTATTAATATGCTAGCACATTTTTATTTTCAAAATTTTCCATAAAAACTCCTTACTTAATCAGCAATTTACTATTTCCTTCCCTGAAATTGCCTTTTTTTTTACCAATTTGAATTTATACTTTTCAAAAAAAATTATAGTAAATATTTTTCAAGGTAGTTAACTCCCTTAGTCAACTGATTGATTTTTCCCCCCATGTACCTTTTTCATATCATAACAATATCTTTTCTTTAATGTTCTATTCCATGTTAAAAAACCTTTACATTGTGTCCTCAGTTACTTTATTAGATTGAAAGATCTCACAATAAAAATGTATCATTTTTAAACCATCAAATCAAACTAATATTGCAAAAAAAAAAAAAACTAAAATATTCATCTTGCCTTTGACAGCATCTAAAAATTGACAATGCATATTCAAGGGTATAATGGGATCTGGCAATTCCCTAAGGAATAATTTCAATAAAGCTGCAGCTGATGAAACATCTCCTTCAGTCTCTAAGGGAGCATCACCTGACCGATCAAATGAAGCTTTTAAACGCTCCACAGAACGAGCATTACCACTGATACGAAAAAGACCTTCTTGAGTCAGACCTGTAAAAAAAGAGAGAGAAATTATACAAGAAATTTAGTAAATTAAATGACCTAACAAAAAAATTTATGAGTGAATGAAAATGCTGATGAGTTTATTGAGTTTTTGAGGTATTAAATAGAAAATAATTCCAAAAATTCCCACCCTAAGAAATTTTATAATTTCATATACACATAGTTAGACTATTACCAAATACAGCATAAATCCTCTGAAATTGCTGCTCAGTTTGAGTCAGATAGTACTTTTTGCAATATGCTTGAATTCAGAACACAATTTTGTTTTATTAAATGCTTATTCATTTTTATTTTTAATAATTAAAAATTATGGTCTCAATACAATATTATGAATCAAACTGAGTTAGATCAACAGTTCTGAAGAAAACATGTCACATCTTTCACAAACAGCAAGTCACATCTTTCACTGACAAAAATTATACATATATTTGAGTTTATTTTCTTTCCTCTAAAGTAAAAAGATATATACTGCACTATAACAATAAGTACTACAGTTCTGTATTACAAAATTTTTTTGAAAAATAATTTACAAATAAAAAAACACACATATATATAATGATACTTCATATGAATTATAAAAGTTAAACAAAATATGATTTTTAGCATTTATCTTGCACCATTTGTAACACAAAACCAAATAAATACAATAACAAATTAATTAAATTTCACGAAACAAAAATTCATTTTCCCCCTCAAAATTTCAAAAGGTCATAATTATTCCAGAAAACAAAATGTTTCTCCTTTCTTTATTCTTTAATCTACACTTTTTATTCAATAAATGGGTTTAAAACATACATTTTGATTCTCGATAAGTTCTATTATCAAGCTATTTGGCGTATTATAAACGAAAGGATTTTAATGATATAAACAACAGTAGTGTACATTCAAATTCTCTAAATTGTACTTCAGTTCAACAAAAAATAATATACAAACTTTAAATATTAATTACAAATTTAAAATAATAGTGTAGTCTTTTTGAAAAATATATATCAACATGTTATAAGAGCAGTTCTCAAATAAAGATATATATCTTTAAGCCTAAGTAAATAACTTGAATGGAATATTTAAGTAGATCTGAAAAGATATAGCAAGTGTTGGTAAAAAATAAAGGGAGTAGATAAAAATTTGTTTATGTTTAAACAGTAAATCAGATTGTATATAATGCTATCATTAAGAGTTTTTATTTTATTATTTTCTGTTTTATGAAATTATAATCATATTGTTTATTCTAAGATTGTATATGATTAAAGAAGCTCACATTAGAACTTCTCTCTATTACAAAAATAGAGAAATTGTCCTTACTATCTATCTCAATTACAAAGATAACTACTGTACACTCATTTATTTTTCCAAAAACTTATCAGAACACGCTCAAAGAATATATATATATACATAACATGTGTAGGAGAAAACAATTTTTAAAAAACACCTAATAAATAAGAAATAAAACCCAAAAATAGCAAGAGGAAAAAACATTTGTAGAAATAAGTTAAACAAATAAATAAAAATTTTAAAAAAATTTGAAACTAAATGTACATAACACCAACAAAACAAAGCATGAATATTCCAGATCTGGGACTGAATTGTGAGTTAAACATCGTCTACTTCCACACATCTACTGCTTGTTGGGTACAAAAATAGGATCACTCCCAAAATGCAACGCATTAGAGTCACAAAAAAAAAAAAGAAAATAAAAGAAAAACACTGTCTCAATTTAAATTTTTTTTTTTAGGTAATGATTTAAAAATTATATATATATTTATATATATATATATATATATATATATATATATATATCATATATATATACACACACAAAGTAGGATTTGAAAGTTCATGGACTGAGTCTATAACTTAAAAAATAATACCAATTAAATTGTTTAAACACATTCTCCTTTGAAATAAGATCCTTGAGCAACAACACACTTTTGCCATCGCCTGTAAAGATCATCAAAACATTTCTGGAATCCATTTATAGCCCATGTCCTCTAATTCAGCCTAGGATACACTTTTCACTTGAACTGCAGATTGAAATCGACAACCCTGCATGTGACATGCCAAGTTCAGAAATAGGCTGAAGTCACAGGGAGCGAGATCAGGTGACTAAAGAGGATGTGGCAAAACAATTGTTTTTGTTTTCACGAGAACGACAGTGACAAGGAGATTAGTGTGCAGAAGCATTGTCATGTAAAAGCACCCATGATTGCTCAGCCCACAATTTTGGCCTCTTCTTTCGGATTGACTCGCGCAAATGATGAAAGATGTCTACATATAGTTCTTTGTTCACACTGTGTCCTTCAAAGATAAATTATAGATGCACAATGTCCTGGATATTGAATAACACCTCTAACCTTCCCTTAAGAGCGATGTTGCGGAAATTTCAGCTTGCGTGGAGATTATGATGTTTTCACATTGCCGATGCTCTCTTGGATTGTGGATTGTATAAAAAACACAATTTCTCGTCATCAGTAACAATTCTGCCAAGTAGGGAATGATCTTTGTCAACAGCTCAGATTAAGTATCCCACTATTTCCATTCGAGTTTAATTTTGGACTTCGTTTAGCATGTGGGCAATGATGTGCTGACAAACCTATACATGTTAAGATCTTTAGTCAGTATTCTTTGACATGTGGCCTTAGATATCCTAACTGATTCTGCTATTCTTTGAAGCCTGTTCTTATGTACCACCGCAGAAAACTTTTCGATGTTTTCAGCGGCCCGGGTGTCACAAAACAACTCAACTAGAACTTTCTGGCTGAGATATTTTTGGAAGCGTAGATTTTTGTATTTGCGAATAAATCAAATTCTATTTAGATCGATGTGTTGACCTCTTCTTTGTGAACTTGATGATTACTTCGTGGTAATTTATTAGAATTTAGATCTTTTAGGATATGATTAATTTCAGCGTCGAACTTTAGACATAGCAATCTATAAGTAGATGCACTTTTTATTGTTTTTTCTGATTTATTAGTGATGATGCAGATTGCTGTGATATTAATGACACCCGAACAGGGATGTTGGAATTAAATCATTTTCATAAAAACGAATTTAGATTTCATTTAGACACTTATTGTTTAAATACTTGAATGACCGAGGAATATTTGAAATATATTAAAGGGAAAGTAAATAGAATATTTTGAATATCTATTATGTCAATAAATAATTGATTTTGGATTAAACAGTAAGTGTAAATTGTCTTTGAGAATACGATGATTTATGTACGAATTTTGAATGGTTAAATTTATTTTCTGTTTTGATAACCACATATATAGAAGTTATTCTACATAAAATTAACTGTAGTACTTGAAGAATATATTTGTTCTAATTGAAATAGTTTATTGAGAAGATCTATTGAAAACTTTTAACTTAAGAAATATAATATCTTTGGAAAGTGACATGCTTTATATAATGTATTTTTCTATGAATACAACTTGTTGATTTAAATGATTTTTTTTTTTTTAAAGAAACAAACGTGTACCTTATATTGAATAGATATTTAAACTATTATCAGTATTGAGATTTGTATTGAAACGAAATTATATTTATCTTAAAATGGAAAAATTAGTTCAATTAAGAGGAACTTATCGTGACTGTTTTACTAAATTTTCTGAAAAGTTAGATAAATTTTTGAAAACAGAAGTAGACGACTCAGATTTATATGTAGTCATCGGAGTCAATTGATAGGAAAATATACGAAAATACAGCGCTTAAATTATGAGAATAAATGTTTAACTTAATTCAGGGAGATGATAAATATAAAGACACAGACATATTTAACGAAATCGAAAGTGCTGAAACATATGAAGACAAATTCATTTACTGGAAAGCAAAACTGAAATGGTGCATTAATAGATCTGACAACCCAACTGATACACAATTGGTTAGTGAAAGCATTTCAAATAAAAGGAATTTTAAATTGACCAAGATAAAATTACAAAAATTTTAAGGGAATTTAAAAGATTGGTTATCTTTTTGGGGATTGTTCAAGAAAATTGATGAAGATTCTGATATTTCAAATGAAGATAAATATCAGTATTTGATTCAGTTGATCCTTAAAGTTTCAAGAGCTCGGGAAGTTGTTGAATCATTTCCTCCCACTGCTGAAAATTATAGTCAAGCTAGAGAGTGCTTAAAAGTGCGTTTCAGAAGAGAAGACCTATTAATGGAAGTGCACGTAAGGTAACTCTTGAGCTTAGTGTTAAACAATGCCACGAATAATAAAAACAAGCTTCCATTAATTAAATTGTACAACAAAATCGAAACTCAGTTATGATCTTTGAAGATGTTGGGTATAACAAGTGATAAGTATGCCTCCAAGATTAACTTAACCAAAAGTGGGTTTGGGTTAGAATATAAAAACAAGAAAAATCAACCAATGAAATCATTCTTTAATCATAATAAAAATATAGCTACGGGCATGGAAATTTATAGTTCAGTGCAAGGTAGCATAACTGCGAAGAACTCTCAATGTATATTCTGTGATAAGAATCATTCTAGTGTCAAATATAGATATGTTCAAGGTTTACCTGTTGAACAAAGAAAAAATATTTTAATTAAAAAGGGTGGTTGCTTTAAATGTTTAAAACTCAACCATATTAAATTGTGGAAAATTACATCATCTTATGTGCATTAATAATCATGCTCCCTCAACCAAGGAAATCACAAACCTTAAGCTCGAAAATGGCATTCCTGTACAAGATCAGACTCTTGCAAATGTTTCATCTACTCCTCATATCTTATTACAAATTCTTGCAGTTTATTTAAGGGGAGATAAGGGTAAAGTTAAAATAAGAGCAATAATCGATTCGGCTTCTCAAAGGTCCTACATTTTAAATAGTACAGCTCAGAAATTGAATTATCAAACCTACCATAGGGGAAATTCTACTACATTCTTTGTTTGGTGGAACGAGTACTGAAATCTGTCATCACGACGTTTATAAAGCGCTTCTCATTGATGTTAGTCTGAATTACAACTGTAACTTTGAAGTCCTTGGACAAGAAACAATTTGTGCAACAATTCCTTCAGTGACGGATGGGAATTGGATGAAGGAGCTTTATGAAAGCAATATCCATTTGATTTACCAACGTCAAGGACCCAAAGAATTACTGATTGGAGCGGTTGTTGCTGGAAAACTTCTGAAAGGAGGTTATAAGCTGTTGCCATCTGGTTTAGTTGCGATCGAAACAAGATTAGGATGGATAGTCATGGTCACACTGAAAGAAAAAAAAGTGACAAAAACACTGATCTGATTGTCACTTCAATACTGACAAGAGAAATTTCTGAAATGGACTTATGGAATCTTGATGTAATGGAAATCAAAGATCAGGCTGAGAAACAATACAAAGTAGAGCAAGAAGAAACAGCCAGACAGCATTTTTTGGAAGACAATGAAGAGACATCCTGATGGATGGCACAAAGTATCGCTTCCTTGGTTTGAAGGATCACAGCTACCTGCAAATAGTAGAATAATTGCGGAAGGAAGACTCAAAAGGACAATTAAGGTTCTACAATCACAAAATTTGATAAAGGATTATGAAAACGTAATTCACGAATGGCTGAAAGATGAAATAATAAAACCTGTGGATATTTCGAGATTGGATGATCTTTTTTGTACACAATTGCCTCATCATGTCATGATCAAAGAAAATTCAATGACAAGAATTCAGCCGGTCTTTGATGCTTCTGAGAAACAGAAGAATGGTTCATCATTGAACAGTTGTCTTGAAAAAGGTCCCAATTAGGTGGAACTGATTCCAAGTGTCTTAAACAGATTTTGACAGGGAACATTTGGCCTGATTGCTAATATCAAGAAAGCATTCCTCGGATAGTCTCTATCACTGTCATCAATACTAATCTGGAGGATTATCATGGCTTGAAAATGGATATCTTGATAAATTAAAGATATATCGTCATTAACGAGTGGTATTTGGAATGAAAGCAAGTCCTTTCCTCCTCGGCACTACTATTTCGTACCATTTAGATAATGTACCTGAACATCTTCAAGAAGTAGCGAAGAGGCTGAAGACTTCTATGTATGTTGACAATTATGTATCAAGTTTGAATACCATGGAAGAACTAGAATCCTTTTTTTAAGGAATCAAAAGAAATAATGCTCAGTGCTAAATTTGATATGAAAAGTTGGAGATATAATGAGGACACATCCACATTTCACCGATTTTATGTAGAATCTCCTTTGCATGAAGAAATTGTCTCAGTTTTGGGACTGGAATGGAATACAACAGACAACACATTGAGATGTCTTCAAAAAGAAGATATTTTTTATTCACTTCAGGTAACTAAAAGATCAATACTGTCCTCGGCAAACCAAATGTTTGACCCACTTGGAATCTTGAATACTGTCACTTTAAGATTTAAAATCTTGATGCAGGACTGTTGGAGAGCCAAATTGTGTTGGGACAGTGAACCATTTAATGAACTTTTAAAGAAGTTTTTGAAACTGAAAAAGATTTTTAACTTATGCAAATAAACTATAAATCCCTAGGAGACTAGTGGTGTAAAGAGCAAAAGTAAAGAGCAATCTATCATTCCACGTTTTTTGTGACGCCTCTCAATTGGCATATGCATGCTGTATATATTTAAGTAGCGAAAATGAAGATGGAGTTTCCTATCAACTTGTACAGTCCTGCTCACGAGTAGATCCATTAAAACCTGTAACAGTTTCAAGACTTGAATTGCTTGCATGAACTGTAGGAGTACGTCTCATGAAGACAATCAAACAAGATCTGAATATGGAAGAAGTGATTACAGTTTATTGGACAGATTCAACGAATGCTTTACAGTGGATAAAAAAATAAAGAAAAATGGGGAGTTTTTATCATGAACAGAGTGAGAGAAATAAGAAATTGTAGTTCAAAAAATGAATGGAAATGTTTGCCTGGAACAATGAACCCTGCAAACTTACCTTCTCGAGGCTGCTCTATAGACACTTTTATAAGTCAAAGGTGGCATGATGGCCCATCTTGGCTGGAGCAAGATAAAAAATTGTGGCCAACTTGTGAAGCTATGGTTGATAAAGAAATTATAAATTCGGAGTGTGGAAAAAGACTATAGTTACTCTGACAGTCACAGAAAATAGAGAATTTGATTACTTAACTAATGTTTCATCCTTTGAAAAATAGTAAGAATTACAGCATGGATATGTCGCTTTATTAGAAACTGTAAAAAGAGTAAGACTTCTCTCACGAAAAAATATTTGGAAGTGGAAGAAATGATAGAAGCCAAAAATCTCATTTGGAGAATGGTCCAAAAGGCATCATTTAGAACAGTTAACAATGAGAGACTTCGTAATTTTTGTCCATTCTATGACCCATCCGGTGTTTTCAGAAACTATACCCAAGTCCTGATGAGGAAAGATTTTGAAAATTTCAAATGTCCCATCCTTCTACCTTCAGGCCATATTGTAGTTCATAAAATGATAATGCATAAGCATAAATCTTTATCTCATTGTGGAATTCAGACTTAGATGTCCATTTTAAGAAAAGAGTTTTGGATTCTAAAAAGTCGCAAAACAATATGCAAAGTTATAAAGACATGTACTGTCTACAAAAGATTTGACGCTAAGTATTCCAAAGTCCAAACAGTACCCTTACCAGAAGAACGACTAAAAGACTCTTCCACATTCGAAACTACTGGAATCGATCTTGCAAGTCCCTTATTTTTAAGAGACGGCTCAAAAGCTTGGGTTGTTTTATACACTTGTGCAGTTTACCGGGCTGTACATCTTGAATTGGTGACTTCTCTTACAACAGGCAAATTCTTGTTGTCTTTGCATTGCTTAATTGCAAAGGTGAGGAAGACCTTCTATTATCTATACAAATAATGGAAGTAATTTTATGGGATCTAACAAAGCCCTAAATAAAGTGGACTGGAATAAAATCAATGATGACACATCAGTGTCAAGAATCCAGTGGAAGTTTATTCCACCCAGCTCTCCATGGTTGGGAGCTATTGGAAACAATTGAAAGGTCTTTTAAAAACTATCTTGAGAAAGGTCCTTGGTAAGCCTTCTCTAAGGTATGAAGAACTTTTCACGATTATCTGCGATTGTTAGAATATTATTCTTAAGACCAATAACTTATGTATCTGAAGATTTGAAACTCAAACCTTTGACACTGGTGATGTTTCTAAGAGACATTAAGGAGCGTGGAATTCCAGATCTAGATCAAATTGATTCTACAAGTTTACGGAAAAGATAGTTATATAGATTAAAACTCCGAAAGGATTTACGAAAACGATTTCGCTCTGAATATCTTGGATCAATTAAGAAGTTATGCAAAAAGGTTGCAAAATCACTACATTTTTTTGTGTAGGAGATGTAGTTTTAATTGAATCCACAGCTAAAAGAGTTAATTGGCCACTTGGGAAAGCAGTTAAATTGATCAAAGGAAAAGATGGTGTAGTACGTCTAGCTAAAATTCGTACCAAGCATGGCGATTTACTTCGACCTATCCAGCGTCTTTATCCATTAGAAGTAAGTTCCCCCACCGATGAATATCTTCGTCAACAGATTGAAGGCCATACAATTTATGACAAACATGATGAGAGCAATATTTCAAGTGATTCATCATCCCTAGTTCCTGACTCTGGAGAAGGACGGCCGCCCACATCTGTTCCTCAGCGAATCAACCAATATGGACGAACTCTAAATGTTCCTCGTCGCCTGGACCTCTAGAATATTTCATTCCTGAGTGTTGAATTTCAATATGGTGGAACTCAAAGTGGGGAGTAAGTCACAAAACAACTCAACTCAACTAGAACTTTCTGGCTGAGATTTTTTGGAAGCATAGATTTTTGTATTTGCGAATAAATCGAATTCTATATAGATTGATGTGCTGACCCCTTCTTTGTGAACTTGATGATTACTTCATGGTAATTCATTAGAATTTAGATCTTTTAGGATATGATTAATTTCAGCCTCGAACTTCAGACATAGCAATCTGAAAGCATATGCACTTTTTATTGTTTTTTTCTGATTTATTAGTGATGATGCAGATTGCCATGACAGCGGGAAGTCTGCAGGCGTTCATGGTATTTGTTACTTTCCCTGCCTTCTCTGAAATGTAGATACCTTACAAAAGCTTGCACTTGTGATAATGTATCACTGATGTACACATGCTTCAACATTTTGTAAGTCTCCATAGCACTCTTTCCCAAGTGAACACAAAATTTGATATTCATTCTGTGTTCATCAAACGCCATTTCTTTTCATTGTCAATTACCAAATTCAACCCCCTACAAAATACAATGCTGTGGCTAGCCACTGACCATGTGATTTGGAACAAACCACTTTTAGAAAAGGAGGAGAATGCAGTAACAGAAAAAAGTTATTGTAATCTCTCTACTGCAGAAATTTTTCATATTATAGGCTCAGTCTGGGAACTTTTGAATCCTACCTTATAAGTGTGAAAGCAATTTGAAAACAAAGAAAAAAAAATTGTTAGCCTCTTTTAATTAGACTCATATAATCTTTTATATTTTTTAAAACAACTTATAATTTACCTTTCATTCAAAATAAAAGAAATTATCCAGATATCTAGTCTGTAAGAATTGCAGGAAATTGCAGAAAAAAATTGAGAAAATCTTAGTACTTGAGTTTAAATCAGGAATCCAAAGTTGGGAATAATTTTCAAAAGCCTTACATATCAATTAATAATTTTCGTTTGTTGAAAACATGTTTAATAACAAACATGTTTCCAACATATCAAAAATAAATAATATTTTCAGGGGAAAAAAAAAATCAGAATACTTGTTCAGTGAAATACATCTGGAATATTAGCCATAACTTAAAAATATACATATGATTGAAGAATCCCAATTGAAAAGAATAACATGAAAATTTTTGGAACTTTGCTACTCCGCATTACACATTTTTAGACAAGCAACATTCAATATATAAGTTCCAAGACTGGTAAGTAATAAGTGTGAAAGTCTCAATATATTTAAAGTGAATTATAATATTCTAATAGATTTTTAAAGTCATAATATTAATTACAAAACAGGGTTATTTATATGACCTAAAAACATTTTTTATAAAGCTTAAAAATACTTCACACATCTGTTCATTCTAATATAGAAGAAAAGTATCTAAAATTGCAATGGGAAGGAAATAAGCTGAATACAAAATATAAATACTTTGTAAATCTAACTTCACTGATACTCTTTTATATATTTTGCACATCCTCTTGGTGTTAAGCATAAAAATGATTTTTAAAATGTGAGAATGGATTATATATTTTATTATATTATTTGGATTATAATATATTTCTGTTTATTTAGAAGTTACCAAGAATACTTTTTACTTGATGTTATATTTATTTTTTCCAATTAGCACTGGAGGTATCAATGAAATACATGCACTCATAAAAAGAATGAATTTTGAATCACAAGTGCAAAGAAAAATATTATTCTTAACGTATAACACTTCCGCATGATCTTTGCCACAAACATTATATTAATACAATAACTAAAATATAAAAGCAAAGAGTTTGAAATTTAACATAAAATTTATGACATTTTAGAAGTGAATACATGATTAACAATTTGTATAGATCAGCACAATTATTTTGGACCATGTGCGTCATTATGTGTAAATCACCAAATGTTCATGCACAGAGATGTTTCTAGAGGTGAAACCACTTTCATGACATTTAATTTTAGCTGCCTCTTAATCCTATAACATATTCACTCATTTTCTAAGCCAATGTATTTCAAATTTTAAAAAAATTTACTTCCTTAATGTCATGTGTATCACTGTGTGTAAGTCGCCAAATGTTTTTGTACAGAGGTGGCGCTAGAGGTGAAGCCATTTTCATGCCATTTAATTTTAACAGCCCCTTCACCATATAACATATTCACTCGTTTTCTAAGCCAATGTACTTCAAATTTTAAAAAATTTACTTCCTTAATGCCAATAAATAACTAAAATTTCCATATAAATAGAAGAAAATTTGACTAATGTACTTAATGAATCAATGACTAGTTAAATTCATCAGTAAAATTCTGATTATATGAGAATGCTGATTACAAACTTCATTTCTTAAAAAGGACATCTACTCATATTCTTGCAAGTACAAAATTTACCAAAAGTCTATTTCTTCACATCCATTTGTGAAAGATATTTATAGAACAAAGCATGAATATGCAGATATAGTAAAATAATTTCAAAAGTAAATGTTTAACAAATTACATCAGAGCAATATTAGTTATTTAGTACAAAAATGGGGGTGCTGAAAATTTTTGTAAAAATTCCCCAAAGATGATTTTCGGGAAACAAATATTTGACGAGATATTTCATGAAAAACTTGATCAACTTAAAACAATGCAAGTTTCACCAAATCACTTTTAAAAACTATCCTTTTGGTCATGCTGAATCCTATTAAAAATCTACATTTCAAATAATATGATTACTGTATGAAAATATTTGAGCATCAACAGTCACAAAGGTTATTGAAGTAAATCTAATGATGGTTGCAAGTGTACTTTATGAATTGAAAATTAAATAGAATAACTGTAATATAAAAATTCTGTGATACATTATATTCATATATATTTCAACAAAAGGATAAAAATTAAATTTATAAAGCATTAACAGATAAAACATTTAGTACAGATTGAACATTAATTTTAAACTTGCTTTGTAAATTATAGACTGAAAAGCAGTGAAATTTGGTTGTTAATTTGTTCATTTTCTTTATGATATGACATTCCTATTATTCAAAAAATATTATATACTTAATTATGGTCTTTCAACATTTTGCATTGGTATTAGAAAAAGTTTTCAACATGTTTGGATATTGAGATAAAAATATCAAATTTTCTGATAAAAAAAAACTTAGGTATTTTTATTTTTTAGATTCACACACAAAAAAAATTCCATAAACATTTTCTTTAAATTCCTTTGAGAGAATCAAAAGAAGGACAAAGTTACAATTAATCCAGTAAATAATTTTTGCAATTTTCATTATCATGAATTGTATTAATAATTCATAGAATGTTATAATTAGATATATTTTTTTAGTTTTAGCAAACAAAATTAAGGATTAGATTTCTTTAAGTGTTCTTTTAAATTACCAGTTTGAAAGATCATATTTAAGAAGGTATTATGTAAAGTCCTCTTAATGGTAAAAATAAGCAACAAAAAAGAATTTGCTCATGTTCTTCTAGTTTTAGTCTTACGAAATAAAATCTCTCAAAAAACCATTAAAATACAATACAAAAATACTTACATTTATTATGTTTAGGTTGTATAATAAAGAGAGAAAAATATTTAAATAAAAAAAATAAGATATTTTCTAATTCAATGAATTTTTTTTAACTGTTAGAAGCAATTTACATTAAATATTTGTCAACTATAGAGTCGTTGATTTGCTATAAACCAAAATTATAATAGAAATAATAATGCTTTAATTTAATTTAAAGCCATGTTATTTAAATTGAAATAATTTTTTTAATAATAAGTAATCAATAAATGAAATATAAAGCTGAATAGTATTATGTATGCATCTGCAATTAGCAAACATTTTGTTAAATTTTGAAAATTGTAAATGAGCTGCTGTCATAATTTACAAGTGACTGAATTAATTTTTTCAACAAGAGACAAATAAAAATTTGATATTTATTACAATGAATATTGAAAACATTTTTGTAAGTATATGATACATTCAATTTAAGAAAACACACATTCCACCATTACTTTTAACAATAAAGATTGTAGAGACACTGACAGTAATGAAACATTCCGTTGATGTTCTACCTACTTAAGCAGCCCCAATTCACAAGTTGTGACTTGTCGCTTTTTTTTCCCTTTAAAATAATTTGCCAAGAAGAATCAAGTCTCAAGCTGAATCTGCATTTTGATAAGGGCGGCCACGACAGACATTGAGCATGAGCATTTTGTATGCCCGGTACAATTTTTCTTCTTTATATGGAGCATATTTAGAATGCTCCATACCAATTTACATCCTCAGAAATTCTAATACTATAATTTATTTATAGAATTTATACTCTAGAATTCAGTTATGATGATACATGGAATTTATTTCATTATTGATGCCTCCACACAAAATATATTTTTCTTAGTACACTATCAATAAGTAATAATAGATAAGAAAATATCAAATATAAAAATTACATGCAATAAAAAATAAAATGCAACTTCATACATACCTGTTTTTAAAATATATTGGCACAATCGAGTAATAATAAATGGTACAGAGTGTTCTGAAGGAAATCTTTGTAAAAGCACTTCAAGTGGAGTACCAAATGTTTTGTATTGTCCAGCAGATGGTTTCTTCTTAATCAAAGGAGAACTCAAAAATTTTCGCATCTTATCTATGCGACTTTCTCCTGGTGGTTCCTGATGTTAAACATAAAAAATATCAAATAATTTTCTAACTCAATTAAGTTTTTTCCTTTAAACAAAAAGTATTTAGTTCCAAAATGAAGAAATAAGATTTCAATTAGTATAATTTGCTACAACAGTTTGAAATCTTTATTACAAATGCCACTAACAATGCACCTATATCTAAGAAATTTATATATTTTCAGAGCAACAATATAAAAGATTTCAAATAGTTGTCATCTTACAAAATATATAAAAATACAAAATAAGTTAAGTAATCACAATGTTATTGATTAATTTTTGTTAATATTGTAATTAGAAGCAATAGCAGGGTTATTGGCAATGGACTTCACAATTTTTAGCCTCAACAAATAATGAGGATGACAACTGATCTGGCACCCCACACTCCAAACTTCCACACCATCCTAATAAGAGGACATTGAATCCTGATGGATTTAACATGCATCAACCCTACTTTTGTGGAATCAGAACAGGAATCTGTGACTCAATAGAGACAATACCAACCACAAGGTAACGACCATGAACCACTTGATTCTCATGGCTGCTGTAGATGACTTATATTCAGTGTCGAAGTGCATTTCAAACAGATATATTCAATGTCTAGTTTGGACAACACAGCTTAAATAGATTTCAGGTATCCTTTGGCAACTGGCTATTTTTAAGTATGATAATGATTTCAAAATGATGAATAAGTTTATGGTCAGTCTGATAGCTTTTCCTTTATGAAACTTCTATGAAGGTCACGTGTTTCCTGTTTTTGATAGAGATTCATTAAAAGAGAGAAATGCTTATAATTCGTTTTAAATAATTAACAGAATTATATCTTAAATTATAAATAATGAAAATTAATAACATCAATTATATTTGTAAACAAAAATTGGCTTTTCATTTCTCCCCCCCCCCCCCTTAAATTTAAAGCTAATATTTTAAATGGAAACACTTTTGAATATACAACCTGCAGCATATTTTTACACATTTTAACCAGCAGAACACATTTTTAACTGTATTGATTTTACATTACTATATGTTTTTGCATTTATTTTATTGTTTGTTACCTTTTCTTTTGATAAACTAACAGTAGTGAGTCAATATTGCTCATTTCATTGCAATTGATAATGAGACTCTACAGTAGATACCTGTTAGTAAAATCATTCCCTATGCTCACCGCTAATTGTTACTATATTATCTGCGGGAAAGGTCCAGGTGAGAGTGTAACAAATTAAGTTTTAATGACCTAACAACCTAATTTTACAAAATTTTTCACCTTGTTGTCAACTATATTCTTAACTATACTCTTACAGTTTATAGCTTTCTTATTTCCTAGAAAATTTTGCATAATGTTCTTGAATGAAAGCCACGCATTATTTTCAATAATCATAAGAACAATTTTAAATAAAAAAATAAAAAAAACTAATCATTTTCCAATACATTTCTGAATGTCTGAACCTACAAATACATCTTTGCTTATTTTAGATGGAGATAAGCCTTCTCCTATTTAGAAATAGACAGGAACAAATCTCATTAAAAGCAAATGTATTGTCCCAAATTTTCCACTTAAAATCATTGTGCTTTAACACACACATAAGCAATAACTTCAAGATATCATTACTTTCTTTTTTAACTACAGAATATCCTATAGAAATGGAGTTGTATTTATCTTTATCATAAATGTGTGAGTATTGCTTTTAAGTTCACCTTAGAAGCATCAATAAGAATTGCCATTTTTCTGGTTTATGACACAGATCTAAAGATGCAATAAGCTAGGAATGTAGTTGCAAAAACATACTTAACCATCTTTTTCATAAAAAAAAAAAAAAAAAATAGTGAAGTCTTATGTATGCCACAGTATATGGAAATACATTCATCATTAGCCTACATGCTCCATTTCTGAAGCCTTGTTCCTAGCAATTTGGCTTTATTCTTACTTAACCTTACAGAGGTTATAAGATGCAAAACCAAATAGCTTGCTTTTCAAATGACTCAGATCAGTAGTTGCTAGTAACCCAGGACAATTTAATGCTTAAAACAATCATGTTTATTTATTAAATTAAACCAGTATTATATATAGGTGAAACAAACATTCATCCATTTAGAACAAAATCAAAAAGGGATTTGATCAACCATTTACAAAATTAATAACCAAGAAATAACTGAAGGGATACAGCTTATACAAGAAAGTTGTAATGCTACATAAGGAATATGGCAAAGAACAACTGCTTAAATAGTTGGCTTATGTAATAGCTACTCAGGTTTTACAAATGGGACTACAGCCACTGAATATACAACACCAAGCTATTTTGGCAAAATACTTTAATAAACTCTACAGTTATGCTTCGTAATTGGACAATCAACAAAGATTAAAGAGAAATAGTTCCTTTTCAAAGGTTAAACCATAAGGGACTCACTGATATCAATGTTGAGGATCATTCTCTGAAAGTCTGTATCAACCTTTTGGAAGGCTACTTGGAGAGCATTTTAATACAGATTTTGTCTCCTATACCAACAAAAAAATGTGATACACCAGATTACTGTGAAAAAATGTGATACACCATCTAACTGTTTTGGAAACACTCTTAGCAGTATTCCCTAAAAAGCACTCAAAATCTTCACTGATGCAATAAAAATGAACATAAACTATGTGTTACCATTATCTTTGTGAAAACACTTTATATCAACTTTACCATTAAAATCAGAAGCTCTGACCACTGCTCTGTTTTACGATCAGAGTCAATTGCAATTAAAATGGATCTTCAGACTGCAGCTTCCAGCACCACCTATCAAGATATCTGGATTCTACCATGATATAACATTCAGTGGATTCCCTCTCATATTGGCATCAGCTGTAACAAAGTGACTGATACCTTAGAGAAGGAGGGCACTTCAATGCCTTAACCTTTATCACCTAAACTTTTTTAGCAACTTGCTCTTGAATGAAATCTATTACCAACCTTTCTTGACGTTCTCCAAAAACATGACTGGTAATATGGCAAGTAGCCAGGTAGAGCATCGCTTTTTTAGGATGATCAAGTCCATGGAACTGCTAAGTCAAAATTTCTAAGCAGTCACTTGAGGTGCCCCAAATTAGACCAGGGAAATATTATCTCCCCATCTTCTGTAGAAATTGAAAATTTGAACAGTCACCCCTTTTTGTCTTTGATTTTTTTAGAGTTTTGGGGCTCATGGATCTGATCAAGCCCATTAGCTATATCAGATAGGATTAACAACTGTCTGTATTCCACACAGACATCAGTGTGAGTAGCATTCAAGCCTCCAGCAAACAGCTATCAAGAGGTCCAAATAATTGCATTGTGAGGAAAATGAATCTACAGGTTTGAGATATTTTCTAAACCCCCCCCCCCCCCATCTCAATTAAACAGTTTCCGGCTGTCAAAGGAAAAAAGATAACATTGACAAGCCCAGGAGGGAATTCAGGTTTGGATTGCTAGATCAGACTAAGAAAACTTTTTTTTCTGCTTCTTCAGGCTAAACTGATGACTGCACAGGTGTAAATGACATAACAAGTGTGCATGCATGCAGAACACTTGCAATTTGTATATTTGTGCATAAGGAAATGTGTTTTCAACCTGCTGCTATAACCTTAAATTCAGGTTATTCAACTCTGCTTCATCATCATATGAGGCTCCAAATGTTTCATTGATGGAATATAATTCCTGTCTGTTTCACTTTCAAGAACACAAGAAGATATGCATTCTTCAATTAAAGGGCACACACACAATTTACAGGTGTCTGTAGTATAGGATTCGCATCAATGTAAGGTAGGCACTTGCCTTATTGCAGAATCTCTATGTTGCAATAACAAACATGTTTCTACTTAAAATTGATTCTATTTGTTGTTGGATTCATACAAAATTAGCAATCTTCTGAATTATTTCTAGGTTCCCTCCATATCAGTGATATGATGAAAGATATTGATGATCCACTTCCCATTGATCCACTTTCAAAGTTGGAAAGTATAGTGCAAACAAAAGTGTTACACCCATTGAGAAACCTGTTCAACTATTTCACATCTAAAATAATGTTTATAGGCAATTTTAATTAAAGAAGTCTTCCTTTTTCTGCAAGCAGTACTTAAATTTTTCCACAAATATAGCAAAAATTGTTTGAAATGTTGTTCAGCCTACACCTTTGGCTATCTTCGGTTTGAAGGTAACAGCACATGTTCGGGTTTCATTTGGATTTTTTTGCACTTGCACCTGGAAAAGGTTTAAAACTTTTGCCAGTTAAAATAATGACATGTGAGTCTTCATTTGAAATGCATTTTTTTCTGATATTTTTTACATGTTTTCTCCAATGAATGACATTGATAAAAGAAAGGTTATCTTTAAAAACAAATGTTAAATAGCTAGAAACTTGGAGGACCTGGAATATTTGTGGAAATAGATCCATCTAATTAGTGAAAACAAAAATGATTAAGTTCTTAAAACATTTCTTAGGTCCTACAGCAAAATAGGTTAATTTAACTCTTTTCATATTCTTTCATTTACCACTCTGCAGAGTTCTAATATGCCATTTTAAGGTAAGCTGTTATGTTTCATTATAAATATTAAGTACTTTTTGTTTAAGTTTCTGAGAAGTTTCTTTTCATTAATTATAATTTATTATTTTTATTTTGATTGTGAATTTCCTCACATTAATTTTAAAAAGCTCTAGATGGAATTTTAAGAGATCTTAGACAACAATATAATTAAAACATAACAATACCATTAAAATATTGAGCTAATGTAATAATTAGAATGTACACTCATTCTAAAATCCTATCATGCTCTTCATTCTTGTTAAAAACTATAGAACATTTTTGTAATTCATTTTGATGTGGCTTAATCAACAGATGGGTTAATATAATGGGAATAAGTAGTTATAACATGAATATTACTTGATTATCCAGAAAGTGACAAAAAGGTAATAACAGATCTTGTACCAATTTTTATTACTTGTGGTGAATGAAATTAAATTCGTGAAAGTGACAATTATTACGAAGTTTTAAAAGTGTAATGAAAATGATAATAAAGTTTTTATAAGATACACCAACAAAATAAGTTATTAATGATTACTATTATTATTATATTATTTCAATTAGCATTCTGCAGAGTTAACGTGATTGGAGCAATTTCAAAACTTGTAAAAATATAAAATTATGCCAAGGGTGAGGACTAATCAGCATTTACCCAAAAAATTATCACTAGCATTTACATAATTATGAGACATTTTATATGCATCTGTTCATCAGTTTTCTAATGCTACACTAATCAAATATTTTTTCCAAATGAATGTCAGTATTAGTCATGGAGCAGTTTAATGGTGCAAGAGCCAGATGTAGCCATGCTGCACCAAACTAGGTGTAACTGTGATCTAGATGTTAGAATGAGCGAGAAATAGTATTTTTAATGGAACAAAAGCCAGATGTGGCCATACACCAAACAAGGTACATGAGTGAGTGTAAAAGTACTTAAGTGTAAAGATATGATTTAAAAGTGAATAAATTGGAAAAAGAAAAGTTGGTTGACAAGAAGGAGCGCTAAAAATAGAGAAGGGTTGCTAGGGTATCCTGGAAACACATCACCCATGTTTATCAATGACAGTAAACCCCATAGGAAAGAAAATGATCACTTGGGTGCTTTGGTGTCACGATGCCTATATCTATCTAAAGAAGGCATGCCTCTGAGGTTCCCTGATATATAATTCCCAAGGGCAGGTAGCTCAGCTATATTTCCAGACACTGGGTACCCATTTAAATCACCTCTTAGGACATGCATGAACTACAGTGAGAAATGAACGATGAAATCCACATCGCATCATAATGTCTGACAAAACAAACCTAAGTTAGGCCTGGATGTTTTACATAACTCACTTCCAGGGACATTTGTCTGTAGAAAAAGAGCGCTTTAAAAGACAATAAAATAACATGTGATACATGTAAATACAGATATCTCAGAAATGAAATTAACTTCACTTTCTCATGAATATTTTCTATATTCACAATGATATGGTTACTTAAATTTACTCACATTTCCCAAGAAAAAATTCTTGAATATTAGAAGATATATAAGTAAGAATAGCAAGTTTGGGGAGAGCAAGTTAAGTATGCTACAGATTTTGATTGTGACCGAAACATGGGTATAAAAATTGCTCTGTGAATTTTTTAATTCAAATTTGAGATCGATGTCTCACTAAAAAGAAACACAAATTGGATGAGAATCAGTAGAGGTTTGTATGGATATGTGTGTGTTCAATAACAGTATGGTTGAAGTTGATAAATTGATTAATATCGCACTTAGAAGTAACATATAGACTATATGTGCTAGGAAGTCAAAGTGTTACTATAAAATTACATGAGAACAAGAAGGAACAATAATAAATTTGCTTCTAGCTTTTCAGGTTTCATGTAGTGAAAGATGTATAACTCAAGTAAGACTAATGAGCTGTTTAGGATCTTCTTTCAAGCTTTTTTTTTTTATTTCAGAGGAATTAACTCTCCAATAGGTTAGTTTTTTCCTGTATAAAACACATAGTTTTGCATTATAGAAATTATAATAATTTATTTTTTATAAATATTTTAAATTTATTATTTTATTGTATTATTTATACAATAATTTTATATTTTAAATGATTCTATACTAAGATCTTACTAATTCTATTAATTATTAAAATCATGAAATTCTTATTTAATACTGTTAAATATGCCAGTTATCAATGTTTGAATTTGTTTGCTTTGGGTACTTTGACAATTTTTGATATCTTATAATGCATCATAATAGTTTAAAAACCTATTTTTAAAGTAGCTACATTACTTGCCATCATCACTAATTAGTACTGGTACTTCATTTAAACAATAAATTATGTATTATTAATTTACTACAAATTTAAAAAATGTATTTCAACTATGAATAAAGAAAAATAAAAATGGTGCATTACAACACTAAAATAATATAAACAATGTAAATATAATGAAACTAACCTGATTAGATGCCAACATTTTTATTAACTGATTTCTGTCATAGAAAGTATGCATAACGTATCATAAATCTGTGATGAAGCCAAGCCATTTATTAGAACTGAAATAAAAGAATTTTACTGTTACTAAAATTTTTAAGTTAAAAACTGAAATATTGTATTGATAAAATATATTTTTGAATACTAACCAATATCAGAAAGGCTCAAAATATGAGATGACATGTACAGAGAATAATTCATGAGTAATTTTATCCAGATGATCAGGGTTGTTTAAGTGCTCTACAAGAAACTAAACGTAAACTGAGCATTCGAAATAAAATTGACTAGATTATTCTTGTATTCACATATCAATGTTTAAAATCTGTAAAAATAATAAACATATTAGTATGTGATACAATTAAGACATTTTAAAGGCTAATTTCTCACTCAAAATCTAATTAGAATTTCTGAATGAAAGCAATATTTATATTTTAATATTAAATAAAAGGTATTTGACTGCTCCCGAGCAACTAAATTTGGCTACTTACATTTACTTTTAGAAATATCCCATCCTCAAACATTTGACCATATTATTTTAAAAATTATGACAAAAACAAAAATTTATTTCCCGCTAAAATGTGCATGTAAGATTTTGAAAAGAATTAATTTTTTCATTGTTTACAATGCACGATCACAAACAAAACTATATAAATTAGGAAGTACAACTATAACATCCGACTCAAAATCGAAGGACACGAGTAATAAGATATGTTCTCATTTCTCATCTTGATTTACATCAATGAATGTTTACATTGACTTAAAAACAGATAGATATTAGCAAGTTACGTTTTCTTGAAGGACTTTGGCTACCATCCAAAGAACGTACACAAGCAGACAGATCGTTTTCGTATTGCACTGAGGCTTGACAAACGCTGCATAGTAATAGAACTTTTTTTTTCACATTTTTTTTCTAAATAGAAAGTTCACATAAAATGCTAATTTATGAATATTAGATTTTCGACGATACGTCATATTCCTTTTACTTATTGATGTAGGAGAAGTTATATTTCCATCTTTCTTCGAACTAGTAATCTGATTTCAGAAACTGTAACCATTGACCTTAAAGGATGTTTAAAATGTAAACAAAACAAATGTAACTTTATGGTTATACTTGTAACAAACATACCGTAGTTAAAGAGATGTGGTTTTATCATGATCTTTTATACTGTTTTTTCTCGTGGGCAAAGTTATATTAGTTCATAATTTATTTTTGAAAAAAAAATGTTATGTATAAGTAATTTTTATAAAAATTATGTGCATTCGTGGCTGTGAAAGTGTCAGTTTCCGCATGATGCAATTAATTGCACATATTCGCTCAAAATACTGTAGAATATTCATGATAATATTCATTTTTACGTTATTGATTATATTTCTTATAATTAGCGACTCTGTCATCAAAAAAATGCCTACACATAAATTGTCAAGTTCTTGTATTTTATGCCCATTTAAAAATACAACATTTCAAACTAAGGCAGAAATTGTGCATTTTAGTATATTTCTGTCAGATAATTCGCAGCATCGACCAATCAATATTCTTTTCTCATTTGTTCACGCCAATAGCAATCCAAAGTTGAAAAGCAAGTTAAACCGTTGCATATCATCTCTTTTTAACTATGCCACCCCTGCACTGCACTTACATATACTTACCGATCGTTCTAGCTTAAATTCTACAATTCAAGTCTTAGAAGAAAATGCACCATTAGCAAGAACTGCCGTTCAGGTATATAAGATTTATTTCTTTTTGTAAAATTCTCTCATACTGTTATTCAATATAAGATATGAGACATAGAAAACTGTCGTTACCATGAAAGTATGTTTTAAGAAATGTTTGGACTAAAATTTTAAAATAATTTAACATTTTTCAAGTTTAAGTACATAATTCATTTTAAAAAATAATATCATTACAATAATTTTTAAAATTCATTCATGTTTGTGATTGTTTTACAAAATTAATTTTTATCAATTGTACTAAATTTATTTGGCTTAAGCTTATGAAATTTTAGTATGTTCATCTACATACAATATTTACTGATTTACTAACAGAGATATATTTTACTAGATTGCATTTTATTTAAGGAATATTATCAAATCATAATCTTTTTTATTCTAATATTTAAATTTTGAGAAGCAAATAGTTTTGACAGTAATTAATTATATATATATTTCTTAATAAGAAATATTTGTTCTTTTTGTTATTGCTTTGCATATTTTCCTTTTCAGATTAGCTTGTATGATGTAAATGTTTTCATGAAACCATTGCAAGAACTCATCAACTCATTAAAACCACATTTTAGCTTTAAACAAGGTGCTTATTACAGTGATGGAATATTTTACATTTCAGTTGGTTTATTCAAAGTCATGACTTTAAACAAAATAATATTAATAGATATAGATGTAAAATTTTTAAGTGATGTGAAGTTATTGTATGATTATTTTGATAAATTTCCAGCTGGAGCATTGATAGGTATTGCAAGAGAACAGCAACCTGTGTATCGTCATATATTACATGCATATCGTCGTCTTCATAATGGCACCAGAGTTGGAAACCCACCTCCTGATGGGATCAGTGGATATAATAGTGGTGTCTTATTACTGGATTTGGAGAAAATGAGAAATTCTTCATTGTACTCGGAAATTATTAATAATTCATCAGTCACTTTAACACTTATAGAGAAATACAAATTCAAAGGACATTTAGGTGATCAAGATTTTTACACTTTAATAAGTTTTGAGTATTCTGATTTATTCTATACTTTGCCATGTAAATGGAATAGACAACTTTGTAAATGGTGGAAATATCATGGTTACCAGAATGTTTTTGACTTATATTATTCATGTCCTGGAAAAGTACATCTTTTTCATGGAAATTGCAATTCTGCAATCCCAGAATCTTGATACAAGATAGTATTTTTTTTTCCAAATTTGATTTTAAAACATAATGTGCTTTATTAGCATTTAATAATTTCATTGATGCATTTTTGACACTTATATACTAAGAAAAAATGTAAATTATAAATTCACAGATGTAATTTAGATTATTTGTTGCTGGAAATATGAATGAATTCTAATTTAGTAACTTTCTTTCAAAGATGTTTGTGAATAACAAAATACAATTCCAATAATTATACTCAATTTGTGTATTTCATGTTACAAGTAGCACATCATAAGTTAAAATGGTATAAAATCAAAATTTTTAGAAAATTAATGTAATATTGTGACCATTAATTCTGTCATTTAAAATTTGTTACAATTAATATTATAGTTTCCAAGTTTTTCCATTTGATGAAAAATTTAAGAGTGAAAAAATCAAAAATGCTCATTAAACATACATGGAAATAAATTATGCTCAATTTGTTTGTGCAATATTAATATATGTTTTGTAAGCTAAGTTTCCTAAATTTATTAGAATTTGTACATTTTTTCAATAGTAATATACTTATTGGAAATTTTAATTCTATTTCAAAAAAATTTTTTACTTTACAATTTTCATTCTCGTGAGTTTTGGAATTAAGAATTTACATCATAAAAATTTGTAAAGCAAATCTGAGAATCAAATTTTTTATATGCATTTATGTATATCAAAATTTCACAACTTATTTTTCATCTCTCATTTCATTAGACAAAATTATTCACTAAAGCATCATAGTTTTTAACTATGATGCTTTATTAAAATATTTATAATTATTTTAGTTTTACCTACTTTGGTATAGCATTTGCTGTGATATTCTTTCTTAAGTCTGCCTTTGATGACAGAATGAGATTTCATGAGTATTTAAGATCATTTTTTAATATTCCTTCTTAAAAATATATGGTTTTTATTTTTTTTTGTTCATATAAATTTATAATGGTTTGCACATTTTTAAAAACTACATAATGCAAAATAATGTACATTTTCATATATTTTTTTTTTATTTCTTTTAAATGTAAGCTTATGTATTTAAAGGAAGTGCCTCATTTGTAAAACAGCATTAGAAATACAGTAATTTGTAGTTCATTGATCTTGTTTTGTGAATTGTAAATTTTGTACATAAATTAAAATAAAATATTTAATACATTAATTTGACTAATGTTCCATTTTAAATTTAAACTTGTATTAATCAATATTTTTTTTAATTAAATTAAACAACTTGTGTATGATAGCTGTAAAATCTTATATCAAATATCCAGCATGTTTTTCATCATTCTCATGGAATTTTTTTAAATATGTTTATTAAAAATATTTTTTATGAGCAAATCTCCCCCCTCCCTTTTTTTTCTTTACTTTTATAATCTGCCCCTTCTTGGACATAGAGTATATTAAATTCAAAGTATTTCATGCATTTATTTTTATTATCATACTATTATATATAAAATTATACAAGTATTTGTAAAAATTTTAAGGTCCCATTTTTTTTAAGGAAAATTAATCTTTATATATATATAATTTCAGAGCTGTCAACAAGACTCAGCAAATGTATATCAAAATTTAAAAGTTGAAATTAAATCAAGATTAGAATTCATTTAAATATTATAAAAGATCTTCCAACACTTTACACAGGTATATATTAATATTTTTTCAAAACTTTAAGATTTTAATTTTTTTCCAGAAAGAAAAACGAAATTTGTTATTGACAAGATTTATACTTAATAAAAACAAAGTTGTTAAATAATACAATTGTGAAGCTCTCAATATGGTATTTATTTTAGATATGTATTTCATTATATAAGAAAAGCCTGAAAAAACAAATATTTTGTACGTGCTTTAGAACTCACTAGAATTGTTTTATTGAAGGTTCTTTATTTCAGAGTAAAAATATGTTACATCACACATAAAACCTAGAAACATCAATGAATTAAGAAAACTGACGAGGAACAAAATACTGCACATAAATTTTAAATTAAATAAACATCTAATTGTTTCATTTAAACGAGTCTACTTTAATTAGAGGAGAAAAAATAATCTAGATGTTATAAAAATTTGCATCTGTAATATTTTTTTTATTTGATAATGAATTATAGTGATTTCATTAAATAAAATATTTTAGAGGAAAAAGACCACCCAAAAACTTAGTTTAGATACACCTCGAGTAAACTTTTGTGGCTGACACTGTATGTACGAGGTGTGGCTATTAAATAACGAAACTGATGCTGTAAAACATGTTATTTTGATGTCTGTCATACATATTTACACCTTATCACCTTCAATATACACCCTTCCATTGTTTGAAACAGTGCTGAAGTCTCCTGGCAGCTCCTTCAGAACATGCACTGCTTTCTCTTTCACAGCTTCAATGGACTTCAATCTTGATCATTTTAAAGCAGATTTTACCTTAGGAAACACAAGTTGCATGGCTCAAGATCCAGAGAATAAGGCAAATGGTCAAACACTGGGATACTGTACTTGGCTTAGAAACCACTTTTAAAGACAATGTGGAATGAGCTGTTGCATTGTTTTGGTGAAAAAAATTGCTGTATAGATTCTATGTCAATGCCTACAGTCTCAGGAATCACACTAATATTTAAATGATGGTCAGATAGAACTAGATTACTGATTTTTTCGATATTCACATCTGTTTTTTACTTAGAAGAGTGACCCAGGCAGGAATCATCTTCAATGTCTTCTTGAAAACGCTTAAACCACTCAAAAATAAGTGCATGTAAAAAACATTTGTTACCATACACTCTAGTAATTTATTTAAATTTTCAGCAGCAGTTTTTCAAAATTTCACAAATAATTTTTTTGACGAAACAAAAAAAAAAAAAATGTAAATGAAGGTATTAGTTATTTTTGAATATTAGAATAATATAGATTTGTGTTTACAGAAACGAGAGACATTACATTCAAAAGAGAAGGCTTTACACTAAACAGCTGTCAGTCATTGGTGTTTGGTGCATGCATACATCTGTAGCTGTGCATATATAAAATAGCATGGTCATGTAAATGCTATTTTAATGACCATAGATAAATATTTCTTTTTGTATTCTGCCTTACAATCACACACGAAATTCTAGAAATTGAAAATAAAATTTAAATTAATCTACTTCAAATAACATTCTCATTACGACAGTATTTTTGGGTAGTGAAAAGAACCGTCAAAAAAATTTACAATTCAGATAAATAGTAACTTCTGAAATGTTTTCTCGTAGAACAAGAAATGCAATCACTAAATTTTAAAAGGTTTTAGAATGTAAATAACTATTCATATGTACCAATTCAAAATAGAGATAAATTAATATAATAGTAAACTTCAAGTCAACTGAAACATATTTATTACAAAAGCACATTTAAGAGAAATACAAGAAAATATTACACTTCTGGGTAGTATTTGATTACTTCATCTCCTGTAAATATTTTTCTTTCAATGCCCTTCTCTGTAATAACTCCAATACGAATAATACCACCACTAGAACCATCTCTCCACATTGCCTGAGAAACAGCTGAAAAGAATCAAAAATTATTTTTTTTTTAAAATATTTCAATTATATAATTTGCCTGAGAAACAGCTGAAAAGAAGCAAAAATTATTATTTTTCTTTAAATATTTCAATTATATAATTTTTATTTTAAAAAATGCTTAACAATACATACAATTAATAGATGAAATTTTTACTTTTAAGATTGATTAGAACAAACATAAAGATTGCATTTAAAAAAAAAAAAAAAAACATGATATGTGTGATTATTTCTACCTCCTGAATTTTCATTATTAATTCAAAAACTTGTGAGCCTACAGAGCAGAGGACAGAAAGGAAAACTGGAAGTTAATTTTTACAGAATCATCAAAAAATCAAATTTAACTGGTGCTTATCAGACATTCAAAAATCATTAATTTACTATGTTCATGAAATGCAAAATATTATACACCAAAATAATCTCATTCTCCTATGGATTACTTTATTGGAAATTGAAACTGCACTAAAATTCTATATAACATTTAAGATAATTTTACAAAGGTTTTCTCATGATAAAAACATGAAATATTCAAATGTTATCTTATGAATGAATAACACTGAAAACAGTAATGCATTCGCTAAATTTGATGTTTTTTACATTTAATTTCCTCCCTTACAAAAACTACAAATCAATTGAAATATTCAAAAATAATTTATTTCATGAGAGAAACAAATATATTTACATAAACCAAAAATAAAACTTATCTTACCATTTACTACAAATTCAACACATTTATCTTTATCCATGCCTTTCTTAAAATTTGAATCCATGAAACCATAAATATAACCACTTCCAGAACCACCAATACAGCACTTCTCTCGTGATACCATACCACCTAATGGAACACAATACACCTAGACAAAACCAATAACAATTAGCAAACACCATCTCCAAGTCAAATTTTGAAACCAATATAAAAAAAAGAAAAGTTTTAAAGAAATTACCTATATAACCAAATATGTGAAAAAACAAGACAATTTTTTTTATTCTTACACTTTAACATTTTTATAATTCTTTTTTATACTATTTTTAACAATCAAAGTATTTTTTTTCCAAAAATTGAATTTTTTTTAATTCCTTAATAAAACATCAATTTATTAAAAAAAATTCAAATAATATAATTAAACTACAACTAATATTACATATTATGTCTAGTATAATGTTATTTATAAATTATATTCCCTCATAATAACAAACAGAAAAGAACAATGAACCAGCTGGTTGAAACATCAAGGATTAGCTGACATGATCTGAAGTGTATATGTCAAATAAATGAATTTTAAGAAAAAGAAATGAATAAAATTTTTAACAAATATTCAACATATATTTTAAAAGAAATCCATGTTAATATAGCTTGGAATACTTAAAACAATAAAGAATTGAAATTTTTTTATATATATTTTAATTATTTGTTTCATGTTTGTATTGTAAAAAATTGTGATTTAAAAAAAAAAAACTTTTATAGAAGTAGTTTAATGAACATTAAATATCAATGTAATATAAAGGTAACAGTTCCTAAATTTTTAATCTGCAAAATTTTTCACCCCATTGCTGTAAAACTACTTAAAATATAAATAAGGAGAAAATTCACATATGAATTTAAAAAATTCATAATTATTTGTTCATTTTGTTTACACTGAAAAAAGAAAAACATTTTTTTAATCATCAATTCCTTGTTCATTGCACGAGATAAAATAAAACCCTCTTTATTGTGATTTTAAAATATAACTCAATCTAAACAATACAAAAACCATATAAAATAACTCTATAAACTTTATTAAGACTATTTTTAAAGCACAGAAACTCATGCAATTTTAAACATTGAAATTTAATTCTATCCTATTATTTTTTTTAATTTTAAAATTAATAATCTACATCCTAACTAATTGGCACCCAGATTAAAAATTATGATAATCTGCTTATTTCTTTGTTAAATAATAACATGATTGAAGATAAGAATAAATATAAAATTAAGAGCAATTAATTTACTTTACATACATATTTAATAATTTATTTTTCTATTATTGAAATTTTTGAATTTTCTGCAATAATGCCAGCTGTTTAATACAGGTTATTTAACTTTCATAATGTTTTCTTCAAACTTTTGAGCCCCCAAATTATTTGGTATTATGTAGAAGCCACACACTGAAATACCAGAGTAAAACGTTTAATAAGTTTACTTAGCATTCTGTTCTAACTTTTGTACTGATAGGATGTTAAGCTTAAGAGAATTTTCATGCACTTGTATATTTCAAAAAGTAAAAAAATTAGAGCCATGTCTCAATTAAAAATTTATCATTTTTAATGATTTTTCATTACCTGTATTCAATTTCAGAATTTCATTTTAATGATGTCTATTTCTTTTATTTATCTTAATCATCTTAGTAAGTGAAGCCATGACCAAAATGAAAACACTTACTCATCATTGTTCTTATAATTTTTTTTAACAAAAAATATAATTTAATATTTGCTGAACTTAGATCTCTTAAGCAGTTTGTTTTATGTCAGAAATCATCTGTATGCCAGGTTTTGTGTTAATATCTGCTCAGACAGATTTTTTCTTTTTAATTGAATTGCAAGTGCACCAACTAAAGTATGGTTTAAAAAGAAACATTTGCAAAACTGACTGATTTGAAGACTGAGAAATTTTAAATAAAATATGTGCAATTTAACAAAAAGAATTGATTTTTAAATGTAATAGTTTTTCCATTTAAAAAAATATTTTTTAATTTTATTGAACAATATTTTTAAGATAAATATCTTTTAGCACAGAAAAAATTAGCATTTGCAAATCTGTGCAAAGCATTAGCAAAATAATTTTCACCAGATTCCCCCTCCTCCCCATGTATTCTTAATATTTTTACGTCACATGCATGTTACATAAATAAAATATTACCATTCAAAGTCTAATTATAAATCTATTTTTCTCAAATAATTGAAAATTAAAAAACTTATTTCATAAAAAAACAAAAATAATCATTACAAACTTTCAAGATTATGTAACTAAGAACGTATACTATAATTTGAATTATTCCTTTAAAATTTATAAATATTTCATTTATTATGTAAAGTATGAACAAATATTGATACTTAACACAAATGAATAATACATTACATGGATAATTTTAATAATTTAGAATTTTTTTATATAAGATAGTTATTCCAAGCTCATATTGCAGTCTAGTTAAATCAAATTAGGTTAATTACAATTTTGCAAAATCATGAAAAAATAATATTCAAATATATGCCATTACACAGAAAATTGAATTAAAATGTAATATTCATATCTACTATAAACTATAAGAATATCTAAAAACAGAAATTAATCTCCTTCATAAACATAATGAAAATAAAATATCACATTCTATATTAATAAAAACAAATTCATAAATATTGCACCTAAATGCTTTAAAATAAAAATTTTAAATGCAAACATCAGTGCATGACCATAATATATAAATAAGACCATTTTATAATCAAAAGAATAAGAATGCTAAAGGCAAAGAAAAACGTGTTAATAAAACAGTTCTTTACAATATTAAAGAAGGAACTTTTTTAGTGTATTTATTCACTCTAAGTATCTCTAGTTTGACTTTTTTCCTCTTGATAATTATGTTAATTCTTTGTCATCTCACTTACTGTTAATGGCTACAACAAAATTGTTCAGATTGATAAAATTTATGAAAAAAAAAATAGTTATAGCATGTTGTGTTCTTGATCTAACTTATATAAATTAAAACTGTGTCGCACTCTTTACACAGGAAAAATATTCTTTGCTGTGTAAAAATTTATTATTTCATATGACAGCTCTTCTATAATCTAGCATAAATTTGATCGAGTGTAATGCTTAAATATAATTTTTGTAGCTGTGTGTACTTTACTGGGTTATTCAAAATGCAATAAGCACAATTATCCTTTTTGTGTCTTTGATTTTGTTTTGAAAGCTCTTTTTCATTTTGGATGGGAATATCAGGGAAGATGCCGACAAATATTACACCAGGAATTCAGTAAAAGGAGCTTAAAGCTTGAAAGAATAACATCTCCAAAATTTCTTTAGCATTTCAATCCTACAAATTGATTTTCATATAGTTACATCTTGTTGATTAAAACAAAAATTTGCTGTCAAATAAAAACTTTTTTAGAACAGGTTAATACAGAGTTGAAATTTAATCTAGATTTAAAAGGGGGGGTCAAAGTGAAAGAGATCTCCGTAACAAAATACAATTTATTTCAGAAATAGTTTAAATTTATGAATATTTTTGACATTCAAAATTAAATTTTTAAAAAATATCTTGAATAAAATTACAGAACCTTAATCTAAATTAAGTTCAAGCATATCAATTTAGTTGCATGATTTACTAAATGTGTGGAATTGAAAATGGATATAAACAAGAATGTCAGAAGAGCAATAATGGTCACAGTTTATATGATATAATAAAGCTATTAAGGATACTTATATCTTGGAATAAATTCATCAATAACTTTATTTTCAATAAATGAATACAATTAGTATCAATGGTTAAACATCTTGAAAAATATCAACAGTCGATTTTTTAATTAACAAATATTAAAGCATTTTTCAATTTATTCATCATATTTCAATTAAATAGAAAAATATTTCCATCAAATGTTTAACCCCTTTTCCTGGTTTGAACACGCAGTGCAAGAACAATGAGATTTCACTGTCACTTTTACTGTTTTGCTTGTATTTTTCTTGTTTTATCATTTTAGTATATAGGCAAGTAAATGAAAGGGTAGATAAATGTAACTCTAATATAATCAGGGTGGGGGGATATATGCAACTGTAAATTCAACTTCATTGATAGGCAATCATGTAGGAAGAAAAGACAGACTACAAGAAAAATATTTTATTTGTAAAAAAGTTATTTCTAAAGGCTTAAAATTATTAAAATAATAATTTTTATGTTTTATTACTTAAAAATACAAAAAATATGCAGTAAAAAATTTGACATTTTTGGGATCAAACTTGTAAAAAAATGAAACAGTTAAACTGTTAATTTCTCCTAATAAGGGATTCAATTGATCAGTTTCAACCTTGTTTGTTTCAAATGTTGTTTCAACACAATGATCCAAAAATTCAATTTGATTTTTTCAAAATATTTTGAAAAGGAAGTCTGTCGAATTATTCAAAAAAATATATTTTTTACAGCATAATTTTAAAATCTTATAAAAATAAATAGATAATTAAGAAGATTCATACCTGACCACCATGTTTTCTATCCCAACCAGCAACAATCATACCAGCAGACAATGATTCACGATAATTATAAACAATTTGTCTAATATCATTAGCAGCAGTTTTTACACTTACAGGTTCTCCCAATTCCATACTAAAGAAAAAATAAAAACCTTTTAACTAAAAATGTCACGTTAGTAACAAGTATTAAA
>BMAW01102360.1:105937-121199 GCA_019974015.1 Nephila pilipes | reverse complement strand
GTCCTACCAACCAGGCTGAAAAGACATCTCTTCTGGCTGGTTAAGTAAGGCCTTTTAACTTCTAATATTGTTGTAGAAGAGAGTCGCTGCATACTCCCCCTCCAGTATCATCATGATGATACCAAGAGATACATTGGTTTGTACAGGGTTTTTTTTTTTTTCAGCCATTACTGCAATTGATATACATCTCCTCCCTGTTGAGTTGAGTTTTGTTTGGGACAGTTTCCATTTGAGTCATCAGCTGTCTCGTGTTGAGTGGCAGGTTTCGTTGACACATGAGTCAGACCCAAAATATCACTAGTCATGATTTTGAGTGTGTTTGTCTTAGTTAGACATACAGAGACAAGTGTTTTGCATCAGGAGTATATGCAATCAGTAGGTACAGGCTGCTCTGCCATCTAGGGTTCAAGTCCTGAATCACCACTTTGGCGGCCGGTGGATTTCCAACCCCGTGGAGGGGGAGAGAGTTGATGACCTTGATGCGGCAGCATTGTTTCGAACCCTGGACCAATGGGTCCGAAGTTGACGGTCCTACCAACCAGGCTGAAAAGACAACTCTTCTGTCTGGTAAAATAAGGCCTTTTAACTTCTAACATTGTTGTAGAAGAGAGACACCGCAAGATCATCTTTCGGAAAAGTATAGAGCAATTTTTAATCCAAACGAAACACAAACAATGGATGATTCTTTTCAAAGGAAGAAACAGCCTAAAGCAATACTTGCCAAAGAAATCAGTAAAAAGAGGATACAAAGTATGGATGTGGTGCAATGTCACCGGATTTCCGAATCAATTTGAAATTTATACTGGCAAACTCAGTGACTCTGTAAAAAAAAACTAGGAGAGCGAGGAGTGAAAAATTTATGGAAAGAATCATAAGAGTTTTCATGGATAATTACTTCAGTAGTTATAATTTGTTTCACTTTATAAAGGCACAGAAACTCTACGCATGTGGCACAGTGAATATGAAATGAAAGAATCTGCCCAAAAATTTAAAAGACAAATTTATGTCAAGAGGGGATAGACTTTCCTGTTAGCGATGATTCAATTTATTGCACAAAATAGGATAGATTATCTGTTTGTATCCTGTCTTGCCTGAAAAACGCAGCTAAAATGAATTACATTGACATAAAAGAACAAGATGGTGCAATAAGCACAGTTCTGTGTCCAAACAGCATTATTTTGTATAATAAAAATATGGGTTATGTTGACCTCTTTGACCAACTAAAAGGATAATATGAAATAGAAAGAAAAAGTAAGAAATGGTGGCACAGGATTTTTTTTTTTTTTTTTTTTTTTTCTTTTCACTTTTTAGAAGCGAGCATAGTAAATGCATTTATTTTATTTAAGTTTGTTCAGGAACACGGTCATGAAATAAAAACAATGAAAGATTTTCATCTATCTGTTACAGAAGGACTAAGGAATTTTCAAGTAATGAAATACAGGAGCTTATAAATTATTCATTTGTAATAAGCTGAAGAGTTCAAAATGTTTTTAATTTTGAGGTGTTCAGGTATTTTTTTTTTTTTTTTTTTTTTTTTTTTTACACCTGATGATTAAATAAACATTAATTTAAAAACTAAAAGTATTGATTAAAATAAGAAAAGAAAAAAAAAATGTATTCATTGTTTTCATATATTCTTTGATATATGAAAACAATGCAATATTTTATGCAAAGCAAATATTTTATGGGTGTTTATTTAGTGATATTTTTAGAGATTTATATTTGATAGACACTTAATTCCATTTGATAATTTTAAAAAGAAGGGGGGGAAATTGAGTTAACCAAGCAAAGAAGACACAGAAAAAATAATTTGTCCAAATAAGTAACAGATTCTTCTCGCTCACCCCAAATTGTTAAGGCTTCAAATTAATATTAAATCAAAAGTGAATATATAATCCATTTTCTTCTTTAAAATGGCTTTATACTTCATTTAAATAAATCATTATATCACAAAAACTACACCTAAGAATGTATTTAATTCAAACCCAATAAAATCTCAAACCAAGCTGACAACTGATTGATTGTGACTGAAGAAATTCTTACCCTCACCCTTTTAAATAAATGTCACAAAAGAAAATGCCACAATCCCAAGGGTAAGAGCAGGTTTTTCAAATGAGCAATAAAATTTCCTGTCAACATTATTTGTGTCACCACATCCCTCCCCAATTATTCATCCAGATGTTAAACCTTTCAAGGGGGAAAGGGAATTAGAAATAATATGTGAAAAACAAACTTGATGTAATCCTGTGAGGGAGAAAAATTACATTTGAAACATTTTCAGCAAGTTCACAGCCATACAGAATAATACATTTGGTTGCTTTTTGAAGTATCTTGAACAGGATGAGATTATACATCTATAACGCTTAGAGGATTAAACAAAGATAAAATCATACTCCGTTAAGGGGAGTAACAAAATACTACCTGCAAAAACTAACTTATGTATTGAAACAATGAGATAATGAAGAGAAGAAAAAATTATTTTACCAAACAACTTGATGAATAAAGAAACAGAAAATAAGTCAGCATATAATCATAAACAATACAAACCTTAGCATGTTAAGACGATAAGCTACAATCTCTGAAATAGCTTTGGTATCAGCTGCAGATCCAGATCGACAAACATAAATATGATCTGTAATCTTAGTCAGTTTGTCTGACACACGGTTCGAAACATAAGCTCTAGATTTCAAAAAAAAAAAAAAAAAAAAAAGAGTTAAAAATAATTCTAGAATTTAAACAGAACATAAAAAAAATTTCATAAAATCAATTATTCTTATAATCTACTCATACAAGTTACTCACTTAATTCAAAATTGATATCTGATTGCAAAAATCGCAGTAATGTTTAAATAATTTGACTTTTTAACAATATCGAGGATAGTCCCAAAATTATTCCAGTAATCCTATGAATGTATATCACTCACGATACTATAAATCAAACACAAAATTATTACCGATCATTATTGAAAAAAGTACCTGCAATAATAATATTCCAGCAATTTAAAAGTTACCAATAAAGAACTATCTAGGGTAATTCAAATTCTTAAGCAAAGTAGAACTCCAATTATCTGTATAATTGAGACCAGACCTGAACCGGATAACTGACAAGAAAAAAAGGTTATTTCTTGAGAACAGGGGTTAACGAAATTCATGAATGATGTATTATATTAACAATTATAAACATTTACATTTTGTATACTTATATACTGTATTAAAATATCCCTGCTTAAACATAATATTCAAAATTTGTATCTTTGTTGTCTTGACTCATTACCATACTATGATAAGTAGCTATAGACAATCATACTATGATAAGTAGCTATAGACAATCATACTATGATAAGTAGCTATAGACAATCATACCAAGACTGTTGGCTCCATCCATTTTAGTGCTGTGTCAAGGCATACAGCATGGTTAGCAAAATTAAGTAGTAAGCTATCTTAACTAACCTGATGTTCAGGAGCACTGGGCTTCTCTTTTGAAGCTAAAATTATTCCATACAAAGTCATATACTAAGAAACTGTTTCATTAACACTATACCAAAAACACAGCATCATAAAATTTTGAATTTTTCAATCAAGTTTAATGCTGATTTTGGGTTTGTTGATAACTACTCACCACTTAAATCTAACTCATGGATGGCTATGCCTGATCTTAAAATTTCATAGTTACCCTTAACTTATATTAAAAAAAAAAGACCAACTATCTACAAATCTCAGTAAATGCTTAACTTTTATGTAAATGATTGGCCATAAGGAGAAATTTCCTTGTACTTATTACTGAAAAATCCACTAGAATACAGCCTGTTTCAGTTCTTTGTTTCCTGTCATCTTCCGAGCTTTTTTCTACTAATTTCTATTTTCACCCTCCAGAACAATAAAATAAACAAATATGAAAGCAAACACAATGATACGATAAGACAAAAAAATTTGCATGAAAATTTACCTCCTCACTTTTTTAGTTGATATTCCAAGGCAGGTTTTTGAACCTAACAACCTATATGCTTTTTTACATTTACACACTACTACATATATATGCATACACACACAAAATTATGGATTACTTATGATATTTTCTCAACATAAACAGCAATGGACATCAATAAACAAATTCTTTTACTTAAAACAACTTCTGAAAAAGTAGGTATTCAATTTTATGAAATTAATCAATCATAGTAGCTTTAATGATTAAGTAGTAATCAATAATATAAATTTTATTTTATTAAAGTAAGTGATATGTTTATAATACTAACAAAATGTATGAAACTACATTAAGAAAGAAACGTAAATCTTAATTTTCTTAAAAAAAGACTCACCCCATTGTTGTTCGAGAATCAGCACCAATCACAACACCTCCAGGAAATTCTACAGCCATAATGGTGGTCTAAAAAGTGTTTTTAATAAAATTAAATAGAAGTTCGATAACAATATTCTGTTGATTTTATAGCCAATTTCATCAATAATGTCAGAAATTCATTATATATGATCTTATTCTAACAAATTATTATAAATTAATTCCAGATCTGAAAAAAGGCACATAAAAATTTTGAAACATATTAACATTTAGTTTAATAAAGCAGTATTTTAAATTTAGCAGGAAAATTTTTAAGTAGACTATTTTTTCACACAATTGTAAATTTGAATGTAGGAAATAATATTCATTTTCAACTTATGAAAAATGTTTATCATTTTTTAAATAGTTCACTCAATTAACACTTTATAGAGCAAAGTTTGACACCTAAAAAAAATGACTAGGAACACTATCAAATTTTCCTAAAATGAACATGTTACAAGGTGTGATAGTCTTAACTATCAAAATTATTGCCTTAAGATAGACATGCAAATTATTGGGAGAAACTGTTCTATAATGATTAAAATTAATAAAATGATGTGAAAGTTTCAAAAATATATAAAATATTTACTACAATATTTTTCTGAAGATTGATTTTATTTCCATTCCAAAACATTTTTTTCAACAAATCAGCTACTAAAAATTCAAATAGAACTGATAATATCAAGTTAAAAATTATCATTTAAAAAAACATTAACCTGTAATACTGCACATATTTTAGATGCAACAAGAGTATTACATTTCACATATTTGATTAAGCTTAGTTTCTTATAAAAAAGAAATACAATTAAATATAATTTTTTCATCACAATTTTATTTCTATAATAAAATAAAGAAAGGCAAATTTCAGTAAAAATTCCATATATCCAATCACACGAGTTAATATCAAGTTAACATTTTCCATTGAAACAATTTTTCCGCTTGTTTCAGATATTGTTTAAGTATATTGCAAATATTCAACAGAAGTAAAAGAATAGTATAATTTCTCATGAAATAAAAACAAAGTACATTTGACAAAGAATTTACTAAAGCATTTGGCAAGGAAATATAATTAATAAATATGACAATTTAAAAAATTATTACAGCCAATCTGTACCTTTTTAATTTTAAAATTCTTTAAATTATTTTTCCTCGTTTTGTTTCAATGTAACATATTTCCAGGTGGAAATATTTATTTGAAATTCAGTTTTAATAGTTATTTTTGCTGAAACTATAGCATAAATTCCAGGTTTCATCTTTTGACCAGAGAAAATTTGTTACAACATTTAGACAAGTATATTTACCAGAGAGGAACAGAAATTATTGTAAGCTTTAAATTAGCGGTGCGATTATTTGCAATCATGGATAAAATAATACAGTACAAATAATCGTTCATATCTTAATATTAATGCTTATTAACATTCATACTTTTGCTAAAAATTTATTCCATCGTTAAACTCGACATTTTTCTTAAAAGATGTGTTTCAAATTTTATTTTACCGGCATCTTGCAACTCCAACTAATTAATTCACAAAATTCAGCATTTCATAATTATTAACGTAGATGAACACACATATAGCAATTATTTAAAATAATTCATGTTACATTTGGTTTTAATAGGAAAAAAAATTACTGTCATTGTTACGGAATACGAAGAAACAATAACTTTAAAAAACTTACACCTGTAGACTCTTCTGTGTTCATAAAATCCAAGGCACCATCATCGCAAATATTCATCGCAGTGGTCATGTTTGAAAGATCACACTGTGCAAATTATCTAAATATTATACAAGTGAATTGAATTCAACGATTTATAATATATAAGAAATCCAGAATGATGTTGACAAAAATTAGAAGCACATTGGATGTTGCCAATCGCAAACAGAGAAAGTTGGTAAATTCATAATTCAAATTGCTTTAAGAAAATTAATCACGTGATAGAAAAAATTTCTTGTTGATTTCTGAAGATGGCTTCGCGAAATTTTTCTGAAGAAATTTTTACAACATTCTTACAGAATATCTTAAAAGCTGTTAAGGAAATTAAAAATTTAAAGAGACTGTAAGCTTTAGAGAGGAGGAGGAGGTATGTCATGCACGCAGAAAAGGATATATTTACTACATTCCATTACATATAGAAATTACAATTATATTAATTGAAGCAGTTTATAATTATTAAAATCATGAAAACATATTTAATTAAAATGGAAAGCCGTAGAGCTTATCAATTTATGTTCACGACAATTGAGATACCGTAGTGTTCTTTTTCTCTCCCATGGTTTACTGTCTGTGGTAAACATGAGTGACGCGCACCCGGGATACGATAGCAATGTTTCGACTCTCCTTCTTGTCAACCAATTTTACTTTGTTCCATTTTTCAACATTTAAATCATAGTTACACCTTTTTTGCACAGCATAGCCGTATTTTGCTCTCACGCTATAAAATTTCACCAACTTTCACTTATCAATTTGTGAGAATAGCAGCAAAAAGTATAGACTGAATTTCTACAAGTGAGCTTTTATTACAACGTTTTTCTGAATTTCACTTGGTGTGTGTGTGTGTGTGTGTCATCAAATTTTCGATCGTTAATTTAGCCAACTTCCCATCACGCTAGAGCTTTGAAATTTTGGGAATCGTTCGTACTTGCCTAACAATGCAATATTTAGACGTTTGCGACAAGTTTTAACACATATTTTTTTTTAAATAATGCAGTTTAGCCCAATCACTTCGCGCAATTTGAATAATTGCCAAACTTGGCGAAATTTTTTTTTTTTTTTTAATTTATTTATTTATTTATTTATTTTTGGCTGAATGTTAAGTCCGCTTCGCGGACCAATTTAGCAACATTTGGCAAAATACCGCCTAATAATTCCTGTCTCCAAGAGTGGTTTGACTAAACTGTATTCCAACCGTTTAATTTTTTTTTTTTTTTTTTTTTAGTTAGTTTTAACGTTGTTATGTATTTCACTTGGTGTGTGTCTGTATGTATGTGTATCAGTGTGTCATCAAATTGTCTATTGTTAATTTAACCAACTTCCCATCAAGCTAGAGCTCTGAAATTTTGGGAACCCTTCTTATTTGCCTAACAATGCAATATTTAAATATTTGCGACCAGTTTTAACTAATATTTTAATATTTTTTTAATAAACTTTACCACCATATAAAAACATTGTTTTTAAAAACGTTGGTTTTTATTTCGAATTATTTTTCTCTCTTCTCCTTTATTTTTTAATTCTAAAGTAATTATTACATTAATTTCATAAATGTTCAAATATGAAATTATAATAGAAAAAAATTGAAAAAATGATTTCATTTGTAATGCTGATTCCAAGGAAAAAGAAATTCAATAAACTTCTTCAATTAATTTTGGGGCATTTTAAATGAAATAATACTACATTTCATTTCGTTGTTCTCTTTCAATACTCCATTTGATTCCTTTGAATAGAATTACACATGCATTGTAAATTTATACAAATAGTTTTGTATTTCTCATCGGCATTTTTTAATAAAATGATGTAAAACTTTTATTATTTGGTTTCTATTTTTAATAAATTGGTTTTGTTTAAAAAAAAAAAATTCAACAGATGTCATATTTAACAAGAATGTATTTGATTAAGCATTTTGCAAAATATATTTAACTATTTCTTAAATAATTTTATTGCATACTCTTTACGCTGAATTCAAGTTAGCAATATTTGAATCAACGTCATTTGATTGTAAATGCAAACTGTATGTACTATTCCTTACGGATGTCGTTGATTAGGATTGATTCTGAGAATTTTAAAAGCATTTTTTCAAAAAATAACATACACAATTCAGATTCGCATTTACATTTTCTCAATTTTTATTGTTGTAATCAAGGACATTTTTAACCATTTTATAATTATGTAAACATATTTAGAATTTCTACTTTTGGTTTTTTAATTAATATATTACTGATAATTTAAATAGAAAAAAATATTTACCTTTGTTGTAAAAGCTGATTAAAAATCAAATTGGTAATAAAACTTCAAGACATTAAATTACAGCTGTCGAACTTAAAGTATATGATTGATCATTTATAAATAATTTTTTAAAAAAAATGGAAAATATATTCTCCATGAGAAAGCGCAAAAATTTCGAATCAGAATTATTTCGACTTAACACACTTATTTACAAACACTTTCGCCCTTGAGTCATTACAATTTCCAGATCAAAACTGGAAAACCTCTCTTGCATCTTGCTTTGAAACATTGAATTAATCACAAGGAAAGTAAAAACAAATTTATAGGATTCAGTTGTTTAATTCCATTCTAATACAGATAAAATAAAATATTTCATTTAATATTACAATGAACTAGCATTTGACTTCATAATTTCAAGTATAATTTATGTTAAAATCCAGATAGTAAACAATATTTCAATAAAATTTATAAAACTCCAATCAATAGCTTGTTTTTCGAAACTGATCTAGCATAAATCCAAATGTTTTTTTTTTTTTTAATTGATTTATTATATCAATACAGCAAATTTTTATGCGTTCATAACTTTTGTTATCCGTATTCTCCACGAACATTAAAAGTCTCCACTGTAAGCTTTTAATTTTTTTTAATTTAATGTGAATTTCATTTAAGGGAAATATGTGATTTTTTTAAAATAGCTTCCAAGGTATATGCTATATAACGAACATAAAAACTTTAACTTATTTTAATGTTTGTCGTGTTTCTAATAAGGTTATTTCAGACATTTCAGAAAAAGTATAATAATTCTAGAGTAAAATGGTACTCAACATTTTCTGTTCTTTTAAGAAACTGCAAAAAATAGTTATCGTAGAAACATCATTAAAATCTACTGAATCATATATTCGTGCAATACAAAAGCATTTTCAAACATATATTTAAGGTGTATTGATAATCGTATTTCAATTTAAAAAAATTGTAATTAAATATGTTCACGTCTAATAGTGTCTTGTAAATAATTTAGATTCTTTATGACATCAAATATTTTATTGTTGAAATTATAATAACGAATTTTATGCGTTAACTTTTTTTTTCTCCTTCTCCATCAAGTAATTCATTTCCTTAACCTTTTACTATTTAAAAAATTTCTCATTGTTTATCAATATTTTTCTGATTTCTTTGAGTATTTCATTCACAACACGAGAAATGACTTTTCGAAAATTTATGGAAGATTATTAACACATTCTTGTCACTGTATCTGTGAAAACAGTTATAAAAAGTTGATTGATAATATCAGTAGAGAAGAATGTTATTGTTCTCTTCAAATACAAATGATTTGATTAAAAAGTTTACAGAAGTTGAATCTAGATGAATGATATGTAATGCAGGAATGAATTATCAACTTTTTTTGGAATTCATAACATATCTGTTAAAATTCATCAATATATTTCGAAGTGTTTGATTTGTTACTGATTGAACAAAAGACGAGTATTGTAGTATGATTTGTGACAAAAAATGTTCAAATGCTTTTAAGTTATATCTTATCTCGTTATCAAAAGTTTCTTACACTTAAACAGTTATAAACTTATTTAAGAATAATTGCAACAAAATATTTAAATTTTTTTTATTTCCCTTTTTCTTATTTTTTCATTGTTTTATATTAAATGATATCACAGTTTGATGTTGTTATGGAACGGTTTTTGCTAAATCGGATTTTTAGCATAATACACAGGTATTATTTTAAAGTTTTTTTACCCGTTTTGCTCATCTTATTTCCGTAATTAGCAATGAGGCACATTTACAATTGATACACACTTTTCAATTGTGAATTGTTATTAAGAGAAATTAACATGTATTATGAGCCCAAACGAAGCATGAATAAGTGCTGAATCATTAAACTTTAAAGCATTGCTCTTTTCTGATTCACAGAGTCAAATAATCCATAAGACTAAAGTTTATTTTTTCCTGTTGATATGTTGGATCCTTCAAATAATATGATTTTGATAGGCTCAGTAGAACCAGGAGCATATATTAAATCTCAAGATATATATACCATACTTAAAAATTATTTATTTCTGTAGAGCTTTCCAGTATTGAATAAATAGGTTTGGCTTTTATTAACGTCGCACTAGAAGCAACAAGAGGGCTGCATGTTGTTGACAGACCTCATAATTTTGAACCTCTGTCAAGTGACGGGGACGTCACCTGGCTGAGCTAGTGGGAGGACTTTGAGCCCGGAAAGATTTAATATGTATCAGCCCCTACTACACAGCGATTCTTTAGTTGCCAAGGCTCGAACCCGCGACTCAACGAAAACCACCGGCTATGAGACTGAAACCATGACAACCAGGCTAGAACGGTCATATTCAATAAATAGAATTAACTCACTGAATTAAATTTACAACCTAAAGATTTCAAAATGGCTGACTGTAAACATAAAACGTTTGAATTTGTTTTTAATAATTTTACATGATAATCAGTCATATTAATAACTTTGTACAATTTTACTTAATTTATTTAATAGAAAGAAAGTATCGTTTTGTCAATTCCTTAAACTTATTAAATATAGAATATATATATAAGAGTTTTTTGATTTTTTTTAAATCTGTGTGTGTTATAGATTTCAATATGTAATGATCATATTATTCTTGTAAAATAGTTAAAAGACTGTTTCCGAATTAAACTCATACGTAAATTCCAAATTGGATTGGTTCAAATTAAATTCCTTCTAAAAGTTACAAGAGAACTATAGGATATGGATGTCGTATTTCTGAGCTACTGTTCAGTAATAAACAGGATGCTAGAGCGAATCTCTTTTTCTTAATTCAGCATCACACTGCGTTAAGAGTTTGAGGTTAAATTTCATTTAATGAAAAACAGACTCCTCTGTTCGATAAGTAGGATTCTTGATGTAATCATCATTCGATTACTGCTAAAATTTGCTACAGTAGTTGAGCGGTCATGATCGCAACCTCGTGACCAGCGCAGTTTTTCTGAAATCATGGATTCCAGTCCAAATTTATCAAAAGATATACTGATAAGTGGAGAGACTGCACTATGAATCTGACGAAGCCCCAAGTACTCGCATTGGCATAGTGTGGAAGTTTGGCGAGTGAAAATCCGATTCAAGTGTCGTCCTTGTCACTTGACTGAGATTCAAAATGACGAGGTTCATTACCAACAGCTCTCTAATTGCTTCTTAGAGCAGCGTTAAGAAAACAATTAATGAATGCTGCTAAAATAAGATAATTAATGAGCGACAGCGAGTTAGCGTTTATTCTCAATGCTCGTAAATATCAAAGAAAAATAATTAGAAAGACGTATCCATAAGGGTAAAATTGGTATGGGAAGAAGGAAATAAGAAGAGAATAAAAAATCTGAAAGAATTATGTGAAAGTGTAATTCTACTTACTTTAACTGAATGCATAGTGGGAAAAAAAATTTAATTATTAGGGTGGTTTTAGAGGCTACGATCTTTCTGTAGTAAAATAGGCAAATCTAAATTTACAATAAGGATTTGAGAACATTGTGTGTGAAATAGTTATAATTGGGTTTTCGTATTTTTCTATAGTTGTAAAAATATTTCTAGTTAGTTTTGTCACATAAGTATCAATTTTTTCTATATTAAGATTTTTTGAATTACCTTCCTCTTCCCCCCTTTCCCTTTTTGTCATAAGAAATGATTTTGAATTGCTTATATTAATTCGTGTGAGATGGAGCTGCTGTTGCCAGAACAAAGGCAGCATACGTTATTATTGGAGCAAAAATTCTTTATAAAGTAGGACTATTATTTAAAATGATAGAAGAGAAAACTGACCAATCACATACACAGCAATTAGCTAAGAGATTAATTTTATGCTCAATCTCGAGTAAATATTTAACGTGTTTGAAACAGATTAGTTTATCATTTAAATGAAAGTCCAGGTAACGAATTACACCAATATAAATTCTCTTTCTCGATGATATTCCCAATTTACCTCTAAATCGAATCAATATTTTTAAGAAATTGGGAGGGGCGTGGTTAATTCGTCCATAGATTTCCCTAAAAAAATTGCCCGAGATTTCTTCAAATTTATCACAGTTCTTGAATCTTTGACCATTCTAGGAGAGTATCTAGGAATTTTTGAACTTTTCTTATTGTCTAATTCAGGAGCTCCCAAAATGAGCGTCATAGCACCGCAGGATGTCTCGGATTGACTTGGATTTGAATTGATTTGGATTGATGTTAAAAATACAAAAATTAAAAAAGAAGATAATAAATCGAATTCCTTACATATTATATGAATACAAAGCGACCCTTTGAAATAAAATGCACGTCCAAAACGGTCCACAAAGTCGCTTTGAGGTAATCAAATAATAGAATAATCGCTTAATAGAATAATAATAATAATAGAATAATCGCTTAAGAGAATAATAATAATAATAGAATAATCGCTTAATAGAATAATAATAATAATAGAATAATCGCTATTGATTATTCTATATCGGTCCTGCCAAAGGTTTGACTGGCCCGATGTTCAGTTGTGCATTTTTCCGTAGTTAAAATACCAAACCTACGCGCGTCGCATTCCCTCCTGGCGTTTAATAAAGCACATTTGCACTCTTTAGGTAAGTTTTCTTGTTAAGTATATATTAGGCATCGCTCATTCACGCTAAATGGACCAAGCGCTTTTTGAAATGAGCTTAACTTTGTTATTGCTTCTGATCAAGAATATGGAAAGAAAAAAATGACGATAGTTGAATCCATGTACAGATATATTCCTATAGTAATGGGATATGATACTGGTACGAACTACAACAGGTGGAATGTTCTTTGGTACTTTTATGTACGATAAAGGTTTAAGTTTTTGTTCAGATGACCCAGTTCCGTGGGCAGTAGGTTAACACCAGGTGGGCTACATGCGGCTGTTGGTTGGCTAGGGCTGATCTAAACTAATTTCAAGAAGGGACCCATATTCTATATTACTTAAATTTAGTTTACTATTGCCATTTGTTTTGAAAAGGGTTTGTTATTCTTTTCATGCGTGTTTTTTTTTTTTTTTTTTTTTTTTTTTTCAGATGGGAAATATCTTTTGAAACTATTATTTAAAGATTGTAAGTGTTGAGGTCAATGAATATGTTTAATTTTGATCAGTTTAAATCTTGCTGCGAATTAACAAAATCAAAGTAATTATTAAATATATTTGCATAATATTATTTTATACTTTATCCAACCAAAAAAATTAATTTTTTTTTCAATCTATTTCATTAAATGAATGAAACTCATTTATTGCAGTTCCTTGTAAACTCAACTTTAAATCACATAATCGCATACCCACAAGGATAAATTTTAACCTCCTGTCTCCCCTGCAGATTTTAGGTTGATGCATGTTTAATCTGTCGAGGTTCATTGTCCTCAAGTTGGCGTAGTGGGGAAGTTTGGTCAGTAGGACCGAGTTCAATTGTCAGCTTCGTGGCTTGAACTAAGTTCAAAATTACAAGGTCCGTCAAAGCAATTTTTTTTGATGCTTATTAGAGAGAAGTTAATAAAACAATTAATCAATCAATAACAGTCTAATTTCAATTTTCTTATGCAACATATTGCAGTGAATCTTTACTCCACAGTGAAGTTCGTGGAGCCTAAATAGCTTTACGAAATGTTACGACAAATTTGAAAGTTTTGACCAAAGGTTTTATTAAATTTTATTTTTTTATTAATGCATTATGTATATTAACTTTGCTTTCTATTAATTATGCTTTCTGCATTTGCTTGTTTACAAAAATAAGATACATTTTGAAATTAGAATAATTTCAAAAATATGGCTTACATAGTGATACCTTTTCTTTTTTTACAGAAAATATTTTCTTTTAATATTCTTATCCCCCCCCCCCCGGATTCGGAACTGGTAAAATAAAAATGGTACAATTAAGGAATATTAAATTTTAAAAAAATTATGATAGCTAAGACAAATACCTTCAAGCAGCTTATAAATTTTCCAAATACAGAAATATTCCCTACCCCTGATGTGGTTGACAAACGGAACGAAATAGATAGCAGCCAGGAAAATCACAGGTGTTTAAAAAGAAATATTCACAAAAAATAATAAATTATACCCTTACTGAGTTTACTATTGAATGGGAAATACAGGGTGGGCAAAAAAATTCGTAAAACTTTAAAAAAATTATAAAATCCGGAAAATTAAACAAATTAAAAACGGTTTGCGGGTTTAGTCACGAAAAGTCTCGATAAGTCAAGGATTTTTTTTTTAAGATACGAAAAAAAAAATTAAAAAAAAAAAAAAAAAAACAGTCGATAGGTGGCGTTTCGTACATAAATGAAAGAATAGACACGCAAATAACAAAAATAATGCTACCAAATCATTTATTATATCAGTATGTGTTCCACATGTCCACCTCCACAGGGGATAACACATTGCAGGCGTGTCACAAATCCAGTAAAGGCAGAGTGCAGAATGTTCGGCTGCATACATGACAGTTCTCGGCGGATCGCATCTTTCAATTCCGATAGATTGGATGGTCGAGATCGATACACCTGGGATTTGAAATATCCCCACAGCCAAAAGTCTGCTAAGGTTAGATCTGGAGACCAAGGAGACCATGGAAACTTGCAATGTTTGCTAATGATTCTTCCCCCCCCCCGAATTGTCTGTGTCACTGTGTCAAGAATTCCTTGACTGGATTAGCAGTGTGACTTGTTGCTCCATCTTGCATAAACGTAATAGTAGAAAGCGCATCTTTTTCAAGCAAGCATGGAACGATCTTTTCGCGCAGAAGCGTTAAATAACGCTGAACATTTACTGTCATCGTTTTCCACCCATTTACTGGACACTGTTTTTCAAAGAAGAAGGGTCTTATAATGAAGGAACCTGTGAGCTCACACCATACTGTGACTTTGGGGGAATGCAGTGGTTTCTCTGTGTACACTTGTGGTTTTGATGTCACCCAGATGTGACAGTTATGGTTATTAATGTCACCATTGATCGAAAAATGAGCTTCA
>BMAW01102360.1:92071-105927 GCA_019974015.1 Nephila pilipes | reverse complement strand
TATTAATGTCACCATTGATCGAAAAATGAGCTTCATCTGTCCACAAGATGTTAAAGACTCAAGAGGAATCTTTTCCAATTTTGGAGAGAGCCCACCTCGCTAATGCTTCTCTCTAAGGTATCCGACAGTAAAAGTTCATGGCAAGACTGTAATTTATATAGATATTGATTAAGAACTTCATGAAAAATGTTACGTATCGAGGATGGTGGTAAGCCCAAGCGTTCACTAGCTTCCCGTGCACTGCTAGTCCCTGCAGCGGATTCTGACGCTAATATTTCCATTTCGGATGCAACGCGCGCCGAACGTGTCTGCCTTAGACTGGGTCGTCCGGACCTTACAAGATTTAGTTTCCTCAAATCGCTGAACGAGCTTTATAAGGTCTGCCATTGTTAAAGGCCCTTTTCTAATCTTCACATTTTTCTGAAGTCGGAATTTACACACTGCAACAGTCGCTGATTCCTCGTTCCTGTAAAACAGCTTCACCAACAAAGCTTTGTCTTTCCCACTCAGCATCCTTGTTCACATAGTGGGCATGGAATGGAGAACTGGATCTGGATCAAGAGCATCAGTATTTATAATAGCCTGACTCAATTGCATATTTTCAACTAAGTCGTTTGAACCAGCGCCATCTGTCGGCTGCTTTTTGAATTTTTTTTTCCTTATCTTAAAAAAATCCCGTGACTTATCGATGCAAAACCTGCAAACCGTTAATTATTTTGTTTAATTTTCCGAGTTTTATAAGATCAACATTAAGATCAGCATCAACAATATTATCAGTTAATGAGGGTTACATGAATAAGACATTTTAATTTCTTTTTATAATTATACTCCATTTCTAGAACAGAGAGTTGTCTTTGAATACAACGTATGAAGTTTAGGAGGCTGCTAATAGATTTTGGTGGGATAGTTTTGATGCGGATAGGTCCGCAAAAGGTATATTTATCATTCAGAAATCATAAAAATTTTAGTTTATTTTCAGGATATTTTTGATAACTTTACTGTTTAAATGACAAATAGTTAAGTTATCAAAAATATCCTGACATTAACCTGAAGAAAGATAAGCATTAATGTTCAGACGGGTACATACCGCTTCCGGTAGGATCGATATCAGAAAAGTATCCATATCTTCTTTAAACGTGTAATCCATATTATATGAAATAATCCATTTGGTTCGTAGCACATGGAAAAAAGATTCCACTAAAGATAAATTGCTCTAAAGTAGAGATTTAGCAAAAAAGTAAGTATTTTCTCAATATCACAGGTGGAAAATGAGAAAAAAAATTGAAAAAGACATACAAGTATGAACTTGTATGGATAGATTTTCACGAAGATCGATATGACACTTGATTCAGAAACCGCAATTCATATAAATATTAAACAGGTTGAAAGATAGTTTCAGAAGCTACGCATGGTAAAGAATAAATATGTATTACACTTCTAAGGACAATCTTTGACCGAAGTACAAACCAATTTTCATGAAAGCTTCCCGAATGTAGATAATGATCGCAACTTCTGTTTTTCAAAATATGTACCCTGCATGTGAGGTGCGTTGTGGGAAATTCTAAGCAGAAAATTAAAGCGATACTTAGAATATTTTATTTGAGGAGAGAATCATTTGGCTAGAAAATGTGTTAAAAATATTACTATAAAACAAAACAAGAAAATAGAGAAAGATAATGCCATGTTTGCAAATATTAATTTTAATAATTTCTGTCCTACTGCAGCTAGCGCACAATCCAATCCCTTAAGCTACCTATTTATCTTAAAGGTAATAAATTAGAATATGTTATTGTGTGTGTGTGATTCTGGGGTATTTCTGCTTGTTTTGCATTTGAAATTTTTTGAATTATGATCTCAATTGTTGTTTCAAGATCATGCTGATATCAGCATTTAGAAAAGGGACTGAAGCAATGTTATTGAGAGTTTCGATTATATTAGGAAATAATAAATTATTACATCATCCGTTGGAAGTATTAGCTCTTTCACTGAAAAATTAATATGATTTAATTCCTCTTAATATTTATATGACTCTTTTATGTTCTGTGAACAACGAGTTGAGTGAAAGGGATTTAAATTCGCAGTCTTTTATGGATAAAAAAAAATTTCCGAACAATACACTGTCAGTGGAAAGTATGAAAATTAGGAAAATGGAAGATTTAAGCACCTAGGAAGGGATAACTAACATAGAAATCTGCGTGTGTTTAGATAAAATTAGCGAATTAGAAGGGGATAATCAAAATTCGGATAATGTAAATAATGAGGATTTAAAATATTATGTTCTTTAATTCGGATCCTATGAAATTAAAAACTGAGCAGGTACCAATTATTAGAAAATGTACGTAATAATTGAAATTTAAATAAAAGATTTTTTACAACTAGTGATAACTCGTCATAAATATTCAAGGAGAATGGTCGAAATAATCTGGAAGCATCTTTTTGACGAAAGATGCTAGTTCGTTATAGTTATAAATATATTCCTTGATTTTGTACTTTTACTTTCGAATTGTGAAATGGTAAATCAGTTTTGCTGTTAAACAGGTGGAATAAAATTATGAAATTAAGTAATGAATCGCTTTTTGGAGGACAAATGGGCGTTAGGAAAACAAAAGAAAGGATTAGATACAGCTATTATATTTGTCAACTACAGCTAAGGACAAAGCAATTTTTGTGCAAACATGCACAGGTTGCAAGATAGATAAAATTGGTGATAGGGCTTTTTTAACTCCAATTGTGAGATCATAAACGGCCTTTGAAGTTGTGAACTTTGGCCTGATTGGCTCAACTGACCCACGTACTAGTCGTGGTTAAAAATATATCCTTTGTATGATGGACCACCACACGTAATAGTCTGATCACATTCCTCTCAGTTCTGTTTTTGTTACGTCTGCCTGCTAGGCTCTTCTTCAAATTATTACTCGAGCAAGAATAAAGAACATCACTGCCAGCTACCGGAGGACAAATTCCACATCCTCCCATAAAGAAATTTTGCAAAAAAAATGTCACAGGTCCTATATTTTCTTGTCTAGGGTCTCCAACCAGCAATGGCCTTGTAGATGGATGAGTATAGTTTTGAAATAAACTTTGAAAAGACATACCTCATCACCACGAGAATATTCTAAGAATAGGATCGTCAGGTATCACATTTGTTGTTCGGTTATCATGAAGTTCCTAATTATACGATTGGGGTATAGCATTTCAAGTTACCTATAGAAAGGAACCTCGAGTATAATTGGCTGTTCTTAAATCTACATGGGTTTGAGAAATAAATTTACCCACACAATCAGCGTCTTAAATTCAGCTGTTGAATACATTCCAGAAATGAAAATCAAAACGGAGAAGGTAGCTAAAAATACATTTTGATTGATGCATATAAACAAAAACTGTATGGTGATTATTTCTGTTCCGAACTGAATACTTTCCCAGCTGAAACCACGTGACTCCCACCAGATGACGCTGTTGTTTTGGAGTGAACAGCGTCAAAACAGAACACTTATTTGAACTAAGAACTAAGAACGAGAGAGAACGCATTTTGCTCTTTATGTAACCTGTGTTGTGTCTTGTAATGATGTGTAACTGTAGTAACTAATATTAATATATTTTTTTATTTACAAGTCCAGAGTTATCATTTTGAATAGATGATGAGTTTATTGTCATTGGAACTAAAGATTTAAAAACACCAGCTCCCCGGAACGACAGAAAAGGTATGTCAAATTTTGATATTCTTAATGAGTAATTATTGACATACCTAATCTGAAAAAACGAGAAACTTAATTTAATATTATTTATTTTTGTTTCTTGACAATTTCATCAAGATAATCAGATAGAGATTTTGATGTCGGCGAACAGGTGATACCTCTAATTTCGAATTCAGCCAACAAGAATTATGCAAGTTGAATGGATCCTGGAGTAATTGTCTAATCTATTTTGTAGCATTCTTTCAAAGTCAAGCTGTTTGATGGAAATGTGAAACATGTGCTCGTAAACACAATTAGGAAATATTATTTACGTTCCAAGGTTGTTGGGGTAATCTTTGAAGACGATCATGAGTGGAGTGTGATACTTCATACACCTAATTTATCCGGACAGGAAATCGAATGTTAGGTGTGAAACCCAATCATTTGAACTAACAGAATATAAATTAGCTGCTCAATTTCTTTCAAATTTTAAAATATTTTTTGCTAATCATGTGAAAAATGAAAATGTTGAATCTTATAGGATTAGACCGAATCTAGGTGTTGAATGATAAAATCTCATTGTGTATCGGATACCAAAATCAAAGAAAAGGTTGATGAGCAAGTTGAAAAACTTTTAACGAATTTTATCAAAGATAATAATGCTGAGATCACATATTTAGCTGTCTATGTGAACAAGAAAGTTGAAGGAATATGATTTTGTGTGGACTATATATATATTGAAGTGTTTTAATTAGGTAACCATTGTGGATGATTTTCCTTTGGAAGATGTGTAGATGAGACGATTCAGTCTGTTAAGTGAGGAAACATCATTACCAACTTGGGTCATTTGAAAGGTTTCTGAGCCATTCCATTGGCAGAAGACATCAAGGACTTTATATCTTTTAAAACTCGTTGTCAAAAATTCCGATTCAAAATGGTGAGATTTGGATTCCGAAATGCTTCAGTCACCTCCCAGTGTGAGCTGAATAGACTCTTATTTTAGTACAGAGAACTGCCTCGAGATTATATTGATGGCATTGCAATTTTTTTCAAAGGACTCTAAATAACAATTGTTATATAAAAAGAAATTTTAAATTCAACCTGAAAAAATTTAACTTTACTACAAATCTGCAAAAATATACAAGCTTTCAGAGTTGTGAAGTAAAAGATGAAATTCTTTGATATCTGTTGAATTAAAGGAATATTTTCAAGGCTAATATCTGCTATGATCTAAAGTAGAATATTTTCAAGGTCCTAATAGCCATTCTGTATTGCTCTATATCTCATAAAAACAACCAATCAACTTAGTTTCATTTTCAATATCCATCAATTACTATCATCGAAGGTATGGATAATGTAATTAATTTAAATATAATAATACTAAAGAGAACCAAATCGTAGGATCAAAACATTTTTATTTTCCTTTTCCGCTTGAAATTCCTTTTCTGCTGAGAATTTGTTTATATCAAGTGAGCTTTAAGCTTATATCACTGAAAGCTAACGATATCTCTGTGGATCTGTGGACATATGAATGAAAGTGTTAGTTCGTATTCATTGTTTCAAATTCAAATTAATTTATCAATATGAAAGCATTATTTTAAATTTCAAAAATATATTTAATGAAGTATCATTTCTTGTGCGTTGTGAAATTTATTTGAAACTTTAATATTAAACTCGTTGTCACATTTTTAAATAAAAAACTGTATGTGATCTTTGTTTTTAATTTTAATGAAAACGTAAATTGCATAAATTTTTCTGTTAAGTTTAATAAAGCCCTTTTGTTGCTAATAAATTTTGTATTAATCTCGGGCCGAATTTACACTGTTAAGATCTAAAGTAGTTTATTTTGTACATTAAATCAGAATGACATTCAAATGTGACCTTTTTAAAAAGATTTCTTCAAAGAGTTTATTTAACGCAAAACATATCTCTCTCTCTTAATTTTTTCATCCTTTTAAATTTTAAATCACTCTGATAAATTAATTTTACACTATAAAGCCATCCAAAATATCTTTTATGCAATTCTGGGCTGGAAAAAGCCAAAGTCGTCAAGCATCCCAAACTGCTCTGATATGGAGATTTAGAGTCGTTGGCTCAGGAGCTCCAGTAAAGCCTGTCAACCTATATATCTCTCTCTGAATTAAATATAAATGCACGAGCCAAATTCTTTAATCGAGTTTGAATATTATTTTGAATTCTCTCCGAATTTATTTCCTCTAAAAGCTATTTATTACTCTAAAATAGCTATCTATCTCTCCTTAGTTATTTATTACTCTAAAATAACCTTTTTACTCATACTCTAACATACTCTAAATGAAGAAACTCTAATTTACCGACAATAAATGCCGTTTTTATAATATGAAAGAAGCAAAGTTACAATAATTCTAAAAGTATTTTGTCCCAACACAACAAAAGCAATGTTGCCATTTCTGAAATATAAACTGTATAAAACATAGATAATAATATGAATAGATAATGAAATACAAAACCTATAAAGTAAAGAAAGCGATTACATAATCAACCGCTTGAATCTCGTGCAATATTACTCAGAAGCTGTAGTTAGAAAAACGTAAACAAAAATATTACAGTCAAAATATTGTTCATCCTCCCACCTTGCAATATGAAATTCGGGATTGAACATTGCAAAATAATAAGAAATTAAACAATGTTCTCATAAGTCCAATCGATAAGGAACTTTAACTGACCTTCCTGATTTGGTTATTGTGGTTGATTTAAGTGGGTATGGATTGTCCTATTTGTTGTTACAGGTACATCATCAAATGGAGTTTGCTCTACGGAAATATTTTTTTCATCGTCGTCTTCCACTGAATTTTGATGAAGGTTCTTCTGCAGTCGATAATTCCAAAGGATAAAGATTTTGTACAGCTTTTATGACTTCTCCGTTTCGCACTTTAATTTGGGCTCGTCGACTTTCACAGTCAGTACCTGGAAATAATTAATTGTATGATTTTACCAAGAGGCCAATTTAATCCATTTTTGTCATCGCTTCCAATCAAGACAAAGTCTCCTTCTCTTAATTTACAACTTCTAGCGAATTTGTTACTTGTTGTTTTCAAAGTTCCCAGATATTCTTGGCGAAATCTTTTCTTGAAAAACTGGTAAACATTTTAGATATAACGCAATCTACGTTTATAAAAGTTAGAATTGAAGTCATGTTTTACAACTGGCACTAAATGGTTTTGTATTTCTCGTAAATCAGCCGATACAACTATTAAAGGTCTATCATTTAAGATAGCTTCACAATTACACAAAACGGTACACATTTCCTCATAACTAAGCCAGGCTCTCCCAAGAATTCTTAATATTCTTTCTATCATTCCTGTGAGACGTTCCCACTAGCCACCCCACCATGAAGCTGAACTTCTAAATAATACGTTCATCAGCTCTTTTTTTTTTTTTTTTTTTTTTTTTTTTTTTTTTTTTTTTGATATTTCATTGAAATCGATTGAAGTAAGTACATTGCATGCCCCAACAAAATTTGTTTCATTATCAGTATTAATTATGGATGACTTCCAATGTCTAGCAGCAAAACGATGAAACACTTGTAGAAATGTGTCTGTCGTTAGGGATGTAACCAGTTCCAAATGAACACGGCGGTACACTGCTCAAGTGAATAGGCAAATCCTTGCCTTCTTATATTCTATTTAGAAATATAGGTCCAGCATAATCTATGCTGGTTATCTGAAACACTGAGGCATCTTGTACCCGATCTCTAAGAAGTGGTGGTGCTGGTGGGTTAACATTTTTGTTTGAATAACATTTACAGGTTATACAAGTTTTTAAAATGGATGACACGACTTTTCTCCCCGCTAATATCAAACATCTTTCTCTTAAAGAATTTAGGGCGTGAGAAACTCAAATATATCCTTTCTACTTATGTTCCTCTATTATTAAACTTCTTTCAAGAGGATGATGACTTGGCCAAATAGAAGGAGTTCTGAACTCATATCTATCTTCTGTTTGAAATACCGCTGTTTTAGTTCTAATAATCTCATAATCGATTAATTGATTAAGACTTAAAGTTCGTTTATCTTATATTCCTTTAAAGGATTCATTATGTATTAAACGAAACAAAAGATTTTCTGCTTCATTTATCTCAGATACAGTAAGCTCATCTCATCTCTTGTTTTAGTGTTTACAGTTGTAAACAAAACGACATATCCAAGCTACAAGTCTGATTGTCTTATGATAAATTGAGAATCTAGTAGCAACTATTTTACTAACATTAAGATTTATTAAGGGCGAAATAATCTTTTTCCTTTTCTCAAGAGTTATTTCTTCTTCATCAGCACTAAAATCTTCTTTTGATCATTCTTCCAGTAATAAATATAGCCATTCAGGGCCTTCCCACCATCTAGATTTAATTAAATAAGAAGCAGAGCATCCTCTACTGGGCAAATCAGCAGGATTCAGTAATCCTGGTACGTGCCTCCAAGATTCAATAAACGTCAATCGCTTTATTTACTTAATTCTTTTGTGAACAAATACGTCCCATACTATTTTCTTTTACTACGTGTCGATGTGGTAGATAATGGCATGTTACATCAATTTCGCTTTTTGGTACTTCTTCTATGACGCTTTATCGTTCCCATTCACTAAAAACTTCTCCATAAGCATCATAAAATTTCTCACCTTTTATTCCTTTTACTGTAGAATCTAATCTTTTTACAGCTAAGTCATAGTTATCTTTTAACGGTAGATGGTTATCAAGCAGTGGCAAACTGACTTGAAAATGTCCCTCTTCGTTCATTTTTACAGTAGTGTAAAGACTTCCATCCCCTAATTAACGAATCCTAGATTAGATGACAGTACAAAGCCGCCTCTCGATACTGCTGTGATGCGGCCGTAACCAGTTGTGACTGGTAGAAACGAATTTCCGAAAATTGGCGCCAATCCTATCTGTGGGGACCAAAAAGAGAACTTTGAGCATTGCAGATAGGAAGTAGAACTGTAAAGTTTTCCTCGAAGCTCTTGTGTTGAGCGTGTGTGTGTTGCAGTAGTGAAATGTTTACCTTAACTATTCTAAAAGTTTTATGTGTTCTGTAATATCCGTCTTTTCGTGTGGTAATAAATTAAATTTTAAAGAATAAAGCTTATTTATTTCGAGTTGAACCCTCACAGTAGACAAGAAATGATCTCTAGAAGTTCCAGTTTACTTTTCTTGTAGAAGTTTCAGTTTACTTTTCTTCTCTGAGGGATCTAGAATTCCAAGTGAATCTAGAGATCATAGATCGGATATCAACGTTTCCTTATTCAACGTGGATGTGACGAGCAGTGCTGAATTGTCCGAAATCTCACGCATACCATTTTTACCAAAAAGAGTCCAGCCAAGTTTAGTTTCTATAGCAGTAGGGCCTGAAGTAATTAATTTAAATCCTCCGGTCATCAATTCGCCATCAATGTCAGCGCCGATAAGTATTTCTATTGGTCCATTACTATCGTCGCATACAGGAATATTGTTCTCTTTAAGCTCTCGAATTCACTCGTTGGAAGTATACCAACTGGTGGTATACTTCAACAAATAATATCTTGGCTAAGAGCTTTGAAGTTACAATGATAAGTTCCATCCGGTTTAGACATCAGTACATGACCCGTCAAATAATGAATGGCTCAATCTTTCTTTATATGTACTCTCAAATTTCATTTCATCTGATGTGCCTTTTTAGAATGTAAGATCTTTGAGAAGCTGAATAGATAATAGCACTGGCCTGGCGCTTTTTATCTCGCCCTTTCAATGTAACCATTAAAGTTTGCTAAAACACATTTTGGATTCTCGCCAAATTAGCGAGGGTTTCCGCTGAGGTACTGCATCCGTATTTTCATCCCTACTAATGCGAACAGTAACTGGAGATTTTGATTCATCTTGTATATTTCTACATAAAAGTATGTGGTGTTTCTCCCCACAAATCACACACGATGTTCGTTTTTTGCATTTAGCTATTACATGTTTTCTGTCTAAACATGAAAAGCAACTGCGACTATTTAGAACTGCCTTTTACCTTTCCTCGACATCTTTCTAGTTTTAAAGCAATCACCAGATGCACGATTTCCAGCACAAAAAATACAATACATGCAGTTGAATTTTGTTCAGATGTTGCTATTAGAATAGAAGCAGAAGGTGTTTTGGAAAATACTCCACGGTTTTTAAAACCAAAGTGTTTAGTTAGCATTCCCAGGCTTAGAAGTCTGATATTTAGTAAGGTACTAAGTAGCTGTAGATACTCTCTCTTCAAATTCAATTTCATGGAGCAAAAATGAAGCAAACCATCTGTTTCCATGCGATGTCTTGACTCATTTTTCCCTTTTTGCTCACTACTTTCAAACTCTCTCTGACTGCGATTAATCACTCGGACCCTTTGCCATGCATTTAGTGTATCCTCCGGCATTGACGATTCGACTGAAGGATATAAAAAAAGCAGCATATTTATCTTTAGTATTCCTCAAACAGATTATTTTGGTTAGTTTATAACTTTTCAGACTTGTAGATTTATTATTATTATTATTTTTTTTTTTTTGAACAAAGAAAAAGAAAATGATATTTTATCTAATTGCGCCTAATAGATTTCCTAATTTATCGGGGCCATTCGGCGAAATTTTTGAAATCATGCCAAAATAGAACCAAAAGCGGGTATTTCAAACTCGACGCCTCTAGAAGGGGAAAAAGATGGCATCGTGTTTGAAAGATGACGTTTTCACCGAAAGAAAAGATATGTAGAAATCAGTAAAGTATGACTAAAAATCCATTAATACCATAAAAAATATATAATAGAAAGTGGGAAAAAGGTGATTTTGAATAACAAAGCTTTGCAACCGGAAAATGAAATAACATAAAAGTGTTTTCGAACTGAAAGCTATTAAAAGTGAAATAGCGTAAAGGCATTTTAGGACCTGAATAGGAATTTTTGAGCTGGAATTTCAGTTGTAACATGCAAAAAAGGAAACCTCTGAGAAAGGCGTGCGCAAAATTCACTGAACTTATTCTGAAAAGACGTCTGCACCCATCGACAAGAAAACGGCTGCCGATCTCGCAATATTTAACTTACTGCCTAAAAACAGATTTTATTCGAATTTCTAATTCGAATTTCTTTACTCAGATTTTCTTCCTTTCGTACATTTTTCAAAACGATCCATTTTTTAAGGCTTTCAACGGACGCTTTTCATCTGACCACGTTTACCAAACAAATCCTACGATATTCAAATTATTAGTTTCAAACTAATTTCCTTCAAATTTTTACTGCTTTCCTTATGATTATTTCCTTTTTCCTTCCACCAAAACCAAATTTTTTAAAGCAATATATTTTTAACGTTTTGAACAGACGAGCCATTTTCAAAATTCGTGGTTTTCCAGGTATAAACCACGTTCCTATCCAATCTAGCGAAAAAAGGAATTAACGATGAGATTGTTCAACTGGCATCTAGGCGGCGAAGCCGCCTTCAAGCCCGGATCTTGCGGGGAAATGCGGTGACGACTGGAGTTATTGGAGGTTGCGCTGGAATGAATAGTGGAATGCTTGAAGTTTTGGTGTATATGTAGGGTTGGAGGGTGGGGAAACAATCAGGATACTTGATTTCTGTCCACTGGAGAGAGTGGGTGGAGGTGCAGACTTGTTTGAGTTCTTGAGTTTGGGGAATGGTGATACCTTCAATTTCTATTGGTTATCCTAGAATATGGCTATCTCGAGGTGGGAGGGGCATAACCGGTGTTGGGGTTTTGATGGAGAAGATAGAAAATATGGTGATAACTTAGGAATTTGAAAAAAGATAAAAGTACTATTATTGAACATGAATTAAGAATTAAATTTTTTGAAATTACGGTGGTTCATAAGAGTCAATGAGAATTTTTCTTGGTCTTTTAGTTCTGTTGTTTGGCTGGCAAATTTTGAGACTTTGCATATTTGGGTTACAATTGTTTTGTAGAGATGCAAAGAAGTTTATTATGATGTCTTTGGATGTGTTTTCTGAAACTTTTTACTTTTAAAGCTTTTCTGATTTCTGAGTTTCTCATGAACCCCCTTGCTTTTGCTATCATTCTGAGAGTAGAATTTTGAACTGAATCTAGAATTTGTATATTACTTTTAGTGGAAAACCCCCAAACAGGACATGCATACGTGATAACTGGGTGCATAACGGAGGTATAGAGAAGCTTTTTGTTTTCTAAAGATAAATGTGAATTCCGTCAGGGGGTAGAGTTTTCTTGTAAGTTTGCGGAATTTTTCCCGCGAGTGTGTGAGATGTTGTTTGAAGGTGAGTCTTTTGTCGAAAATTATTTCAAGGTATTTAGTTGACTCAGACCAGGGGATTCGGGTGTTGTAAGGGATGGGTGGTGGATGTAAGATTTTCTTTCTCGTAAATATGACTGCTGCTGATTTTTCCGCGTTGATTTTTATTTACCATGTGTTGAAGTAGTTTCCCAAGTTTTTGAAATGAATATTGAGTGCTTTGGTGACAATTTTCGGATTTTTGTATTTTGCCAATATTGTAGTGTCATCAGCGTAGAGGTTGATACTGGTGAGAGAATGGTTGGAGATATCGTTACGAAAATATTGAATAATATAGGCCCTAACAAAGATCCTTGTACTACTCTATTATTGAAAGTTAGGCTTTTAGCGAAAGAGGTTCCGACTTTTATCTGTAAAGATCGATTTCTTGGGTAAGAGTTTATGAGATGTATAAGGGGAGGGGGTTATAAGTGATCAGTTTGTAGATTAATCCGTCAATCCACACTCTGTCGAAAGCTTTCTGAATGTCCAAAAATACAGCTTCTGTGGATTGACTTTTTTCTAATCCGGATGAGATTATTTCAGTGAGTTTGAGTAATGGGTGGATGGTTGAAAGTTGCTTAATAAATCCATATTGGTTTGGGTTTATTAAATTATTATCATTTATGAAGGTTTTTAGTCTATTTAAAATCATTGCTTCAGTGAGTTTGCTTAGTGTTGATAGGAGGGAGATAGGTCTGTAGCTATCGGGTAGATGGAAATTTTTTCCAGGTTTCAGTATGGGAAAGATGACAGAGTTTTTCCAGGAATTAGGGAAGTGTTTTAGTTTTAGTATTTTGTCAAAATTATGAGTGATAATAAAAATGATTTTAAGAGGAAGATTTTTTGTAGCATTTTATTAGCGATTTCATCTTTGCCAGGTGCCTTTTTTGGATTTATTTTCTTTATATATTTAATAATTTCATTGGGGGTAGGCTGGCTGGATGAAGGTATTAGGATAAGGGATGAGAAAAAAAATCGTTAATTTTATTTGTTACTTCATTAACTATGTTAGTTATGAAAGAGCTAAGTCGGGGATTTTCGTGGAAGTTATTGGCTAGGGTCTCTGCTAAGACGTTAGCTTTGTGGATGTCTTACGTTGAGGTGTTATTTGTGATGTTTAGGGTGAGGATTTTGGTCTTTTATTTTTAAAAAAATTTTCTGATGCTCCATAGGGTATTAGGAATTAACGGAAAGTCGAACCCTCTTTTATAGATTTTATAGGGTTGCCATGAAAATTTATATGGTTACCTACTTGGCGATTTATCACCAAAAAAAATCCATCACGCCAAGGGACCCCAGTAAAATAAGATCCAACCAAAATAAAATTAATATCTTAGGAGGGTCTACATAACAAACAAGTCTCGATAGATGTTAAGTGATAGACAAGCATTTTAAACAATATTTTTTCTTAAATGGAGAAATTTTTTGTTTCCTATGCTCCGAAAAGGAATAAATCGGTTGTTCTCTTTTCAAATTAAATGAAACAAAACTACCGGTGCACAATGACGTTTAAGTTTTGAGAAAAAAAACGAAACCAGGTGTAATTTTATAACATAATGAATCAAAAAGTGGAGTGGATATTACTGATAAATCAACTGCCGTATATATACACAAAGGAGAAACAAGAAGAATGTCTGTGTGTTTACTTTGCAACATTGTTAAGAACCTGCAATGCTACTTCCTTAAATATTTCTCTCATGGATAGAAAGAAACATTTATATTGATTTTGTTAGATACCGAGGAAAGTTTAAGACATGACCCCAGACTTTGTAGACAAAATTGGTGATTTTAGCGATAAAATGAAATCTCTCAGAAATGCTAGAATTTTCTGGACATGTCTATTGGGACAGATAATATATATATATATATATATATATATATATATATATATATATATATA
>BMAW01102360.1:56467-92061 GCA_019974015.1 Nephila pilipes | reverse complement strand
ATATATATATATATATATATATATATATATATATATATATATATATATATATATATATATATATATATATATATATATATATATATATATATATATATATATATATATATATATATATATATATATATATATATATATATATATATATATATATATATATTATCTGTCCCAATGACATGTCCAGAAAATTTAGCATTTTGAGAGATTTCATTTTATCGCTAAAATCACCAATTTGTCTACAAAGTCTGGCATGTCTTTAAACTTTCCTCGGTATCTAACAAAAATAATATAAATGTTTCTTCTATCCATGAGAGAAATATTTATGAAGTAGATTAGGTTCTAACAATGTTGCAGAAACACACAGACATTCTCTTGTTTCTCCTTTGATATATACGGCAGTTGATTTATCAGAATATCCACCTACTTTTTGATTCATTATGTTATAAAAATAACCTGGTTTCTTTTTTCTCAAAACTTAAACGTCATTGTGCACCGGTAGTTTTGTTTCATTTAATTTGAAAAGAGAACAACTGATTTATTCCTTTTCGGAGCATAGGAAACAAAAATTTCTCCATTTAAGAAAATATTGTTTAAAATGCTTGTCTATCACTTAACATCTATCGAGACTTGTTTGTTATGTAGACCCTCCTAAGATATTAATTTATTTTGGGTTGGATCTTATTTTACTGGGGTCCTTTGGATGGATTTTTTTTTTGGTGATAAATCGCCAAGTAGGTAACCATATAAATTTTCATGGCAACCCTATAAACTCATAAAAGAGGGTCTGACTTTCCGTTAATTCCTACACCCATGGAGCATCATGAAAATTTTTTTTAAAATAAAAAGACCCCCACCCTAAACATCACAAATAACCCTCAACGTAAGACATCCGCACAAAGCTAACGTCTTAGCAGAGACCTCTAGCCAATAACTTCCACGAAAATCCCCTAATTTAGCTCTTTTCATAACTAATATAGTAATGAAGTAATAAAATTAACACATTTTTTTTTTCTCCTTATCTCTGAATACTTTTCATCCAGCCAGCCTACCCCCCAATGAAATTATTAAATATATAAAGAAAATAAATCCAAAAAAAGGCACCTGGCAAAGATGAAATCGCTAATAAATGCTACAAAAATCTTCCTTAAAATCATTTTATTATCACTCATAATTTGACAAAATACTAAAACATAAAACACTTCCCTCAATTCCTGAAAACTCTGTCATCTTTCCCATACTGAAACCTGGAAAAAATTTCCATTCCGATAGCTACAGACCTATCTCCTCCTATCAACACTAAGCAAAACTCACGAAGCAATAATTTTAAATAGACTAAAACCTTCATAAATGATAATAATTTAATAAACCCAAACCAATATGGATTTATTAAGCAACTTTCAAACCATCCACCCATTACTCAAACTCACTGAAATAATCATCCGATTAGAAAAAAGTCAATCCAGAAGCTGTATTTTGGACATTCAGAAAGTCTGACAGAGTGTGGATTGACGGATTAATCTACAAACTGATCACTTATAACCCTCCCCTTATACACTCTTAAAACTCTACGCAAGAAATCGATCTTTGCAGGTAAAAGTCGGAACCTCTTTCGCTAAAAAGCTCTAACTTTCAATAATAGAGTAGTACAAGGACTCTTTTTAGGGTCTATATTATTCAATATTTTCTAACGATATCTCCAACCATTTTCTCACCAGTATCAACCTCTACGCTGATGACACTACAATATTGGCAAAATACAAAATCCGAAAATTGTCACCAAAGCACTCAATATTCATTTCAAAAACTTGGGAAACTACTTCAACACATGGTAAATAAAAATCAACGCGGAAAAATCAGCAGCAGTCATATTTACGAGAAAGAAAAATCTTACATCCACCACCCATCCCTTACAACACCCGGAATCTCTGGTCTGAGTAACTAAATACCTTTGAAATAATTTTCGACAAAAGATCCACCTTCAAACAACATCTCACACACTGTGGAAAAATTCGCAAACTTACAAGAAAATCCACCCCTGACGGAATTACATTTATCTTTAGAAAACAAAGCTTCTCTATATCACTCCGTTATGCACCCAGTTATCACGTATGCATGTCCTGTTTGGGGGGGTTTTCCCACTAAAAGTAATATACAAATTCTAGATTCAGTTCAAAATTCTACTCTCAGAATGATAGTAAAAGCAAGGGGTCTATGAGAAACCTGAAATCAGAAAAGCTTTAAAAGTAAAAAGTCTTCAGAAAAACACATCCAAAGACATCATAATAAACTTTTCATTCTACAAAACATTGTAACCCAAATATGCAAAGTCTCAAAATTTGCCAGCCAACAACAGAACTAAAAGACCAAGAAAATTCTCATTGACTTTTATGAACCACTGTAATTTCAAAAAAATTCTAATTTAATTCATGTTACAATAGTACTTTTATCTTTTTCAAATTCCTTGTATCACCATATTTTCTATCTTCTCCATCAAAACCCAACACCGGTTAGCGTGCCTCTCCCACCTCGAGATAGCCATATTCTAGGATAACCAATGAAGGTATCACCATTCCCCAAACTCAAGAACTCAAACAAGTCTGCACCTCCACCCACTCTCCAGTGACAGAAATCAAGTATCCTGATTGCTCACCTCCAATCCCTACATATCCACCAAAACTTCAAGCATCTCCACTATTCATTCCAGCGCAACCTCCACAATCAGTCGTCACCGCATTTCCTGCAAGATCTGGTTTAGCAGGTGCCGCCTAGATGCCAGTTGAACAATCTCACTGTTAATCTCCTGCTAGATTGGATAGAACGTGGTTTATACCTGGAAAACCACGAATTTTGAAAATGGCCTGTCTGTTCAAAACGTTAAAAATATATTGCTTTAAAAATTTGGTTTTGGTGGAAAAAGGAAAAATCATAAGGAAAGCAGTAAAAATTTGAAGGAAATTAGTTTTTGAAACATACACTTGAATATCGAGGATTTGTTTGAAATGTGGTCAGATGAAAAGCGTCCTGAAAGCCTTAAAAATGGATCGTTTTGAAAAATGACAAAGGAAGAAAATCTGAGAAAGAAATTCGAATTAGAAATTGAATAAAATCTGTTTAGGGCAGTAAGTTAAATATTGCGAGATCGGCAGCCGTTCTTTTGTCGATAGGCAGACGTCTTTTCAGAATAAGTTGTGAATTAGTCGGCACGCCTTTCTAGAGGTTTCCTTTTGTATGTTACAACTGAAATTCTAGACAAAAAATCCTGTCAGGTCCTTAAATGCCTTTTACGCTATTTCAATTTTTAGCTTTCAGTTCGAAAACACTTTTATGTTATTTCATTTTCCGGTTGCAAAGCTTTGTTATTCCAAAATCACTTTTTTCCCACTTTCTATTATATATTTTTTTGTATTAATGGATTTTTTAATATACTTTACTGATTTCTATATCTTTTCTTTCGGTGAAAATCGTCATCTTTCAAACACGATGCTTATCTTTTCCCTCTAGAGGCGTCGAGTTTGAAATACCCGCTTTTCTCTATTTGCATGATTTCAAAAATTTCGCGAATGGCCCCTGATAAATTAGAAATCTATTAGGCGCAATTAGATAAAATATCATTTTTCTTTTTTTTTTCTTTGTTCAAAAAAAAAAAAAAATAATAATAATATTAACTAAAGTCTGAAAAGTTATAACCAACCAAAAATTTCTGTTTGAGGAATACTGAAAATATGCTGTTTTTTTTTTATTATCCTTCAATGAATCGTCAATGCCGGAGGATACACTAAATGCATGGCAGGGTCCGCGTGATTAATCGCAGTCAAGGAGAGAGTTGAAAAGTAGTGAGAAAAGGAAAAATGAGTCAAGCACGTATGGAAACAGATGTTTGTTGCTTCATTTTTTTGCTCCATGAAATTGAATTTGAAGAGAGAGTATCTACAGGCACTTAGTACTTCTTCAAATATCAGACTTTAAGCCTTGGAATGCATAACTAAACCTTTGGTTTTAAAACCGTGGAGTATTTTCCAAACACCTTCTGTTCTTCTCTAATAGCAACACTGAACAAAACTTCAACCATTGTATTTTTTTGTGCTGGAATCAGTATCGGTGATTGCTTTAAAACTAGAAAGATGTCGAGGAAAGGGTAAAAGGCAGTTCTAAAAGAATCGAGTTGTTTTTCATGTTAGACAGAAAACATGTAATAGCTAAATGCAAAAAACGAACATCGTGTGATTTTGGGAGAAACACCACATACTATGTAGAAATGTAGATGAATCAAAATCTCCAGTTACTGCCGCATTAGTAGGGGATGAAAATACGGATGCAGTAAAGCGGAAACCCTCGCTAATTATGAGAATCAAAATGTGTTTTAGCAAACTTATGGTTACATTGAAAGGTGCGAGATAAAAAAGCCAGGCCAGTGCTATTGATTCTATTCAGCTTCAAAGATCTCTAGACTTCTAAAAAAAGGCACATCAGATGAAAATGAAATTTGGAGTACATATAAAGAAAGATTGAGCCAATTCATTATTTGACGGGTCATGTGTACTGATGTCACCGCATGGAACTTATCATTGTAACTTCAAAGTCTTTTAGCCAAGATATTATTTGTTGAAGTATACCACCAGTTGGTATACCTTCCAACGAGTGAATGAATTAAAGAGAACAATATTCCCTGTATGCGACGAAGTAATAGGGACCAATAGAAAACTATCGCGCGCTGACATTGATGGCGAATTGATGACCGGAGGATTTTAAATTAATTACTTCAGGCCCTACTAAGCATAGAAACTGCAAATTGGCTACTCTTTTTGGGTAAATGTATGCGTGAGTTTCGACAATTCAGCACTGCTCGTCACATCCACGTTGAATAAGGAAAGGATATCCGGATCTTATGATCTCTAGATTCTACTGGGAATTCTAGATCCCTCAGAGAAAAGTAAAACTGAAACTTCTACAAGAAAAGTAAACTGAACTTAGACTGACTTTTGTCTACTGTGAGGGTTCAACCTGAAATAAATAAGTTTTTATCTTTGAAAATTTAATTTATTACCACACGAAAAGACGGATAGTTACAGAACACATGGCAAAACTTTGAATAGTTTTAAGGTAAACATGATTTCATTATTGCAACACAATACTACTACTCAACACACAAGAGCTTCGAGAAAATCTTTACAGTTCTTCCATCTGCAATGCTCAAAGTTCTCTTTTGTCCCCATCGATAGGATTGCGCCACATTTTCGGAAAATTCGTTTCTCTACCAGTCACAACTGGTTACGGTCACGCGCACAGCAGTATCGAGAGGCGGCTTTTATACTGGTCATTCTAATCTAGGATTCGGTACATAGGGTGGATGGAAGTCTTTTACACTACTGAAAAATGAACGAAGAGGATGATTTCAAGTCAGTTTGCACGCTTGATAACAACCAACCGTTAAAAGATAACTATGACTTCGTAAAAGATTGACTTCTTACAGTAAAGGAATAAAAGTGAGAAATTTTATGATGCTTATGGAGAAGTTTTAGTGAGTATGGAACGATAAAGCGTCATAGAAGAAAGTACCAAAAAGCGAAATTGATGTAACATGCCATCATCTCACCACATCGATAATGTAGTAAAAGAAAATAGTATGGGAAGCATATTTGTTCATTAAAAGAATTAAGTAAATAGAACATTGACGCTTTATTGAATCTGAGTCGTACCAGGATTACTGAACTGCTGATTTGCCCAGTAGAGATGCTCTGCTTTATTAATTAAATCTAGATGGTGGAAGGCCCTAACTATATTTATTGATTGGAAGAATGATCAAAAAGAAGATTTTAGTGTTGATTTGTTAAGAAAATAATTCTTTGAGAAAAGGAAAAGATTATTTCTGCCTATAAATCTTAATGTTATAAAATAGTTGCTACTAGATTCTCAATCTTATCAAAGGACAATCAGATCTTGTAGCTTGATATGTCGTTTGCCATCTTACAACACAATTAAAACAAGAGATGAGATGAGTCTACTGTATCTGAGATAAATGAAGAGAAAATCTTTTGTTTCATTCTATACAATAATGAACTTTAAGGAAATATAAGAGTAAACGAACTTTAAGTCTTGTATCATAATCGGATTATGAGATTATTAGAACTAAAAATGGTATTTCAAACAAGAAGATAGATATGAGTTCTCAGAACTCCTTCTATTTGGACAAGTCATCATCTCTTGTAGAGTTTAATAATAGAGGAATACAGTAGTAGAAAGGATATATTTGAGTTTCACTGCCCCAAATTTTAAGAGAAAGATGTTTGATATTATGGGGAGAATCAAGCATCCATTTTAAAATGAAACCGTAAATGTTATTCAAACAAAAATGTTAACCCACCAGCAGCACCACTTCTTAGAGATCGGTACAAGATGCCTCAGTATGAGATAACCACATAGATTATGTTGACCATATTTCTAAAGAATATAAGAAGGCAAGGGATTTGTTTCTTATACTACTTTGAGCAGTGTACCGCCGTGTTCATATTTGGAACTTGGTTACATCCGACACTTGACACATTTCTTGCCAAGTAAGTTTCAATTGTTTGCTTGCTAGACTTAAGTCATCCATATTAATACGATAATGAAACAAATTTTGTTGGCATGCAATGTATTTATCAATCGATTTCAATGAAATTTCAAAAAAAAAAAAAAAAAAGAGGAGCTGATGAATGGTTTATTTAGAAGTTCAGTTTCATAGTGGGGTGGCTAGTAAGGAACGTTCACGGAATGATAGAAAGAATATTAAGAATTCTTTGGAGCTATCTGGTCTTAGTTATGAGGAAATGTGGTACTGTTTTGTGTGTGTAATTGTGAAGCTATCTTTAAAGATGATAGACCTTTAATAGTTGTATGGCTGATTCAATTTCATAAAACCTGTTGCTTTACAGAAATACAAGAAACCATTTAGTGCCAGTTTAAAACATGACTTAATTCTAACTTTATAAACGTAGATTGGTTATATCTTAAAATGTACCAGTTTTCAAGAAAAGATTTCGCCAGAATACTGGGAACTCTTTGAAAAACAACAAGTCACAAATTAAGTAGAAGTTGTAAATTAAGAGAAGGAGACTTTGTCTTGATTAGGAAGCGATGATAAAAAATGGATTAAATTGCACCTTGGTAAAATCATACAAATTATTCCAGGTACTCGACTGTGAAAGTCGACGAGCCCAAATTAAAGTGCGAAACGGAGAAGTTACAAAAGCTGCAAAGGTACCTTATCCTTGGAAATTATCGAACTGCAGAAGAACTCATCAAAATCTTAGTAAAGACGATGAAAAAAATATCTTCAGAGCTAACCCATTTGATGATGTACCTGTAAACAAATAAATAGGACAACTCATACCCACTTAAATCAACCAATACAACCAAATTAGGAAGGCTCTAAAGTTCCTTATCGATTGATCTTATGAGAACATGTTAATTTCTTATTATTTTTGCAATGTTCAACTCCTGACTTATATTGCAAGGTGGAGGGATGAACAATATTTTTGACTGTAATATTTTGTTTACGTTTTTCAACTACAGCTTCTTGAGTAATATTGCACGAGATTCAAGCGGTTGATTATGTAATCGTTTTCTTTACTTTATAGGTTTTGTTTTCTTATTATCTATTCATATTATTTCTATGTTTTATACAGTTCATATTTCAGAAAATGGCACATTAGTTGTTGTGTAAGAAAAATACTTTTTAGAATTTATTGTAACTTTGCTTATTATTATAAAACGGGCATTTTATTGGTTCGGTAAATTAGAGTCTTCATTTAGAGTATGTTAGAGTATGAGTCAAAAAAGGTTATTTTAGAGAATAAATAACTATGGGAGATGAATACTATTATAATAATAAATAGCTTTAGAGAAATAAATTCGAGAGAATTCAAAATAATATTCAAACTCGATTCAAAAGAATTTGCCTGTGCATTTATATTTAATTCAGAGAGAGATATATAGGTTGACTATAGGCTTTACTGGAGCTCCTAAACGACTCTTAAATCTCCATATCAGAGCAGTTTGGGATGCTTGACGACTTTGGCTTTTTTCCAGCCCAGAATTGTATAAAAGATATTTGGATGGCCTTTTATAGTGTAAAATTAATTTATCAGAGTGATTTAAAAATATTAAAAAAGGATGAAAAATTAGATGAGAGAGATATGTTTTATGTTAAATAAACTCCTTTGAAGAAATCTTTTTTAAAAAAGGTCAAGATTTGAATGTCATTCTGATTTAATGTACAATAAACTACTTAGATCTTAACATGTAAATTGGCCCTCGAGATTAATAAAAATTTATTAGCAACAAAAGGGCTTTTATTAAACTTAACAGAAAAATTATGCACGACTTAGTTTTTCATTAAAATTAAAAACAAAGATACATACAGTTTTTTATTTTAAAAATGTGACAAACGAGTTTAATTAAAGTTTCAAATAAATTCACAACGCAAGAAAATGATACTCATAAGTCATATTTTGAAATTTAAAATAAGCTCATATGTGAATTAATTAATTTTGAATTTTGAAACAATGAATACGAACTAACACTTTCTATTTCATATGTCACAGATCCACAGAGATATCAGTTAGCTTTCAGTGATATAAGTCTAAAGCCACTTTTGATATAAACAAATTCTCAAAGCAGAAAAGGAATTTCAAGGAAAAGGAAAAATAAAAAAATGTTTCTGATCCTTCTGATTTGTCTCTCTGTAATTATATTTAAATTAATTACATTTATCCATACCTTCGATGATAGTAATTGATGGATATTGAAAATGAAACCAAGTTGATTGGTTGTTTTTATGAGATATAGAGCACATGCAGAATGGCTAGGACCTTTGAACAACATTTACATTTAGATCATAGCAGATATTAGCCTTGAAAATATTCCTTTAGTTCAACAGGATATCAAAGAATTCTCTATTCTACCACAACTCTGAAAGCTTGTATATTTTTGCAGATTTGTAGTAGCTAAATTTTTCAGGTCGAATTTAAAATTTCTTTTTATAATAAATTGTTATTTAGAGTCCTTTGAAAAAATTGCAACCATCAATATAATCTCGGAGGCAGCTTTCTGTACTAAAATAAGAGAGTTCATTCAGTCTCACACTGGGACGTCGCTGAGCTTCGAATCCAACATTCACCATTTGACATCGGAAGTATCAACGAGTTTTAAAAGATATAAAAAAGTCTCTGGATGTCTTCTCCAATGGAAATGGCTCAGAAACCTTTCAAATGACCCAAGTCTGGTGTAATGATGTTTCTCACTTAACAGACTGAATCACTTTATCTACACATCCTTCCAAAGGAAAATTCATCCACAATGGTTATCAATTCAAAACACTTCAAATATATATAGTCCAATACAAAATCATATTCCTTCAACTTCTTTGTTCACAATAGACAGCTAAATATGTGACCTCAGCATTATTATCTTGGATAAAATTCGGTATTAAAAGTTTTCTCAACTTGCTCATCAACCTTTCTTTGATTTTGGTATCCGATAGCACAAATGAGATTTTATCATTCAACACTCTAGATTCGGTCTAATCCTATAAGATTCAACATTTTCATTTTTCACATGATTAGCAAAAAATATTTTAAAAAATTTGAAAGAAATTGAGCAGCTAATTTATATTCTGTTAGTTCAAATGATTAGTCCACACCTAACATTCGATTTGCTGTCCGATAAATTAGGTGTAGCGAGTATCAGCACCTGCACCCTGAAGTGAATCCACGCTTCAAAGATTACAATAATCCCAACAACCTTGGAATCGAATACTATTTCCTAATTGTGTTTACGATGCATTACAGTTCTTCATTTCCATCAAACAGCTTGATCTTGAAGAATGCTAGGCAAAAAATAGATTAGACAATTATCCGGATCCATTCAACTTGATAATTTGTTGGTCTGAATTCGAAATTAGAGGTATACCTGTTCTCGCCGACATCAAAAATTCTATCTGATTATCTTGATGAAATTGTCAAGAAACAAAAATAAATAATATTAAATTAAGTTTCTTCGTTTTTCAGATTAGGTATGTCAATACTACTCATTAAGAATATCAAAATTTGACTATACCTTTTCAGTCGTTCCGGGAGCTGGTGTTTTTAAATTCTTCCACTGACACATGAACTCATCATCTATTCAAAATGATAACTCTGGACTTAGAATAAAAAAATATGATAATATTAGTTACTACAGTTACAGACATACAAGACACAAACACAGGTATAATAAAGAGCAAAATGTCGTTCTCTCGCTCTTAGTTCTAGTTCAAATAAGTGTTTGTTTTGATCGCTGTCTACTCCAAAAAAAAAAAAAACAACAGCGTCATCTGGTGGGGAGTCACGTTTTGACAGCTGGGAAAGTATTCAGTTCGGAACAGAAATAATTCACCTTACGCTAGTTTTTAGTTTATATGCATCAATCAAGTATTTTTAGCTACCTTCTCCGTTTTGATTTTCATTTCGAAGTGTATTCAACAGCTGAATTAGTAAGACGCTGATTGTGGTAAAATTTATTTCTCAAACTCCATGTAGATAAGAACAGCCAATTATAATTATAGTTCCTTTCTAAGGTAACTTGAAATGCCTATACCCCAATCGTAATAGGAAACTTCGCATAACCACCGAAACAATGTGGATACCTGACGATCCTATTCTTAGAATATTCTCGTAGATGATGGTGTATGTCTTTTCAAAGTTTATTTCAAAACTATACTCATCCATCTAAAGGCATTGCTGGTTGCTGGAGACCCAGACAAGAAAATATAGACCTGTGCATATTTTTAAATTTCTTGCATTATGGGAGGATGTGAATTTGTCCTCCGGTAGCTGGCAGTGATGTTCTTTATTCTTGCCTGAGTAATAATTTGAAGAAGAGCCTAGCAGGCAGACGTAACAAAGAGAACTGAGAAATGTGATCAGACTATTACGTGGGGCTCATACAAAAGGGATATATTTTAACCACTACTAGTACGTGGGTCAGTTTGAGCAATACAGGCCAAAGTTCCACTCACAGTGCGTTTAGATCCAGGCCAATTGAGTCTAAAAGCTCTATCACCACTTTATCTACTCTTGTAACCTGTGCATGTTTGCACAAAATTGTTTTGTCCTTTAGCTGTGCTGACAAATATAATAGCTGTATCTAATCTTTCTTTGTTTTCCTAACGCCCATTTGTCCTCCAAAAAAGTTGTAGCATTACTTATCCTCATAATCTTTATTCCACCTGTTTAACAGCAAACTATATTCCATTTCACATCTGAAAGTAAAAAGTACAAAATCAAGGAATATATTTATAATACATAACGAACTAGACTTTCGTCAAAAAAGAGTTCCAGATTATTTCGACCATTCTCCTTGAATATTTATACATTATAGTTGTAAAAAATCTTTTAGTTTAAATTCTCACCATTAGCGTACATTTCTTTTAATACCTTGGTACATCTGCCATTTTAATTTTCATAGGATCCGAATTAAAGAAATACCTCTTTAAATCCTCATTATTTACATTATCCGAATTTTGACTTTATCCCCTTCTATCTCGCCACTTTTATTCTAAACACACGATTTCTATGTTAGTTATCCCTTCCTTTAGGTGCTTAATCCTCCATTTCTCCTAATTTGTACTTTCCACTGACAGTGTATTTGGAAATTTTTTTTATCCATAAAATACTGCGAATTTAAACTCCTTCTCACTCAACTCAGTTGTTCACAGACGATAAAAGAGTCACAAATATTAAGAGGAATTAAATCATATTAATTTTTTCATGAAAGAGCTAATACTTCCAACGGATGCGATGTAATAATTTATTATTTCCTAATATAATCGAAATTCAAACATTGCTTTCAGTCCCTTTTCTAAATGCTGATATCAGCATGATCTTGAAACAACAAATTGAGATCATAATTCAAAAAATTTCAAATGCAAAAACAAGCGATACCAGGAATCACACACACACAATAACATATTCTAATTTATTACTCTAAGATAAATAGGTAGCTTAAGGATCTGGATTGTGCGCTAGCTGCAGTAGGGACAGAAATTATTAAAATTTAATTTATGAAACATATTATTTTCTATCTTTCTATTTTGTTTTATGTAAATTTTTAACACATTTCTAGCCAAATGATTCTCCCAAATAAAATATTCTAAGTATCGGCTTTAATTTTTCTGCTTATGAATTTCCACAATCGCACCTCATGCAGGTACATATTTTGAAAATCAGAAGTCTGCGATCATTATTACATCTCGGAAGCTTCAGAAAATTATTTGTACTCGTCAAAGATTGTCCTAGAAGTGTTAATATTTATTCTTACCATGCGTACTTGAAAACTTTCAACCTGATTTACATTTATATGAATTGCGGTTTCTGAATCAAGAATGGTATCGATCTTCAGAAATCTATCCATTAAGTTCATACAATGTATGTCTTTTTCAATTTTTTTCTCATTTTCCACCGGATATTGAGAAAATATCTACTTTTTTTTGCTAAATCTCTATTTAGAGAATTTATCTTTGAATCTTTTTCCATGTGCACGTACCAAATGGATTATTTTCTATAATATGGATTACATCGTGTTTAAAGAAGATATGGATATTTTCTGATAATCGATTACCGAAGCGGTAAAATGTCGTCTGAACATTAATGCTTATCTAGTTCACATTAAATAGATATTTGTGATAACTTAACTATTTGTCATTTAAAACAGTAGTTATCAAAAATATTCTTGAAAATAAACTAAAAGTTTTATGATTTCTGAATGATAATATATACCTTTGCGGACCTATCATCCGCATCAAACTATCCCACCAAAAATCTATTAGCAGCTCTCCTAAATCTTCCATACGTTGTATTCAACAACCTCTGTTCTAGAAATGGAGTTAATTATAAAAGAAATTAAAAATGTCTTAATTCATGTAACCCTCATTAACTGATAATATTGTTGACTGATCTTACATGTTGGATCTTATAAAAAACTCGGAAAATTAAACAAAATATTAACTGGTTGTTTTGCATCGATAAGTCACGGATTTTTTTAAGATAAGGAAAAAATTAAAATAAAAGCAGCCGACAGATGGCGCTGGTTCAAACGACTTAGTTGAAAATATGCAATCAGGCTATTATAAATACTGATGCTCTTGATCCAGATCCAGTTTCTCCATTCCATGCCCACTAGTAAAAGAACAAGGATGCTTGAGGGGAAAAGTTCTTTGTTGGTGAGTTGTTTTCAGGAACGAGGAATCAAGACTGTTGCAGTGTAAATCCGACTTCAGAAAATGTGAAGATTAGAAAAGCGTGCTTCTAACAAATGCAGAGCAGACCTTATAAAGCCTGTTCAGCGATTTGAGGAAAACTAAATCTTGTGGAAGGTCCTGGGACGACCCAGTCTAAGGCAGACACGTTGCGCGCGTTGCATCCGAAATGGAAATATTAGCGTCAGAACTCGCTGCAGGGACTAGCAGCACAGTGCCGGAAGCTAGTGAACGCTTGGGCTGCTGTCTTACACCTCGATAGTAACATTTTCGAGTTTTAATCAACATCTATATAAATTATTAGTCTTGCTGGCAGAACTGCTTACGATCGGCATCTTAGAGTAGAAGCTAGCGAGGTGGTTTCCAAAATTGGAAAAGATTCCTCTTGAGTCTTTAACATACCTTGTGGACAGATAGCTCATTTTTTCGATCAATGGTGACATTAATAACCATAACTGTCGCATCTTGTGGACAGATGAAGCTCATTTTTCGATCAATGGATAAGACATTAATGTCCATAACTACTAATTTTGACAGATGAAGCTCATTTTGATCAGATGGTGATGACACTCTATACTCATAACTGTCACATCTTGGGTGATATCAAACCACAAGTGTTCAGAGAAAACCACTGCACTTCCCTAAAGCCTTCACAGTATGGTGGTGTGAGCTCACAGGTTCCTTCATTATAAGACCCTTCTTCTTGTGAAAAAACAGTGTCCAGTAAAATGGGGGAAAATATGTCACGCAATGTCAGCGTTATTTAACGCTTCTAAAAGAAAAAGATCGTTCCATGCTTGCTTGAAAAAGATGCGCTTTCTACTATTACGTTTATAAGATGGAGTCACTAAGTCTAAATCCAGTCAAGGAATTCCTACACATGACACAGACAATCTGGGGGGAAGATCCATTACAAACATTGCAAGTCCGAATGGTCTGCTATTCCTAGATCTAACCTAGCAGACTTTTATCTGTGGGGATATTTCAAACTCCCAGTGTGTATTCGATTCGACCATCCATCCCATCGGAATTGGAAAAGCGATCCGCCGAGAACTGCATGTATGCAGCCGAACATTCTGCACTCTGCCTTTACTGGATTTTGACACGCCGTAATGATGTTATCCGTCCCTGTGGAGGTGGACATGGAACACAACGATATAATAAATGATTTGGTAGCATTATTTTTGATTTGCGTGTCTATTCTTTCATTTATGTCAGAAACGCCACCTATCGACTGTTTTTTTTTTTTTATTTTTTTTCGTATCTTAAAAAAAAATCTGAATTATCGAGATTTTTTTCGTGCAAACCCGCAAAACCGTTTTTAATTTGTTTAATTTTCCCGGATTTTATAATTTTTTAAAGTTTACGAATTTTTTTTGCCCAATTCTGTATTTCCCATTCAATAGTAAACTCAGTAAGGGTATAATTTATTATTTTTAAATACTTTCTTTTTAAACACCAGATTTTCCTGGTGCTATCTATTCTTTGTTCCGTTTGTCAACCATCAGGGGTAGGAATATTTTGTATTTGGAAAATTTATAAGCTGCTTGAAGGTATTTGTCTTAGCTATCATAATTTTTTTTTAAAATTTAATATTCCTTAATTGTACCATTTTTATTTTACAGTTCCGAATCCGGGGGGGTATAAGAATATTAAAGAAAATATTTTCTGTTAAGAAGTATCACTATAAGTTGATCATTTTGAAATTATTCTAATTCAAAAATGTATCTTATTTTTTTGTAAACAAGCAAATGTCAAATAATTAAAAAAGCAAAGTTAACATAATGCATTAATAAAAAAAATAAAATTTAATAAAACCTTTGGTCAAACTTTCAAATTTGTCGTACATTTCGTAAAGCTATTTAGGCTCCAAGAACTTCACTTGGAGAAGATTCAATGCAAGGCTTGTTGCATAAGAAAATTGAAATTAGACTGTTATTGATTTGATTAATTGTTTTATTAACCCTTTCTCTAATAAGCATCAAAAAAAAATGTGTTCCGGGATTTCCTTGTGTTTTGAATTAGTTCACGAAGTGCACAATTGAACTGTCCTACTGACTCAAACTTCCCCACCTACCACTTGAGGACAATGAACCTGACAGATTAAACATGCATCAACAAAATCTGTGAGTGACAGGAGGTTAAAATTTATCCTTGTGGGTATATGTTGATTATGTGATTTAAAGTTGAGTTACAAGGACTCAGTAATAAATGAGTTTCATTCATTTAATGAAATAGATTGAAAAAAATTAATTTTTTTTTGACATAAAGATAAAATAATATTATGCAAATATATTTTAATACTTGATTTTGTTAATTCAAAAACAGCAAGTATTTAACCGATCAAAAATTAAACATATTCATTGACCTCAACACTTACAATCTTTAAATAATAGTTTTCAAGCATATTTCCCATCTGAAAAAAAAAAAAAAAAAAAACACGCATGAAAAGAATAACAAACCCTTTTCAAAAAACAAATGGCACATAAATAAATTTCAAGTAATATAGAATATGTCCCTTCTTGCAAATTAGTTTAGATCACCTAGCTAACCAACAGCCGCATGCTAGTCTATAACTGGTGTTAACCTACCTATTGAACTGCATATTGGAACAAAACTTAAACCTTTATCGTACATAAAAAGTACCAAAGAACATCTCCAATCTGTTGTGTTCTACCAGTATCCATTCCCACTAAGGAATATATCTGTACATGGATTCAACTATCATGTCATTTTTTCTTCTTCCATATTCTTTTTTGATCAGAAGCCAATAAGTTAAGCTCATCAAAAGCGCTTGGTCCATTTAGTGAATAGGATGCCTTAATATATACTTAACAAGAAAACTTACCTCAAAGAGTGAAATGTGCTTTATTAACGTCCAGGAGGGAATGCGACGCGCGTGGTTTGGTATTTTAACTACGGAAAATGTATCAACTGAACATCGGGCCAGTCAAACCTTTGGTAGGATCGATATAGAATAATCAATAGCGATTATTATTATTATTATTCCTATTAAGCGATTATTCTATTATTATTATTATTCTCTTAAGCGACATTCATTATTATTATTATTCTATTAAGCGACGGTTATTTGATTACCTCAAAAGCGACTTGTGGACCGTTTTGGACGTGCAGCATTTTATTTCAAAGGGTCGCTTTGTATTCATATAATATGTAAGGAATTCGATTTATTATCTTCTTTTTAATTTTTTATTTTTTAACATCAATCCAAATCAATTCAAATCCAAGTCAATCTGAGACATTCTTATGACGCTCATTTTGGGAGCTCCTGAATTAGACAATAAGAAAAAAGTTCAAAATTCCTCAGATACTCTCCTAGAATGGTCAAAGATTCAAGAACTGTGATTTGAAGAAATCTCGGCAATTTTTTTTTTAGGAAATCTGCGGACGAATTAACCACGCCCCTCCCACTTTCTTAAAATATTGATTCGATTTAGAGGTAAATTGGGGAATATCATCGAGAAAGAGAATTTATATTGTATTCGTTACCTGACTTTCATTTAAATGATAAACTAATTCGTTTTAAACACGTTAAATATTTACTGATTGAGCATAAAATTAATTTTAGCTAATTGCTGTGTATGTGATTGGTCAGTTTTTCTTCTATCATTTTAAATAATAGTCCTACTTATAAAGAATTTTTGTTCAATAATAACGTATGCTGCCTTTGTTCTGGCAACAGCAGTCTATCATCTCACACGAATTAATATAAGCAATTGCAAATCATTTCTATGACAAAAAAGGAAAAGGGGGAAGAGAAAGGTAATTCAAAAAATCTTAACATAGAAAAAATTGATACTTATGTGACAAAAACTAACTAGAAATATTTTACAACTATAGAAAAAATACGAAAACCATAACTATTTCAATAATAATAATGTTCTCAAATCCTTATTGTAAATTTAGATTTGCCTATTTTACTACAGAAAGATCGTAGCCTCTAAAACCACCCTAATACTAAATTTTTTTTTCCCCACTATGTATTCAGTTAAAGTAAGTAGAATTACACTTTCACATACCCTTTTCTCAGATTTTATTCTCTTCTATTTTCCTTCTTCCCATACCAATTTTACCCTATGGATAATAAGTTCTTTCTAATTATTTTTCTTTGATATTTACGAGCATTGAGAATAACGCTAACTGCTGTCGCTCATTAATTATCTATTTTAGCAGCATTCATTAATTGTTTTAACGCTGCTCTAAGAAGCTAAATTAGAGCTGCTGGTAATGAACCTCGTCATTTGAATCTCAGTCAAGGACAAGGACGACACTCTTGAATCGGATTTTCACTTCTGCCAAACTTCCACACTATGCCAATGCGAGTACTTGGGGCTTGTCAGATTCATATAGTGCAGTCTCTCCACTTATCAGTATATCTTTGATAAATTCTTGACTGGAATCCATGATTTCAGAAAACTGCGCTTGGTCACGAGGTTGCGATCATGACCGCCTTCAACTACTGTAGCAAATTTTAGCAGTAATCGAATGATGATTACATCAACTTTACTTATCGAACAGAGAGTCTGTTTTTCATTAAATGAAATTTAACCTCAAACTCTTAACGCAGTGTGATGCTGAATTAAGAAAAAAGAGATTCGCTCTAGCATCCTGCTTATTACTGAACAGTAGCTCAGAAATACGACATCCATATCCTATAGTTCTCTTGTAACTTTAGAAGGAATTTAATTGAACCAATTTGGAATTTACGTATGAGTTTAATTCGAAACAGTCTTTAACAACTATTTTACAAGAATAATATGATCATTACATATTGAAATCTATAACACACACAGATTTAAAAAAATCAAAAAAACTCTTATATATATATTCTATATTTAATAAGTTTGGCTGAATTGACAAACGATACTTTTCATTAAATAAATTATAAAAAATTGCAAAAGTTATTAATATGACTGATTATCATGTAAAATTATTAAAAACAAATTCAAACGTTTTATGTTTACAGTCAGCCATTTTGAAATCTTTAGGTTAAAATTTAATTCAGTGAGTTAATTCATTTATTGAATATGACCGTCCTAGCCTGGTTGTCGCGGTTTCAGTCTCATAGCCGGTGGTTTTCGCTGAGTCGCGGGTTCGAGCCTTGGCAACCAAAGAATCGCTGTGTAGTAGGGCTGATACATATTAAATCTTCCGCCTAAAGTCCTCCCACTAGCTCTCAGCCAGGTGACGCTCGTCACTCTGACAGAAATCAAAATTATGAGGTCTGTCACCAACATGCAGCCCTTCACGTTTCTAGTGCGACGTTATCAAAAAAGCCAAACCCATTTATTCAATACTGGAAAGCATAGAAATAAATAATTTTAAGTATGGTATATATATCTTGAGATTTAATATATGCTCCTGGTTCTACTGAGCCTATCAAAATCATATTATTTGAAGGATCCAACATATCACAGAAAAAATAAAATTTAGTCTTATGGATTATTTGACTCTGTGAATCAGAAAAGAGCAATAAAAGTTTAATGATTCAGCAATTCTAAGTTCATGCTTCGTTTGGGCTCATAATACATAAAGCATTTCTCTTAATAACACCACAATTGAAAAGTGTGTGTATCAATTGTGCCTCATTGCTAATTACGGAAATAAGACATAAAACGGGTAAAAAAAACTTTTAAAAATAATACCTGTGTATTATGCTAAAATCCGATTTAGCAAAAACCGTTCCATAACAACATCAAACTGTGATATCATTTAATATAAAACAATGAAAAAATAAGAAAAAAGGGAAATAAAAAAATTTTAAATATTTTGTTGCACTAATTTTAAATAAGTTTATAACTGTTTAAGTGTAAGAAACTTTTGATAACGAGATAAGATATAACTTAAAAGCATTTGAACATTTTTTGTCACAAATCATACTACAATACTCGTCTTTGTCAATCATAACAAATCAAAACACTTCGAAATATATTGATGAATTTTAACAGATATGTTATGAATCTAAAAGTTGATAAGATTCATTCCTGCATTACATATCATTCATCTAGATTCAACTTCGTAAACTTTTTAATCAAATCATTTGTATTTGAAGAGAACAATAACATTCTTCTCTACTGATATTATCAATCAACTTTATAACCGTTTTCACAGATACAGTGACAAGAATGTGTTAATAATCTTCATAAATTTTCGAAAAGTCATTTCGTGTTGTGAATGAAATACTCAAAGAAATCAGAAAAAAAATATTGATAAACAATGAGAAATTTTTTTAAATAGTAAAAGGTTAAGGAAATGAATTACTTGATGGAGAAGGAGAAAAAAAGTTAACGCTAAAAATCTTCGTTATTATAATTTCAAATCACAAATATTTGATGTCATAAAGAATCTAAATTATTTACAAGACACTATTATCTAGAACATATTTAATTACAATTTTTTTTTAAAATTGAAATACGATTATCAATACACCTTAAATATATGTTTGAGAAAATGCTTTTGTATTTACGAATATATGATTCAGTAGATTTTAATGATGTTTCTACTGATAACTATTTTTTTTGCAGTTTCTAAAAAGAACAGAAAAATGTTGAGTACCATTTTACTCTTAGAATTATTATATTTTTCTGAAATGTCTGAAATAACCTTATTAGAAACACGACAACACAAAATAAGTTAAAAGTTTTATGTTCGTTATATAAAGACATACCTTGGAAGCTATTTTAAAAAAATCACATATTTTCTAAATGAAATTCATTATTGAATTAAAAAAAAATTAAAAGCTTACAGTGGAGACTTTTAATGTTCGTGGAGAATACGGATATCAAAAGTTATGAACGCATAAAAATTTGTTGTATTGATATAATAAATCAATTAAAAAAAAAAAAACATTTGATTTATGCTAGATCACTGAAAAACAAGCTATTGATTATTTTTATAAATTTTATTGAAATATTGTTTACTATCTGATTTTTAACATAAATTATACTTGAAATTATGAAGTCAAATGCTAGTTCATTGTAATATTAATGAACATTTTATTTTATCTGTATTAGAATGGAATTTAAACAACTGAATCCTATAAATTTGTTTTTACTTTCCTGTGGATTAATCTAATGTTTCAAAGCAAGATGTAAAGAGAGGTTTTCCATTTTGATCTGGAAATTGTAATGACTCAAGGGCGAAAGTGTTTTAAATAAGTGTGTTGTCGAAATAATTCTGATTCGAAATTTTTGCGCTTCTCATGGAGAATATATTTCTTCCATTTTTTTTAAAAAAAATCGCTATTTTATAAATGATCAATCATATACTTTAAGTTCGATTACGTTTAATGTCTTGAAGTTTTATTACCAATTTGATTTTTTTTAATCAGCTTTTTACAACAAAGGTAAATATTTTTTCTATTTAAATTATCAGTATATTAATTAAAAAAACCAAAAGTAGAAATTCTAAATATGTTTACATAATTATAAAAATGGTTAAAATGTCCTTTTGATTACAACAATAAAAAATTGAGAAAATGTAAATGAATCTGAATTGTGTATGTTATTTTTTTGAAAATGTTTTTTAAAATTCTCAGAATCAACTTCTAATCAACTATATCCGTATGTATAGTACATAGTTTGCATTTATTAAATCAAATGACGTTGATTCAAATATTGCTAACTTGAATCAGCGTAAAGAGTATGCAATGAAAATTATTTAAGAAATAGTTAAATATATTTTGCAAAAATGCTTAATCAAATACATTCTTGTTAAATATGACATCTGTTGAATTTTTTTTTAAACAAAACCACTTATTAAAACCAAATAATAAAGTTTTACATCATTTTATTAAAAATGCCGATGAGAAATACAAAACTATTTGTATAAATTTACAATGCATGTAATTCTATTCAAGGAATCAAATGGAGTATTGAAAGAGAACAACGAAATGAAATGTAGTATTATTTCATTTAAAATGCCCCAAAATTAATTGAAGAAGTTTATTGAATTTTTCCTTGAATCAGCATTAAATGAAATTATTTTTTCAATTTTTTTTTTTTTTTCATTATAATTTCATATTTGAACATTTATGAAATTAATGTAATAATACTTTAGAATTAAAAAAATAAAGGAGAAGAGAGAAAAAATAATTCGAAATAACGTTTTAAAAAACAATGTTTTTATGGTGGTAAGTTTATTAAAAAAAATTAAAATATTAGTTAAAACTGGTCGCAAATTATTTAAATATTGCATTGTTAGCAACAAGAAGGGTTCCTGTAAATTTCAGAGCTCTAGCTTGATGGGAAGTTGGTTAAATTAATAATAGACAATTTGATGACAATAATTGATACACATACATACAGACACACACCAAGTGAAATACATAACAACGTTAAAACTAACTAAAATTAGACTCATCCGTAAATTAAACGGTTGGAATACACAGTTTAGTCAAACCAATTTTGAGACAGGAATTATTAGGCGGTATTTTTTGTCAAATGTTAAGAATCTGGTTCATGAAGCACCCCTAATATTCAGCCAAAAAATAACAAATAAATAAATAAATTAAAAAAAAAAAAAATTTCGCCAAGTTTGGCAATTATTCAAATTGCGCGAAGTGATTAAACTGCATTATTTAAAAAAAAAATATGTGTTAAAACTTGTCGCAAACGTCTAACATTGCATTGTTAGTACGAACGATTCCCAAAATGCCTAGCGTGATGGGAAGTTGGCTAAATTAACGATCGAAAATTTGATGACACACACACACACACACCAAGGAAATTCAGAAAACGTTACTAAAAGCTCACTTGTAGAAATTCAGTCTATACTTTTTTGCTGCTATTCTCACAAATTGATAAGTGAAAGTTAGAAATTTTATATGCGGAGAGCAAAAATACGGCTATGTTGTGCAAAAAAAGGTGTAACTATGATTTAAATGTTGGAAAAATGGAAACAAAGTGTGTCTGGTTGACAAGAAGGAGAGTCGAAACATTGCTATCGTATCCCGGTGCGTACTTATGTTTACTACAGACAGTAAAACCATGGGAGAGAAAAAAGAACACTACGGTATCTCAATTGTCGTGAACATAAAATTGATAAGCCTCTACGGTTCTGTTTTAATTAAATATGTTTTCGCTGATTTTAATAATTATAAACTGCTTCAATTAATATAATTGTATTTCTATATGTAATGGAATGTAAGTAAATATCCTTTTCTGCGTGCATGACATACCTCCTCCTCCTCTCTAAAGCTACAGTCTCTTTAAATTTTAATTTTTTAACAGCTTTAAGATATTCTGTAAGAATGTTGTAAAAAATTTCGAAAAAATTCTGCGAAGCCATCTTCAGAAATCAACAAGAAATTTTTTTCTATCACGTGATTAATTTTTCTTAAAGCAATTTGAATTATGAATTAACTTTCTCTTGTTTTATGATTGGCAACATCCAATGCTTCTAATTTTTGTCAACATCATTCTCTGGATTTTATATATTATAAATCGTTGAATCAATCTACTTGTATAATATTTAGATAATTTGCACAGTGTGATCTTTCAAACATGACCAATTGGGTGATGAATATTTATGATGATGGTGCCTTATGAACACAGAAGAGTCTACAGGTGTAAGTTTTTAAAGCATATTGTTTCTTCGTATTCGTAACAATGACAGTAATTTTTTTTTTTCCTATTAAAACCAAATGTAACAATTATTTTAAATAATTGCTATATGTGTGTTCATCTACGTTAATAATTATGAAATGCTGAATTTGTGAATTAATTAGTTGGAGTTGCAAGATGCCGGTAAATAAATTTGAAACACATCTTTAAGAAAAAAAATGTCGAGTTTAACGGATGGAATAAATTTTTAGCAAAAGTATGAATGTTAATAAGCATTAATATTAAGATATGAATTATTTGTACTGTATTATTTTATCCATGATTGCAAATAATCGCACCGCTAATTTAAAGCTTACAATAATTTCTGTTCTCTCTGGTACTTGTCTAAATGTTGTAACAAATTTTCTCTGGTCAAAAGATGAAAACCTTGAATTTATGCTATAGTTTCAGCAAAAATAACTATTAAAAACTGGACTTCTCAAATAACATTTCCACCTGAAATATGTTACATTGAAACAACAAAACGAGGAAAAAAATAATTTAAAGAATTTTAAAATTAAAAAAGGTACAGATTGCCAATTTTTTAAATTGTCATATTTATTAACTATATTTCCTTGCCAAATGCTTTAGTAAATTCCTTTGTCAAATGTATTCTTTGTTTTATTTCATGAGAATATAATTATTCTTTACTTCTGTTGAATATTTGCAATATATTTAAACAATATCTGAAAACAAGGAAAAATTGTTTCAATGGAAAATGTTAACTTGATATTAACTCAGATTGATATATGGAATTTTACTGAAATTTGTCTTCTTTATTTTATTATAGAAATAAAATTGTGATGAAAAAATTATATTTAATTGTATTTCTTTTTATTAAAACCGTTTAATCAAATATGTGAAATGTAATACTTTGTTGCATCTAAAATATGTGCAGTATTACAGGTTAATGTTTTTTTTTAAATGATACCTTTTAACTCACATGTCCATTTGAACTTTTAGTAGCTGATCGGTTGAAAAAAAAATGTTTTGAATGAAAATAAAATCAATCTTCAGAAAATATTGTAGTAACATTTTATATATTTTTGAAACTTTTCAATACATCATTTTATTAATTTTAATCATTATAGAACAGTTTCTCCTAATAATTTGCATGTCTATCTGCAATTGATAGTTAAGACTATCACACCTTGTAACATGTTCATTTTTAGAAAATTTGATAGTGTTCCTAGTCATTTTTTTTAGGTACAAACTTTTACTCTTATAAAAGTGTTAATTGAGTGAACTATTTAAAAAATGATGTTTTTCAAGTTGAAAATGAATATTATTTCCTACATTCAAATTTACAATTGTGTGAAAAAAATATTCATTTAAAAAAAAATTTTTTTTCCTGCTAAATTTAAAATACTGCTTTATTAAAACTAAATGTTAATATTTTGCAATTTTATGCCTTTTTCAGATCTGGAATTAATTTATATAATAATTTGTTAGAATAAGATCATATATAATGAATTTCTTGACATTATTATTGATGAAATTAAGAAATCAACAGAATATTGTTATCGAACTTCTCTATTTAATTTTATTAAAAACACTTTTAGACCACCATTATGGCTGTAGAATTTCCTGAGGTGTTGTGATTGGTGCTGATTCTAACAACAATGGGGTGAGTCTTTTTTTTTAAGAAAAATTAAGATTTTACGCTTTTCTTAATGTAGTTTCATACATTTTGTTAGTATTATAAACATATCATCACTTTAATAAAATAAAATTTATATTATTGATTACTACTTAATCATTAAAGCTACCATGATTGATTAATTTCATAAAAAATTGAATACCTACTTTTTCAGAAGTTGTTTGTAAGTAAAAGCACTTGTTTATTGATGTCCATTGCTGTTTATGTTGAGAAAATATCACAAGTAATCCATAATTTTGTGTATGCATATATATGTAGTAGTGTGTAAATGTAAAAAAAAGCATATAGGTTGTTAGGTTCAAAACCCGTCTTTGAATATCAACTAAAAAAGGAGGATAAATTTCATGCAAATTTTTTTTGTCTTATCGTATCATTGTGTTTTGCTTTTCATATTTGTTTATTTTATTGTTCTGAGGGTGAAAATAGAAATTAGTAGAAAAAAGCTCCGGAAGATGATTAGGAAACAAAGAACTGAAACAGGCTGTATTCTAGTGGATTTTTCAGTAATAAGTACAAGGAAATTTCTCCTTATGGCCAATCATTTACATGCTAAAGTTAAGCATTTACTGAGATTTGTAGATAGTTGGTCTTTTTTTTTTTTAATATAAGTTAAGGGTAACTATGAAATTTTAACAGGCATAGCCATCCATGAGTTAGATTTAAGTGGTGAGAGTTATCAACAAAACCCAAAATCAGCATTAAACTTGATTGAAAAATTCAAAATTTTATGATGCTGTGTTTTTTGCATAGTGTTAATGAAACAGTTTAGTATATGACTTGTATGAATAATTTTAGCTTCAAAGAGAAGCCCAGTGCTCCTGAACACTGTAAGGTTAGTTAAGATAGCTTTTACTACTTAATTTTATAACCATGCTGTATGCCTTCTTGACACAGCACTAAATGATGGAGCCAACAGTCTTGCAGGTATGATTGTCTATAGCTACTTATCATAGTATGATTGTTCATATACTTATCATAGTATGATTGTCTAGTAGCTACTTATCATAGTATGGTAATGAGTCAAGACAACAAGATACAAATTTTGAATATTATATGTTTAAGCAGGATATTTTTTAATACAGTATATAAGTATACAAAATGTAAATGTTTATAATTGTTAATATAATACATCATCATTCATGAATTTCCCTGCTAACCCTGTTCTCAAGAAATAACCTTTTTTTTCTTGTCAGTTATCCGTTCAGGTCTGGTCTCAATTATACAGATAATTGAGTTCTACTTTGCTTAAGAATTTGACCATCTCAGATAGTTCTTTATTGGTAACTTTTAAATAAGTTGGAATATTATTATTGCAGGTACTTTTTTTTTCAATAATGATCGGGTAATAATTTTGTGTTTGATTTATAGTATCGCGGAGTGATATATATCTATAGGATTACTGGAATAATTTTGGGACTACTTCGATATTGTTAAAAAAGTCAAATTATTTAAACATTACTGCGACTTTTTGCAATCAGATATCAATTTTGAATTATGAGTAACTTGTATGAGTAGATTATAAGAATAATTGATTTTATGAAATTTTTTATGTTCTGTTTAAATTCTAGAATTATTTTTAACTTTTTTTTTTTTTTTTTTTTGAAATCTAGAGCTTATGTTTCAACTGTGTCAGACAAACTGACTAAGATTATAGATCATATTTATGTTTGTCGATCTGATCTGCAGCTGATACCAAAGCTATTTCAGAGATTAGACGCCTTTAACATGCTAAGGTTTGTAGCTTGTTTATGATTATATGCTAACTTATTTTTTCTGTTTCTTTTATTCATCAAGTTGTTTGGTAAAATAATTTTTTTCTTCTCTTCATTATCTCATTGTTTCAATACATAGTTAGTTTTGCAGGTAGTATTTTGTTACCCCTTAACGAGTATGATTTTATCTTTGTTTAATCCTCTAAGCTGCTATAGTGATGTATAATCCTCATCCTGTTCAAGATACTTCCTCTCAAAAAAGCAACCAAATGTATTATTCTGTATTGTGAACTTGCTGAAAATGTTTCAAATGTAATTTTTCTCCTCACAGGATTACATCAAGTTTGTTTTTCATATATTATTTCTAATTCCCTTTCCCCCTTGAAAGGTTTAACATCTGATGAATAATTGGGAGGGATGTGGTGACACAAATAATGTTGACAGGAAATTTTATTGCTCATTTGAAAACCTGTTTTACTCCTTTGGATTGTGGCATTTTCTTTTGTGACATTTATTTTAAAAGGGTAGGGTAAGAATTTCCTTCAAATACAATCAATCAGTTGTCAACTATTTGAGATTTTATTGGGTTTGAATTAAATACATTCTTAGGTGTAGTTTTGTGATATAATGATTTATTTAAATGAAGTATAAGTTTCATTTTAAAGAAGAAAATGGATTATATATATTCACTTTTGATTTAATATTAATTTGAAGCCTTAACAATTTGGGGTGAGTTTATGAAGAATCTGTTACTTATTTGACAAATTATTTTTTCTGTGTCTTCTGTTTGGTTAACTCAATTTCCTTCTTTTAAAATTATCAAATGGAATTAAGTGTCTATCAAATATAAACTTAAAATATCACTAACAAACCCATAAATATTTTGTTTTGCATAGGTTTAGTTGTATTGTTTTCTATATATCAAAAGAATATATGAAACAATGAATACATTTTTTTTCTTTCTTATTTTAATCAATACTTTTAGTTTTTAAATTAATGTTTATTTCATCATCAGGTGTCAAAAAAAAAAAAAAAAAATATCTGAACACCAAAATTAAAAACATTTGAAACTCTTCAGCTATTACAAATGAATAATTTATAAGTCTTGTATTTCATTACTTGAAAATCTTAGTCCTTCTGGTAACAGATAGATGAAAATCTTTCTTCTTGAGCCATGACTCAGAAAATCTCTGAACAAACTTAAATAAAATAAATGCATTTACTATGCTCGCCTAAAAAAGTGAAAAGAAAAAAAAAAAAATCCTGTGCCACCATTTCTTACTTTTTTCTTTCTATTTCATATTATCCTTTTAGTTATCAAAGAGGTCAACATAACCCATATTTTTATACAAAATAATGTTGTTTGGATTACCAGAACTGTGCTTATTGCACCATCTTGTTCTTTATACACGTAATTCATTTTAGCTGGGCGCTTTCAGGGCAAGACATATGTGACAGGATACAAACAGATAATCTATCCTATTTTGTGCAATAAATTGAATGCTAACAGGAAAGTCTATCCTCTGACATAAATTTGTCTTTAAATTTTGGGCAGATTCTTTCATTTCATATTCACTGTGCCACATGAGTTTCTGTGCCTTTATAAAGTGAAACAAATTATAACTACTGAAGTAATTATCCATGAAAACTCTATGTGATTCTTTTTTCCATAAATTTTTTTCACTTCTCGCTTCCTAGTTTTTTTTACAGAGTCACTGAGTTTGCCAGTGCATAAATTTCAAATTGATTCGAAATCCGGTGACATTGCACCACATCCATATTTTGTATCCTCTTTTTTACTGATTTTGGCAGTATTGCTTTAGGGCTGTTTCTTCCTTTGAAAAGAATCATCTATTGCTTGTGTTTCGCTTTGGATTAAAATTATACTTTTTCCTAAAAGATGATCTTATGTGTCTCTCTCTTCTTCAACAATGTTAGAAGTTGTATTTTACCTTCCAGACAGAAGAGTTGTTCAGCCTGGTTGGTGGATCAAGCCAAATTTCGACCCATTGGTCCAGGGTTCAAACAATGCTGGCCGCATCAAGGTCATCAACTCTCTCCCCTCCGGGTTGGAAATCCACCGCCAAAGTGTGATTCAGACTTGAACCCTAGATGGCAGAGCAGCCTGTACCTACTGATTGCATATACCCTCGACACAACACTTGTCTCTGTATGTCTAACTAAGACAAACACACCAAAATCATGACTAGTGATATTTGGTCTGACTCATGTGTCAACCAAACCTGCCACTCAACACGAGACAGTTGATGACTCAAATGGAAACTGTCCCAACAAAACTCAACTCAACAGGGAGGAGATGTATATCAATTGCAGTAATGGCTGAAAAAAAAACCCTGTACAACCAATGTATTCTTGGTATCATCATGATGATACTGAGGGGAGTATGCAGCTTAATTCTCTTCTACAACAATATTAGAAGAAAGGCTCATTTAACCAGCCAGAAGAGATGTCTTTTCAGCCTGGTTGGTAGGACTGTCAACCCGACCCACTGGTCCGGTTCAAAACAACGCTGTCGCGATCAAGGTTTGGTCAACTCTCTCTCCACGGGTCGAAACCACCGGTTGCTGAAATCTAAAAGAGGGGTATTTGTACACCATCAAAATTATTCTCCCTCTTTTTTGGCTTGTAAAACATTAATTCAGATGAAAATTTCCCAATATCCAGTTGAATCTATTGACAGACATTAAGTTTGTAATGTAATTATGGTGTAACAATGAAGTACTTCTCCAGTAGTCCCAATAACTAGGTAGCTTTTTTATACCCATTGGCAAATTCTTACACTGGTGAAATTGTGTACCATTAATATGAATTATCTTCTTCCCTTTTGGTTGTAAAAATATTTTAATTCAGAGATGAAAATTTCAATATCCAGTTGAATCTATTGACAGACATTGTTTGTAATGTAATTATGGTGTAACAATGAAGTATCCAGTAGTCCCAATAACTAGGTAGCTTTTTTATAACCCATTGGCAAATTTTATTAATTGAGGAATTGTAAAAATTCATTAATATGAAGGAGAAACACATGTTTTTTTGTGTTGCATATAAATTTGATGGAAAAATAGCATGCTCTATAAGCTGCAATATCGCTGAGAAATAAATCTACACGCGGAAGAATCATTCAAATCCAAAAATTTTGCATGTCGCATTCACAATCCTTTTTTGAATTTGGCACGTAAAAAATCTTTAAAACATCTCAACATGCAGATATTGAACATGACATTAGTGATGCTGTTTAAATTATTTGCAACAAACCCAATGTGGTATAAGTAGGAGATATCTTTAAGGGAAATAACAACTAACATGGATTATTTTAAAGGAATGGAATATTGCTAATAGAAATTGCTAAATGAATAAATGCTAATCAGGTGAGACATTTTGGACCCACCACCATGCTGAAAGGCTAATTGTTCACACATTAAAAAAAATCACATGAAATGTGTTTAAGCTGAGGTTCAGAGGTCTCCTTAAATTTATAGTCTATCTAGCAAAACTTTCCTGGAATGAATTCAGAGATTAGATGTCATAATACTAAAAATATAGTTTTCAGTAATTTCTTTAAAAAATTATTTTGTTGAATAGTAGTGCCACAGTTTGGAAGGTTATTTTTGGACATATTTTCATAACTTGAGTAATAGCAAATTTCACCCCATTTCTTCTGAAAGCATTTGTGTAATGATTTTAAATATGGTTGGACTTTTCTCTAATACAAGACTTATGAATTCTCTTAAAACCATAAAGGAAGTAAATGTTTGTATGAATCGAACAGTGAACTCCTCAGATCATAGCGTTTCACAATTCTATTTTCAATCCTTTAATGGCCAACTTAGATTTTACCGTTGGATTTATCTACTTTGGGATGAATTAATAAAAGAGTAATCAGGAGACTTGATTATTATTTTTAAACAATTCTACTCTCAGCCCCTTGAGATGTTCTGTAAATCATGAGCAGAAAAAAAATGTATTCAAATGCTTGCATTTTATTTGATTTTACGTTATTTTGCTAGCTTTTATTTTATTCTGATTATTCATCAAAGTTTGAAATCAAAATATTATTACAAAATATTTCCAACTTTGTAAGAACTGAGTAATTTTTTTATGAATAATAAAGATTTAAAATGTACTGTTCTAATATTTAATACTCTGTTACTAACGTGACATTTTTAGTTAAAAGGTTTTTATTTTTTCTTTATATGGAATTTAAACCTGTAAGTGTAAAAAACTAAGGCAATGATATTAGACAAATTGTTGTATAATTATCGTGAATCATTGTTCGCTGGTATGATTGTTGCTGGTTGATAGAAACATGGTGGTCAGGTATGAACTTTCTTAATTATCTATTTATTTTTATAAGATTTTAAAATTATGCTGTAAAAAATATATTTTTTGAATAATTGAATTCTTTTCAAAATATTTTGAAAAAAAATCAAATTGAATTTTTGGATCATTGTGTTGAAAACAACATTTGAAACAAACAAGGTTGAAACTGATCAATTGAATCCCTATTGTAGTTTAACTGTTTCATTTTTTACAGTTTGATCCCAAAATGTCAAATTTTACTGCATATTTTATTTTTAAGTAATAAAACATACATTATTTTAATAATTTTAAGCCTTTAGAAATAACTTTTTACAAATAAAATATTTTTCTTGTAGTCTGTCTTTTTTCTTCCTACATGATTGCTCATCAATGAAGTTGAATTTACAGCTGCATATATCCTCACCCTGATTATATTAGGAGTTACATTTATCTACTCCCTTCATTTACTTGCTATATACTAAAAAAAATGATAAAACAAGAAAAATACAAGCAAAAAACAGTAAAAAAGTGACAAAATCTCTTCATTGTTCTTGCACTGCGTGAAACAAAACCAGAAAGGGGTTAAATATTTGATGGAAAATATTTTTTTCTATTTAATTGAAATATGATGAATAAATTGAAAAATGCTTAATATTTGTTAATTAAAAATCGAATTGTTGATATTTTTCGATGTTTTAACCATTGATACTAATTGTATTCATTATTGAAAATAAAGTTATTGATGAATTTATTCCAAGATATAAGTATCCTTAATAGCTTTATTTATATCTAAACTGTGACCATTATTGCTCTTCTGACATTCTTGTTTATATCCATTTTCAATTCCAATACATTTAGTAAATCATGCAACTAGTCTCTGATATGCTTGAACTTAATTTAGATTAAGGTTCTGTAATTTTATTCAAGATATTTTTAAAAATTTAATTTGAATGTCAAAATATTCATAAATTTAAACTATTTCGAATTGTGTTTTGTTAATGAGATCTCTTCACTTTGACTCTTTTAAATCTAGATTAAATTTCTTAACTCTGTATTAACTGTTCTGCTTTTATTTGACAGCAAATTTTTTGTTTTAATCAACAAGATGTAACTATATGAAAATCAATTTGTAGGATTGAAATGCTAAAGAAATTTTTGGAGATATTCTTTCCAAGCTTTAAGTCTTTTACTGAATTTCTGGTGTAATATTTTGTCGGCATCTTCCCTGGATATTCCCATCCAAAATGAAAAGAGCTTTTCAAAACAAAATCAAAAAAAGACACAAAAAAGGATAATTGTGCTTATTGCATTTTGAATAACCCAGTAAAAGTACACACAGCTACAAAATTATATATTTAAGCATTACTGATCAAATTTATGCTAGATTATAGAAGAGCTGTCATATGAAATATCAATTTACACAGCAAAGAATATTTTTTCCTGTGTAAAAGAGTGCCACAGTTTTAATTTTATAGTTAGATCAAGAACACAACATGCTATAACCATTTTTTTTTTTTCATAAATCTTATCAATCTGAACAATTTTACAGCCATTAACAGTAGTAAGTGAGATGAGACAAAGAATTCAACATAATTATCAAGAGAGGAAAAAAAAGTCAAAACTTAGAGATTTAGAGTGAATAAATACACTAAAAAAGTTCCTTTAATATTGTAAAAGAACTGTTTTATTAACACGCTTTTCTTTGCTCCTTAGCATTCTTATTTTGATTATAAACTATTTATATATTATGGTCATGCACTGATGTTTGCATTTAAAATTTTATTTTTAAAGCATTTAGGTAATATTTATGAATTTGTTTATTAACATAGATATTTTATTTCATTATGCTCATGAAGAGGATTACTCTGTTTTTTAGATATTCTATAGTTTTATAGTAGATATGAATATTACATTTAATCAATTTTCTGTGCAGCATATATTTGAATTTATTTTTCATGATTTTGCAAAATTGTAATTAACCTAATTTGATTTAACTAGACTGCAATATGAGCTTGAAACAATTATCTTATATATAAAAAATTCTAAATTATTAAAATTATCCATGTAATGTATTATTCATTTGTGTGCTATATCAATATTTGTTCATACTTACATAATAAATGAAATATAAATTTTAAAGGAATAATTCAAATTATATATACGCCTTATTACATAACTTGAAAGTTTGTAATGATTATTTTTGTTTTTTTTATGAAATGTTTTTAATTATTTGGAGAAAAATAGATTTATAATTAGATCTTGAATGGTAATATTTTATTTATGTAACATGCATGTGACGTAAAAAATATTAAGAATACATAAGAGGGGGGACCTGGTGAAAATTATTTTGTGCTAATGCTTTGCACAGATTTGCAAATGCCAATTTTTCTGTGCTAAAAGATATTTATTCAAAATATCTCAATAAAATTGAAAAAAAATATTTTTAAATGGAAAAAACTATTACATTTTAAAAAATCACCTTTTTGTTAAATTGCACATATTTTATTTAAAATTTCTTCAAATCAGTCAGTTTTGCAAAATGTTTTTTTAAAACCATACTTAGTTGGTGCACTTGCAATTAATTAAAGAAAATCTGTCTGGAGCAGATATTAACACAAAACCTGGCATACAGATGATTTCTGACATAAAACAAACTGTTTAAGAGATCTAAGTTCAGCAATATTAAATTATATTTTTTTTGTTAGTAAGAAATACGATGAGTAAGTGTTTTATTTTGGTCATGGCTTCACTCTACTAAGATGATTAAGATAAATAAAAGAAATAGACATCATTAAAATGAAATTTGAATACAGGTAATGAAAAATCATTAAAAATGATAAATTTAATGGAGACATGGCTCTAATTTTTTTTACTTTGAAATATACAAGTGCATGAAAATTTTTGCTTAACATCCTATCAGTACAAAAAAAGTTAGAATGAATGCTAAGTAAACTTATTAAACGTTTTACTCTGGTATTTCAGTGTGTGGCTTCTTAACATAATACCAAATTTGGGGGGTCAAAAGTTTGAAGAAACATGAAAGTTAAATAACCTGTATTAAACAGCTGGCATTATTGCAGAAAATTCAAAAATTTCAATAATAGAAAATAAATTATTAAATATGTATGTAAAGTAAATTAATTGCTCTAATTTTATATTTATTCTATCTTCAATCATGTTATTATTTTAACAAAGAAATAAGATTATCATAATTTTTAATCTGGGTGCCAATTAGTTAGATGTAGATTATTAATTTTAAAATTAAAAAAAATATAGATAAATTAAATTTCAATGTTTAAAACCAAGAGTTTCTGTGCTTTTTAAAAATAACCTTTGAATAAAAGTTTATAGAGTTATTCATATGGTTTTTTGTATTAGATTGAGTTATATTTTAAAATCACAATAAAGAGGGTTTTATTTTTATCTCGAACAAGGAATCGATGATTAAAAAAATGTTTTTTCTTTTTCATAGTGTAAAACAAATGAACAAATAATTATGAATTTTTTTTAAATTCATATGTGAATTTTCCATTTATATTTTAAGTAGTTTCCACAGCAATGGGGTGAAAATTTGCGATTAAAAAAATTTAGGAACTGTTACCTTTATTACATTGATATTTACGTTCATTAAAACTACTTCTTATAAAAGTTTTTTTTTAAATCACAATTTTTACACATACAAACATGAAAACAAATAATTAAAATATATATAAAAAAAAATTTCAATTCTTATTGTTTTAAGTATTCTCAGTTATATTAACATGGATTTTAAAATATATGTTGAATATTTGTTAAAAAATTTTATCTCATTGTTTTTTCTTAAAATTCATTTTTATTTATATACACTTCAGATTCTGCGTCAGCTAATCCTTGATGTTCAACCAGCTGGTTCATATTGTTCTTTTCTCTGTTTGTTATTATGAGGGAATATAATTTATGGATTATACTAGACATTATTTATGTAATATTAGTTTGTAGTTTAATTTATATTATTTGAAATTTTTTTTAATAAATTGATGTTTTATTATGAATTAAAAAATCTCTAATTCCTTTTTTGGAAAAAAAATACTTGATTGTTAAAAAACAGTATAAAAAAAGAATTATAAAAAATGTTAAAGTGTAAGAATAAAAAAATCATTCTTGTTTTTTCCACATATTAAGTATAGGCAATTTCTTAAAACTTTTCTTTTTTTTTTATATTGGTTTCAAAATCTGACTCTGGAGATGGTGTTTTTTGCTAATTAATATTGGTTTTGTCTTAGGTGTATTGTGTTCCATTAGTATGGCACGAGAGAAGTGTTGTAATAGTTCTGGAAGTGGTTATATTTATATATTCTCATTGATTCAAATTTTAAGAAAGGCATGGATAAAGACAAATGTGTTGAATTTGTAGTAAAATGGTAAGATAAAGTTTTATTTTACTTATGTAAATATATTTGTTTCTCCTTAAGAAATAAATTATTTTGAATATTTCAATTGATTTGTAGTTTTGTAAGGAGAAATTAAATGTAAAAAAACATCAAATTTAATGGTAATGCATTACTGTTTTCAGTGTTATTCATTCATAAGATAACATTTGAATATTTCATGTTTTTATCATGAGAAAACCTTTTGTAAAAATTATTCAAATGTTATATAGAATTTTACAGTTTCAATTTCCAATAAAAGTAATCCATAGGAGAATGAGGATTATTTTGGTGTATACTTTGCATTTTTCATGAACATAGTAAATTAATGATTTTGAATGTCTGATAAGCACCAGTTAAATTTGATTTTTTGATGATTCTGTAAAAAATTAACTTCCAGTTTTCCTGTCCTCTTGCTCTAGGCTCTACAAGTTTTTTGAATTAATAATGAAAATTCAGGAGGGTAGAAATAATCACACATATCATGTTTTTTTTTTTTTTTTTTTTTTTTAAATGCAATCTTTATGTTTGTTCTAATCAATCTTAAAAGTAAAAATTCCCCATCTATTAATTGATAATACGTAACCAACGAAGCAATGA
>BMAW01102360.1:0-44776 GCA_019974015.1 Nephila pilipes | reverse complement strand
TTGCAAAAATGTTGTTTTCTAATGTTAGACTCGGGAGTTATTGATCGATGTGTTATATTACTTTTTCAGAAGATTTTTCTGTCGCCAGTTTCGTATGTTTTATGTAATCTTCTGAAATGTTTGTTTTTTTTTATATGAGATGCTTATGCCTGTATTTGTCGATATAGGTTCTGTATGTGTTTTATGTAAAGTTTCAGGAACGTCCATAAATAAAGGCTGCATTGTACAATCACAGAACAGAACGCGCCTCGTATCTAACAAATATTTTATATACAAACATTCATTTAGATAAAGCTTATGAATATTATATCACATATCAGTATAAAAACAACAAATGCTCCACAAATATTGTAATTCTACAAGACATTACATTATGTATCCATTATCATAAAAAGTGGTTGAATCTGACCTTTTTATGAATATGAAATCAGTCCATAAGTTCCCTAATATCTGATACATGAGCAATCTTGCTTGCTTAAACTAATTACTACATACCCTACCTGTGGCTAATGGTTTAGCTTAATTTGAAGTGATGGAAAAGATAGAAGATATATTGGGGTAATATCGTTTATATTAGTTAAATTTTCGTTTAACTTAATATATATGATAGAAAAGTCATGTCAATTTTTACCGTGTGAGAATTGAAGCTTGAAAGTAAATGCCAGAGTTTTCATCTATTAATTAATTTTTATTATTTATGTCACGCCTAGGAGCAAATCGAGAAATAAGATGGCACACAGTTATTTTGAACATTGGTGTCGAGGGATGACATATAGCATTTCCTCTCCAAGCTTCTACACTTAACCAATAGTGGTCTCAAGCTTCTGACAGAGATAGAGGTAGGGAAGGCCAAGAGAGTCTTAATTGATCAGAATTGCCCGATCTGAAGGAAAGTAATGGAGGCTTCTTAGTTTCAGTTCATACATTTGTTCAAATGCAATGAATTAAATTTTAGAAAAATATCGAAAAATACAATATTCTATGAACAAAAAAGAAAAATTATTTTCTCATTCTAAATATTTTCATGCATGCACACAGTATGAACAAATTATGAACTTCTTACTGATTTTCAAATTTTAATATTCAGTGTTTTGAATATAAGAAACAGAAAATTTAGACTCTATACTAAACTATTTTTCTACAACATCATGTACCCAAAATATTGAATCTTTCTCCAATATTGGAACGAAAGGAACTTGTTAAAATTAGATAAATTTTCTTTTATGTACTTCTAAATAACAAAAAGAGTGCAATTGACATAAAATGATGTTAATTTGTTGATTGAAATTAATTTATCGATTTATACAGTTTTAAGAACGGATCGTAAGAGTTTACTCTTCACAAATACACAAATCATATATATTTCAAAATCTAACATTTTCAACATTTAATGAACTGTAATCTTTCATTATATTGATTGTTGTTATTGGAAAACATTGAAACTGATTCATTTTTTTTATTGTTTCACAAATTTTAAATCAATTGATCAATAGTTACGTTTTGCAGGGTACCATCATGAAAGTTTTTGGAAGGATCTACCCTGCCGGATCCAAAGAAAGCTGGGTGACTGTAGTGGACGAAGGAGTCACAACGACGTGTGTTTTTGAATCCTCAGAACACGGCAAATATGGGAGAAGTCTCAGAGACATGGAGAACTAATGAATGCAGGAAAGCTTCCGTTTATTAACACTGGGAGAAGGAGGATACAGAACATTGGGGATTTTATTATTCCTAAAACACAAATTACATCAAAAATTAGTGTGAGAAGATAATAATGTTACTTAAATTATAATGATGAAATTCAGTTACTAATGAGCTTCAATGAATCAATAAAGCTCATAAGAACAGAATTTCTATTTCTTTAAAGCTAATATATAGTGACCCTAAATTGGAAAATCAAATGACAAAACCGTTTGTCTTGTTTTAAAAATAATGAGAGAAGAAACCTGTTCGAAGATATCATGCTTTTACTTTAATATATATTATTATTATATTATTATATCTAGGGAACCTGCCTGCATGCTCAACTAGGACTTAGAACGTCTCTTCTTTAGGTTCTAGGAAAGATTTCTATGAAAATATTCATTCTTAATTGATAAAATCTCAAAAGGCCTTAACATGACTGTTAGCGATCACAAGATCTCGTCAGATATTCTTGGGCAATTTTGATTCAATTTTAAGAATCTATACTAACTTCAACTAATGTCTTTAATCCATTGTTTCCTTATGTTCTTCATGCTAAATTTGTAGAGTTAAAAATCCATGGTGTATGGACAATCAAAAGTAGTGTGTTGAATCTCCAAGAGCAACAATAACAGTAGAGAGTGTTTTTAGTTTTAAACAGATTTAAGACAACAGAAATCCGTGGATTGTCAAGAAATGTGTTAAGTATTTGGTTTTAACTCGTAATTTAATATTATTCGAAGACAGAGGAACTGTTTTTGTGATTCCTATTCTCAATTTATTTTGTAAGTATTCCAATCAAAAGCCCTTGAGATAGATGATAGGATGAAGAATGGAACTACATTTTTAAAATATATCCCCCAAATTATATGCCTAAGATGGCAGCAGTAAAATATAAATAAATGTGTATATCATTTTATGTAATATTGAGAATGATTGGAGAGACAAAACAGAGCGTAAAAGATACGGTGTGTAAGTAGTTTGATGATTTTCATCAAGCTTCGAAGCAAATTCTAAAAGCATTGAAAACATTTGAAATATTGATATACGTTTTCCAAAAGTACAATACTGGTCTAACAATCCTTTTCAGTACTTTGAGCCTAGAAATAATCAAGCATGTTAATTTGGAATTTGATTTTCGATGGATTACGATTGAATCATCAACGAATGATGATTATTATTTTCAAGTTTAAATGTGGATAATGATTTTAAGAAATTGTGTAAGTAGAAATACATTTAGCATAAAAATTTCTTGTTGCTGTAAAAATAGCTTTTTTGTGACAATGTCATGCGACTATTGTGTTTCAGCATCATTATAAATTGTCTCACAAAAAAATTTCAACTAAAAGTCAGACGACTTATTTTTCCAAAAATATTTTCTTTGTTGTACAACTTAATTTTAAAATTGAAACGAAATTGTACAAAGTTAAAAACAGTGATTATATATGTCAAAGAAAAGCCTTATATTGTTACTTTCATCCATGAATTCTCTAATATCTAGAATTGCGGCATAGTAAACTTTTTCATTTCTGATCGAATTTACTTTAATTAAAGATGTACATTGCTCTTTTGGAAGATATATTTCCTTTAAGGTCTAACATTCATTCAAATTTTTGTTTCGAAATATACATAATTTTAGTATATGATTCTGTTTTCGAAACTTATTCGTTTTCCGACAACATATGCCATTAATCTGTTAAATACATTCCAAACTACCTGTTGACAAAATGCAATGTTAAAAATTATTATTATAATTTTATTTTACGTAATTACTTTTGAATATTAATTTATGAGAAATTTGATAACTTTCTAAGGCTCCCGTCTACCCGCCATTTTGATTTCATCAGCTTGTGCTAATCCAATTTCGACTTAATTCAAATCTTTGTACTTTGATCTATCCCAGAAATTCTAAATAAAGCGCATTTGAGAGTTTTCGCTGTAAAAATAATGAATGCTTCTGTGGAATTTATTATTTTTCCTCCATTTTAAAAATATTTTGGAAAATATTCTTAAAACCGGAAACCAAAAATGAATCATTAAAATAAGAATAAAAATATTTTTAAAAATCTAGGAAGAAAGTAATCAGCAAGCACTGATTATTTTTGTTCTTTCAAATGCACTTCTATTGCACTTCGAAAAACTAGATCAAGGATGAAGATGGGGATAGAATTGTGTCAAACCCATAGGATTAACATTACGTCCACGAAATTTTGATCTTTAATTCTCACATCTTTATTACTTGATCTATTTGAATGCAATAAAGTATCTGAAAGGAGCAAAAATAATGAATGCTTCTTGTGTATTTTTCCTTCCGATTTTTAAAAATATTTTTAAAAATATTTTTAAAGACCGGAAAAACTCCAAAGCGGATCATTAAAATAAGAATAAAAATATTTTGGCATTTAGAGAAAAGTATTCGAAGCATTCATTATTTTTGCCTTTTTCAGATGCACTTATTGCATTCTAATCGTTCAAATAATAAAAGATGTGAAATTAAAGTCAAATTCATAGATTAACATATATGCAATGGGATGAAATCAAAATGGCGGTAGATCGGAGCCCAATGCTATTTTTGTAATTAGTGCAAAATTATTTTTATATTGTTGAAATTGAGTACCTAAATTTTGTTCATTAATTGGCTGTCGATGTCAAAGCTTATTATGCTAATAATATCTGCAAACGATTGACTTTAAGTAAGTTTATGACTGTAATTTGATTGTATGCTTTTCACGTAAGCAAATTTGTGGGCAATACAGATGAAAAACAACGCATCCTAAAAATAAATATTTATTTTCTCTAAAAGTAATATAATGTTTTCAAGTTGAATCTTCTTTACCGTTAAAAGTATTTAACATTAAACTATATGTTTCCATTCTAATAATATAATTTTTATAAAAATCTGGTTTTTATTAAGGAATGTAGCAATAAAAAGCATTTATTTTGTATGAAATTTTGCAGTTTCAAGAGAAATGACTTTTTACTAAGAAACCAGAGAAAATAATGTCGAAAGTTCTCAGTGAATCTCCTTATTGTGTCTTAATTTTAAGAAAATGCGATTTAAAGATCTAATTTCGGTGCTATTTAATAAACGCAGCTTCGAGTATTTAATTTCAAAGCTATTTTAAGTTTTTCATTAAAGTGGAGTTAATGGGTTGGTTTTAATCAATCAACCCTCTGGATTCATATTTCATCGATTTACTGGTATTTTGATTATGGTTAAATGAACAAATTGATGAACTATTTATAGGTGAATTAATTTGTCCATGGTAAGGGAGAGTTTGCATCGATTCGGTAACTTTTCAGTGATCTCGTCTGACCACCTATTCTCGGTCAATTATTTCTGATTCAATTCTATTTCGCAAGAATTTCAGTTACCGTCGAGAGTTAATTTATCGTTGAAGTTCTTCGGGGCCTGGGGCACGAAGCATCCATGGTAAGCTATGATATTGCTTGATGAGGGTGGATTTTATTCTTGCTGTACTGAGAGTTAGGAGACGAGGAATTACTATTGGCTGTTGCTGGGTAGATGTATTTCTATTAGCTGTTGAAGATGGTGAGAAAGTAGAGGTTAAAGACTTGCTTGGGAGACTTTGAAGAGGAGCTTGCGTGATGAAAAGAAATATTTCTATTGGTTGGTAGGGTATGCTTAATTTGACTGCAATTGGCTGCTTAGAAAGGAGCTTTTTAAAATATGAGTTTGGAGGGAAGATCATTAGATTCAAGGTTTGTATGAGTAATACATGCATTAAACTAGTTAAAATGGTAAAAAAGATTTTTTAAAAGTAGAAAAGTTAAAAATAGATAGATTTAAAATGAGGTCAAGGTAATTAGGGTGGCTCATAAGAATTTCAGAGAATTTGCCTGGGATTTTTAATATTATGTTAAATAAGAAAACTTTTATTCTTTTTTCTGTATCATTTAAAGAATTAAAAAAAATAGAAATTTTTTGAATATCTTTACAGAAAAAAGTTAATTGAAGAGCTCTAAGAATTACTTTATTATGTATGTACTATCTAACTTTTGCAGTCATTCTAATTGTTGAACTTTGAGCATTTTCGAGAATTTGAATATTGGTTTAAGCAACGCAGCCCGAAACCGGACATCATAAGGGTGTAAATTTGTACTTGTTTTTTAAGTTCATAATCGAGTCCCGTTTGATTGAGAGGTAAACTTTATGTAACAATCATAGGGAAATTTCACGCATTTGTAAAATGGTTGGTTTCCAAGAAAGGTTATTGTCTATGTTAACTCCTTGATATTTCGTGGACTGAGACCACTGGATTTCAGTGTTGTAGAAGGTTGGGGGAAGAAATACTCCTTTTTTTTGTGAATAAAATTACGGCCTATTTTTGACGTTTATTTTAATTTTCCAAAGGTCATAGAATTTTTTTAGGATTTTAAGTGTTTATTTAGAGTAAAAGGTATTGTTTGAGGTTTTCTGAAATTTGAGAGGACGGCTGTATCATCCGCATACAAAGTGTCGGAGAGAGTGTCTTTAGTTTTTATGTCGAAGATTTTATAGTCGTATTATGAGTAAAAAGGTTAACGAGAAATAGGGGAATGGTTTTCTATGAAAATCTAGGTGAATACATCCAACCAAATCTATCAAAAGCTTTTGATATTCCTAGAAAGACGGTTACTGTAGATTGTTCAGTTAGAAAACCAGATAAAATAGTTTCAGTATGTTCAAAAAGTGGGTGGATAGGGGAGAGTGTTTTAATGAAGCTATGTTAGTTAAGATTAGTAAAGTTATTAATTTTAATGAAAGAGCACGTCGAATAAGAATTATGGACTCTGTAAGTTTGATTAAGGTCTAAAGTAAAGAAATTGGTCTGCAGCTATCTGGCAGATGAGAATTCATTACCAGAATTATGAAAAGGTTTGAGAGTTAAAATTTTGTTGATTAAAATGGTAAGTAAGAATATTACTTTAACTGGGAGATTTTTTTTCTCAGAATTTTTTTCTTTATGAGAAACTGAATAAAGAAAAACTTTTCTCGTACTCTCCATCACGGAAAGCTAATAATAGACGAGAACAACTTGATTAAGATTAGTATGGTAAGAAATAGATTTCTGAAAAAGATTATCTCTCTTTACTTGATGCTAATGCTTTAGTTTTTTTAATCGTTATTTATTAGATTATTGATTGATTCTTTCATTCTTTTGATTACTTCTTTTGATCACTTTAATACCACTAAATTGGTCCTAGTATATAGTAGTAGCTGAAGGAAACGTTTATTTCCAATGAAACAATTATTGTTTTCTGATTGTTATGAAACGAATATAAATTATTAAAGTAAAAATAATAAAAAAGGTATATGCTCACGTATGATAATATATTGTAATAAAATTTCAACTAGTATTACTATATCTGTTATTATTAATTTTAAGAAATTGTATTTTTGAAATTTAATTATATATGTTTTGAAAACTTCTTCTTTATAGGTTAGAAGTTTTTCACATCTGAAAAATGATTTCTCCGACGTTGAAACGTTTTACTTAGACGCAAACTCCAAAAGAACCATTCCTCGTAGATCAAACAGTGATTCAAATATCAGAGGTATGTAAGAATTTAAGACAATATATCACTGAAAAGAATACAATTAAGAATGGCAATTGGTGAAATGATGAAGGAAAATTTTAAAGTTAAAAAAAAGAATTGTCAACTATGCTATTGAAGATTCCCCTTTTTAAAAAAAGTAAACTTGAAGAACCTTGATCAATTATAAATAGTTTATTTACGAACGTTTGTGTTGATCTTAGATAGATAAAAATGATTCTTTATAAAAAAAATTAAAAAAAAAAAAAAAGAACGAACAATAATACAGCTCAGCATAAAGAATAGAAGTAATATAAACTTATTTTTGCAATCCATTAAAAGTAGTCAACTAGTGAATTAAATAATTTGCTTTCTTTAAAAGTACCAGGACATGCGAAGGAAAATAAAATACTGAATTTAAGACTTTTTTTTTTGTGACATGTATGCTTAAAAATTATTCGCGGAGCTTAGGTTTCTTTGTGTGTCTAACAATGAATTTTATTGAACTTAAAAAGCATATTTTTAGCCTAAAAGTTTTTTTCTTTCTATTGAGTTGCATATGGCCATGATTTTTCAGATATATTTGTATGCATTTAGTTACCATTTTTAGAAATAATATTTCATAAATATACAAAATATTTTATTCCTCATATAAAACAATGCACAAAATATAGTGAATCAATTTTTTAACTAATATTAACGTATATTTTCTTTGATAAAAAATATTGAACTTCGTAATTTTAGAAATTATTTTTTTTATATAAAAAGTTATTTTTCAAAGTTTAGGTATTACTTAAAGAAAAAATAGTTTTGGTTCACTATATGCATATGTTATCTTCACAGAAGCATAAAAAATTGGAACCATAATGCGTAATAGTTTACTTTAAAACGGTACCTGAATGCAAATATATCTCATTAATCATATCCATAATCACTTCAGATGGAAAAAAATTTCTTTTTGACTAAAAATTACATTTATAGTGCTTATAGAATGAATAAAATATCGTTATTTGGCGCTCAAAAATATAAGCTCTGTTAATAATGTGAAAAGATAAGTATCACGAAAGTAAGGAATATTAGATATAGTATTCCACACTTCCTTGCATTTCTTAGAATCTTTAAATACAATAAATAATTAAGTTATGTCTGTTAATTACTATAAATAAGTTTGAATTTGTAAATAATGGTCTATTAATTCACTTCTGGAATGCGTTTGAAAAAAATTATGAAAATATTTTGTAAAGATACAAGAAGTTAAACGATTTACTTTAATCTGACTTCTAGCACATTTCTGAGTAGAAATTTTGCATTACCATATTAGGTTATTTTCATACTGTTTAAAGGCTTATAATAAATATTGATTCGCTTGATAATTTTTTGAATATTATATACTTTTGGTTATATAGTTATTTTTAATAATTTTTTTATACCTTTTTCCAGTTTTCATTAAATTTAACTTATGGGCATACATTAAAATTATCGAAATACTCGTATTATTATCCTGTATCAATGCATTAAGAATGAAGCATAGAAAGAAGAAATATGTCAAACCGGTTGTACTGTTTAAATTATATCCTATAATGGGCTAATAAGGGAATCATTGCAGAACTGGAATAAAGAATTTATGACAGTGGTTGTCAAACTGTGGTACATACACACCTAGGTGTGAATAAAAAACTATTCAGGGAATACACCAAACTTTCTTTAAAAAAATGTGCGGAAGGGTTATTTTTCGACAAAAATTATTTTATAAGGTAGTTCCTTAAAGGTATGTCATATTTTGGGGGTACTTAGCTGTGGTAAAAGGGTATGATGGACTTAAAATAAGGATTAACTCGTTCGCTCCCAGCGTATCACAGGCGATATGCTCCGTGAGTGTCTTCTACGGCCCAGCGTATCAATAGAGATACGCTCGATGAGAACGTTTTATTTGATTTTTTAATGTTACTATATAGCGTTACAATACCGCGAAATCTATATAGATAGGTTATTTGGAGTGTTGACCTTGGTGATATGGGCTTGGATTTTACTTCTGCCTACCAGGAGGGGGGGGGTGATTGCTAAATGCACGTGCGGGGGCGCGGCTCTTTAAATGTAATGACATAATTTAAAGGGTGCACTTACTTTCAATTTGCTTTCTTCTTTCTTGCTTGTGACGAAAAGAAAGTATATATCTGATACTGAGATTTTCGAAATAATAAATGAATCTGACAGTAATGTTAGCGAAAATAATCCAAATCTGTACATGGATATTAAAGTAAAAAAAAAAAAAGGGTGGGTGACTAAGATGTGCCCTTTGCTCAAAATCTTGCGTGAAGCGTCAAAATATGTGTGTAATTCTTTCTATAATATATGTGTTAAATCTTTTTTTTTTCTTTTGTATACCTTAAATTTAATGCATTTTAAATAATATATGTAAATACCAAATACTTTAATAAATAGCCGATTTTAGAGGAATTTTTTACACGAATTAGGCTTAATATTGTGCCAAATTTAATGCTAAAATCGTATGGACACAGCGTAACACTCCGCGGTAAGAAGCCGTAGCCCAGAGAAGCACTTCTTTTTTCTCCCTGCGATAGCGAAAGGGTTAAAGGATAAATTGAGTAGAAAATTTGTAAATTATACTAATTTACCAGCTTTAACAGAACTTTACAAATAGCTAGCTTAAGTCTAATGAAAAGTTCTGTCCATCTGTGAAGTTAAAGAAACTTACACATTTTTACTCATTTAATTATTTTTATTGTGCAAAATAATAAGCGTCGTTAATAGAATTGCTCTATAAATGTACCTAATTGATGACTCATGAGCAAAGTGAAAAAAAAATCTGTTTAATTGAGTCGTCATAAGCACATCTCTGATTGCTCGGAACGTAAGATTTCATATAACGCATACTTATTTTTTCAAAATCTGGGAAATCTAATTTTTTTGCAATAAATCATACATACGAGTTTTTAAATATAATTCAAGACTTAATTTTTTTATCGCATTGAATCCGATGTTTTTTATTACAGATACTTCTCTGGGCAGTTCGATAAGGATCAAGATTCCTGATGATAAACTTAGCTGATCCGACTAAGAAGCTCAATTTGTACATCTTAGAAGTGACTCTATATTTTTAAAAAAAATTCATGTTCATTTGTTGGAGGAAATTTGCTGAGAAAAACCAAGAAGTTACAGGAGTCTGTCTCAATCGGAATGCCAGTTATATAGTTGTGATTTCAATGAATAACATCAAATAAAAAAAGAGATATTTTCTAAATAAAATTCAGTGATGCCATTGTATATACATGAACAACATAAATAAATTATATTTTTGCACATTTATATTGTATTTTTCTTAAAACTTAACATAAAAATTATCATGCGGTTTTCGAAAATTATTTATGTTTGCATTAAATGAGTACAATTTTCAAATTAATGAAATAAATAAAAATTCAATGCAAATTTTAGAAACATTCTGCAGAACATTACTAAGCAGTTTTTTTTTTAAAAAAAAAATTCAAAACACATATTATCCATCATTTAGAACATTTATTCATTAATAAAATGCAGTATAATATGTCTCAATTATATACTGTCACTCTCCGATCAGTTAATTAGGTATAATCAGAAGTCCCGCATAGCCTTAACCTTATCTTTCCCCAAATCAGTTTCTACGTCTTATTAAGGCATAGTCAGCAAAACTTTATTTTTCAACGACAACATTACCTAAAATTATTTCACTCTCTTCATACTGATTCAGATTTAATTTTTATTTTTAATTTATCAGAAATTTCTTAAAAGAATTTTAAGATATAATTTTTTTAACAAAAATGCGCTAATGACTGAAGTAAAATTTTGTTAATTGCAAGTTACTAAATAAATCCCTCCATGAGATTTTGTTAATAAGCGTGCATATAAATAAGAAAACAAATACTGATTATTGTATTTCAATTATTTTATATTAATTATAAAACTTTATTTGACATATTAATTATTAAATAATAAGCATTAGTAGCAAATGTGCTTAAACAGACAACACCCTTTCACAGTGGTACGAGGAAATAATTTGTTGGAAGTTAACGCATGATAGCCATGGCACAATTATTAAAGCAGGTTTATTTACAGCTGCATATAATGTACGTAATAAAGATATATATAAAAGACAGCGCAGTAGCGTAAGCTTCGCACTTGGGTATTCAACAAGAAGTAACGCCATCCTTTGAGCGCATTCTCAGCCAGAGCTTACATGGCGAGGTGCAATCTATTCTAAGTTGAAGGGAGGAGAACAGTACTAATATGCATAGATATCCAACATAATTGCTGATAGCTGGATTTCATGAAGCCAAAGAGTTCTTATTTCACAGTATCCTTTAAATTTTTAAAAGCATTTCCTAATTGGCTAACCACTTTGCAACTTTTTAATTTGATCACTTTTTTTACTAACGTGACAATTATCAAATACACAAACACATAAAACACATACACTGATATACAATTTAAATTTTTATGTAATTAAACACCGATAAAAAATTTACACACACACACAATATATATATGTGTGTGTGTGTGTGTGTGTGTGTGTGTGTTCTGTGATTATGTGTGTGTGTGTGTGTGTGTGTGTGTGTGTGTGTGTGTGTGTAGTGATTCAACTTAAATTTGTAATAATTTCACTGAAAAAATAATTTAATTTCTTAATCTTCCCATTCCTTAACACAAAAGTAAAGAGTTCGTTCCTATTTTTGATCCAATTCCAAAATATCTTTTTTAATTATTAGACCACGCTTTCATAAAATTTGTTGAACCAACTTTCACAAAGTCAAAAATCTGTCAGAAATAATACCTACAAGACTGACAGACGTCATCAATATCCCTCATTATTCCTTAACCTTATACCATGTGAACTGGAAATATTCTTCGAAATCCCAATTAAAAATTAACATGCACGGTAAAAATTCGAGCTCTTGGGCTATCTTCCGATGAAACTGAAATGGTAGAGCTGTCTCTTGCCTTACTAATTTGAATAATGTATATTTATGGCCTCTCTCTCTCCTCGATCGGAATGAATAAGTAATCCTCATTCAACTTAGATGTTCTTACTCAACCTTAACCTTGAATCACAAATGTTTTTTACCAGTTGATATATATATATATATATATATCAATATGTTTCTCTGGTCTCCACTTCGGATTGATTTTCCTCACTTTGATGATACATACAGTGGGATCGAAGAAATTTCTTCTTCAGCCATGTTTAGAATGTCAAACAAAACTGAAGAAAATAGCACGAGAGATAAGAATTGGAAGTATGAACGATAACAAAGACGCAAAGCGAATGACTTAGAATTGGCGCGGAAGCGTAGCAAGCTCACCAGATATGTTGCCTTGAAAACTGGTTTCCAGGCAAACTGGAAATCCATTATGTCACTGTTTCGACTATATTCATTCGCTTAAGTTCAAAAGCATTGATATAAACATGTTATTAACTTAAAATATATCCTTAAAATCATAATTTCTGTAATGTATAATATTTTTTTACTTTCTTCTATGTATTTTTTAGTTCAAATTTCAAAACAATATAGAACTATTTTTCAAGTGGATTGGTACATTTTTTACCTTTCCCAGTGCTGCCAAGCTAAGGTGAAGGGGAGTATATATATATATATATATATATATATATATATATATATTTCTTAAGAACTGTTCGACTGACTTGGATAGCTGCTACTGGACTTTTTATTTATCCGTCCCTTTAAAAGATATTTAACATGAGCAAACAGAATTCGAACTAGAAAAATTATTTTATCGACCTAAAAGTTAATTTTTGTGGTGTGTTAAGTTCGTGCACATTTAATAACAATTCTTAATTAGAAGGTCTTTACATTTAAATTGAATTTCTTTTAAGAATTTACAATTGTAATTTTCGTTGAAAAAGAACACCAGTAACATACGAGTAACAAGTTATTTTAAAAAGATTCTCTTTTATAATTTTTTCATGCATAGCTTCAATTGCATTTAAATATTCATTTTAGATTAATGAAAAAACTGTAAAAAATTGTGGAGGAATCATTAAGAAAGAAGATATAAATGAAACCTTACTAATAGACAGATAAAAATTTTAAACAAAAAAATGAATGAAAATACATGATTCCATTTTAACTATATGAAAGAAGAATTATATAAAATTCAAAACAAAATTAAATAATTAAAAAAAAGTAAAATACTAAAATGTGAAGAAAAATGAAGCAAAACAAAATGGAAGTTAATATATTTAAAGTTGCACCAGATTGGGTTATTATATATATATATATATATACACTAATGTCCCTAAATTAAGGATAATTCAGAATGACACGAAAATAGAACTCTGAAGTAAAAACTTCATCTTCATTGAAGAATAATATGCGAATTAGAATCCATCAGATGATGCCGATAGTACGTCAGAATGACGATAGTGTAAGAGAGGTGTGCGTAAGAGGAATGGTAGCAAAGTAAAACTATTCGCAGCCGTTTTGCAAGCCGCTCAGTGCCGCAACCGAATAGTTATTTCACGGAGGACGCATATCAATGATTTTTTTAAATGGTAGAATTATTGGCTTCCTTGAATGGGGGGAGGGGGTACTCAGATGAAAGTATCCGAGGAACTTGGAATCCCCTAAGGTGTCATCTTTAGGCTTTGACACTATTTCAAAATGATGAAAATGTCAATAGACGTTAAAGTACAGATCGCCCCCTAGTTTCAACGCCCAATGACAACCGGTATTTGGCAGTAACTGCAAAAGGAAACAGATGGGGCGCAGCATAAGACTTTTTTCGTGAGCGGTCTTCAGTTACGAATATCTTATCAAATCATGGGACATATTAGTTTCAAGACAAACCGTGTATAAGCGTTTGGGACATATTAGTCTATATGTTCGCAGGCCTGTTAGATGTCTTAAGCTCACGTCAACTCACTGTCGCCACCGGTTGGAACGCCAGAAGAGGAGAGAACGCCAGATACCCTCTATCATCAAGACAACGTTGATGAATGAGACCGTTACGGTGGTTCAGGATTACTCGTTTGGGGTGAAATTATACTGGGCTCCAAAACAGATCTACATGTCCATATCAGAAACATGACAGGCCAAATTTATCTGGACATCATTCTGGAAAAACAGGTACGTTTGTTTAGGGGTGCTATGGGCACAGAATTTGTGTTTATAGAATTTGACAATGCCCGTCCTCATCGGGTAAACGTTATAAACGAATGCCTTTAACCTGAGGATTTCACCCGTATGGAATGGCTAGCATTCGTATCTGACTTGAATACGATGGAGCATGGGTGATACATGATGGCCGATGATACGCAGTTTATCAACCTCCTCCTTCATGTGTACGGGAACTTTGGAGTGCATTATTTGCTGAGTGGAATATTCTTCTCCAAGATCAGCTTTATAATTTGATACTCAGCATCCCTAATCCATAGGCGTTATACAGGCTATACTTTATCGTCTGGGAAACATACATGTTATTAACCATCATAATAACCATGTAAGGGAAAGTTTTTGATAGAGAAATGTCTTTTGTTATTGCTCCAAGGAGCAAAAATCATAGGGTTTATGAATCGTATCATGTATGCACCATCTTTTTTGTTCTTTCTCTTTTGTTTAATAAATAGGCTTTATGAATAAGCACGTTTGTTTTGTTTTTGGACCTTTATTTTTTGGAGCTGGCACTATCCTCAATATATGGACGTGAGTGTTGTTTCGTCTTATAATAGAAGGTCAAAGTGTAATCTCGTTTTCTGACCATAAGCCATTGGCGTATGCCTTTAGGAGGGCAAATGTTCACCTCTTCAATTAAGACAACTGGATCTCATCAGTTAATTTAGAACTGATATATTCGTTACATTAAAGAATCGACTATGTAGCTGCTGACTCGATCTCTCGGATACATATTCTTTCCATTTAAACACTATCTCCAATTCATTTCAAAAAGATGGCTGAGGAGCTACAGGTGGATCCTGAGTAAAAAGATATTTTATCAACTACTACTTAACGAAGTAGTAGTTGATAAAATATCTTAGTAGTTATAGTAGTTGATAAAAGAATAGAGTCTCTTCCATTTGGTGAGTCTTGATTTACTTGTCATTGTGATGTCTCATTAGGTCGCTTTCGTCCATTGCTCTAGAGAGTTTTTGACTGGCAGTTTTTACAAATCTCTCCCATCCTGAAATAAAAGCATCAGTAAAGATGGCCAGTGAAAGATATATTTGGCTCTCAATAAGACCGTATGTAACACTATGGGCTTTCATGTGCTTGAAATATCAACAAACAAAGGTATATCGTCGTACTAAATGCAAAATCAGTACTTTTGTTTCTCTTAGTGTGAGGCTTGAACATATTCTCATCGATCTAATCTGGACCCCTTCCCCCATGTGAAGATTTTATGTATGGCCTTACATGTATAAATATATTCTCTAAATAGCTGGAAGCTTTTCCATTTCCGGATATTTCATCCAAGACAGTCGCAACAGCTTTTTACTGAGGGATAATTTCAAGGTTTGAATCATAACTCCCGTTGACCCCAGACCAGGCAACGCAGCTTGAGTCTTTACTTATCCTGACAAAGCTCTGATCAAGTTCCGGGTACTTCTCGACAATGAACGTAACCATACTATCCATTGCAGCGGAAGGTTAAGTTGAAAGATTCCAACGGCAATCGAATGCTACTATCATAAAGCACAGAAATGTTCAATGGTCTTCCATGTTATCCACTATCTTCCTAGGGTTCAGAGCTACATGGAGACAACAACAGAAGAGACGGTGTGTGGAGTCCCATTCAATTACCGTGAGAGTTTCTAAGTTCAATTACATGCAGTCTGGGAACCATCTACTTTTGTAGGAAATTTAGAGGAAATGATACAACGCCTTCTGACTCCTAAAGTCTAATACAATGGCCAACACAAACTGTTTGTCAGCAAAAATGGAACTTATGCAGCTATGTTTTCCTTTTATCGAATGCTCTAAGAAAAAGACTGTAGTCTTCTTTAGAAGATCCCTTTCAAGTAATGGATAGAAATAAAAATTATTCAAGGTCTATAAAAATGGGAAAGAACTCATAGTAAATATTGACCTTGCCTAAATAAAACCTGTCTATATTTTAAAGAACTGTGTTGACAAGCTGTCTGAAACCAAGAAAGAAATATCAATTTACATTTCTGCATCACAATCCTCATACCACAGGAGCTACTACCAGCAAAAATTCGCAGCAGAATCATCTTCAAAGATTGCTCGATCAGAAAGTATAATGCATTCTGAACGAGGAGTATGTTTTAATATAAAATTTGCTTAATATCACGTTGTCCCTGGAGAGGGAGCTACCAGTGACAGCAGAAAGGTTACAGCTAAAATCGACTTATTAATTAATATATATCGCTAGATTAAAGACGGGTTAGGGAAACAAAAATTACTCCACGTCTCTGTAAATTTATATGATATTATTTTCATTAATATTTTGAAATCACATATCTATAAATTTTTCTTATCCTACCACAATAGGTTGAATATAAACGAAATAACTCAACAGAACAAATCCAAATTGTCAGCCATGAAGCAAACAAAACGCCGGCTGAATTCGTTCCTAAATACAACAAACATTATAAGTACATGGCGAGTGAAATTATCCAGAAGAATCAAATACGACCATCACCATACAAGAAAAACGTGAAACTTTCAATTTGTGAATTTTCAAAATATTTAAATAAAATAAAATTAAAAGATTTTTTTTTTTAACTTTTAAAAAAATCGCATGATTATTTTCATAATAATTTAAAAGAATTTAATTTTGTAGATTAATTTTATATCACAGTGTAATTGGTAAAAAGCACAGCCATCTTGTATAGTTAATTGAAATAACAAAAATTTGAGAAGAAATTATTTTAAAATATGCTTAGAATACAATAAAATTTTTTATCTTTGCCATATCATGTTAACCAATAGTTTGTTTCTTTCGTAACTGAAGAATTCACCACTGGTTCATAATTCCTATCAAATAAGAGAGAAGGTAAAAGTCATCTTGTAACAGGTCAATTGAAAAGTCCCCGGCCTACCATAGTAAAACACATTTTTTTGGCAAAATTAGTTTTTTTATTCAACATAATTACCTTCAAGGGGGATACACTGATTATAGCGACCCTCTAACTTTTTGATACCATTTCTGTAGTACGATTTGTCCTTTGCTTCAAAATAGGCCTCAGTTTCGACGATCACCTCTTCATTCGACGAAAATTTCTTCCCAGCGAGCATTCTTTTGAGATCTGAGAACAGGAAATAGTCGATGGGGGCCAGATGTGGAGAATACGGTGGATGAGGAAGCAATTCGAAGCCCAATTCATGGATTTTTGCCATCGTTATCACTGATTTGTGACACGGTGCATTGTCTTGGTGAAGCAGCACTTTCTTTTTCTTCAAATGCGGCCGTTTTTCGGCGATTTCGCTCTTCAAACGGTCCAATAACGCTATGTAATAGTCGCTGTTGATGGTCCTTCCTTTTTCAAGGTAGTCAATGAAAATTATTCCATGCGCATCCCAAAATTGAGACGCCATAACCTTGCCAGCCGACTGTTGCGATTTCCCATGCTTTGGAGCGGGTTCATCGTGTGCAGTCCACTCGGATGACTGTCGATTGGAATTCGGAGTGAAATGATGGAGCCATGTTTCATCCATTGTCCCATATCGACGCAAAAACTCGGGTTTATTACGCTTGATCATCTTCAAACACTGCTCCGAATTATCAACTCGTCGTTGTTTTTGGTCAAAGGTGAGCTCGCGCGGCACCCACTTTGCACAGAGCTTTCTCATACATAAATATTCGTGAATGATATGATGTACACGTTCAGTTGATATCTTTAGAATGTCTGCTATTTCATTCAATTTCAATTTACGGTCGTTCAAAATCATTTTGTGGATTTTTTTAATGTTTTCGTCGGTAACAACCTCTTTTGGGCGTCCACTGCGTTCACCGTCTTCCGTGCTCATTTCACCACGTCTAAACTTTGCATACCAATCCTTGATGGTTGATTTTCCTGGAACAGTGTCCGGAAACTCGGCATCAAGCTAAGTTTTTGTTTCAACTGTATTTTTTCCCTTCAAAAAGCAATATTTTATCAACACGCGAAATTCCTTTTTATCCATTTTTTTCACAATAACAAAAGTTGCTTCACTCAAAATGCTATAATTCACAAACTAATGATCCAACAGCGGTCGAATTTATACACGCATCTTTTGAGGGTTAGGACTAACTAAAAAACATATGGATTTAATTCTAGTAGCGCCATCTATGTGTCAGGCCAGGGACTTTTCAATTGACTTGTTATTTCTTTTTCAAAATAATTCTTTCTTTCCTTTCTTTATTTTAAAAATATGCTTTCAGCCACATTCATTCAAAATATTGAAGAAGAAAAACATTTTTAAGTTCAATTGAATAATCGCTTTTAATATAAAATGAACAGCTAAAAAACAAATGAGTTCCTGCTATTCTCATACTTTGCATTTTTCTTCCTGTATATATATATATATATATATATATATATACAGGAAGTTTTCTTGTTAATTATATAATTTCGCTTCTTGATTTTTACATTTGTCCTCTTTTCATTCTGAAATATGTTTAGAGATACGCCTTTTAAGCAAGAGACCAAATTAAATTTTTAATAATTCCTCGGAACTTAAAATCAAATTGAATAAATTGCAAATATTTTTGAAAACTTGATTGATTTGAAATGCTTTTATTGTTCTTATTTCCTTTTTCATCCCAGCGACCACCCTGGAATAGGCCCTGGTCTAGCACAGATTTCCATTCCATACCATCTAAAGATGGCTGGGTATTTTCTTTTTTAAATTTCGTTACAAGAATTTTTTTTTCTCGCGCGGATGAGGTTATTAACCTCATACCCAACTCCCAACCTGGAATGTCATTTTCCTGATATAATCTCCAAAGGCGGGTGCCCGGCCTTACCTCCAGGACACTGGGTACCCCTTTTTAGTCTCCTGTTACGACATGTATGAGTTACATTGGGATGATTCCTCCGCACCCGACCATCAAAAGAGAATCTTATTTTATTCAAATAGAAACCATTTGTTATAAATTAATCAATAAGGTTCTCTCTCTTTCTATATTTATATATATATTAACAGCAACATATTCGTGAATTGAGTTCCTAATTTTAATGTACTTAAACAAGACATTTATAATAAAAAGATTATTTTTTTCTCAAAAAAACCAATTTAATATACTTGTTCTTTTCCTAAGTTTCTTTTTTTATCAATAATATGAAAAACTTATACAATTTGTTTTCATTCGAGTTTTTGTTATAAAAATTAATGCGACCCTATTGAGATAAGATTTTCAAAAACAAATAACATTGAACTGGAAAGAGGTCAATTAGAATGTTTGTTGTAGTAAAATGCAACACAGTTAGGGTATTTTTGTTATCAATGCTTTCAATGGTTTCCGTAGGAACCGTATACAGATAGTAATCAAAGCGCAAACATTCAGAGATCACGATTGTCACGAAAAAGACTGATCGATTCTTTAATTTGAAATAGAAATTCCTGAAGGCTACAATTTTAGCTCACTTCTCCCGAGAAACTTTGGAAAAGTTCATGGTATATTGATGTTCAGTTTATTGGCAAACGCGCAACAGGTAATGATTTCTGTTAAAAGTTCAATCCATCAAAGTACATTTAACTTTGAAATATCAAGATGTTTTTGGTAGCATCAATTTTTCTGCAAAGCGATTAATTGTTTCAGTTATATTTATACATTGAATTACATTTAAGTAAAATCATGCGCATAATGTGACGATGAATAAATATATTAATTGAAAATGAAAGAGAATTTAAATTTACGAATATTTAAAATACTAATATGATAAAAAAATAATGTTTTTATAAAATTAAACTGATTTGTTAACATTAAACTTTTTTGATGGAATAAGATGGAAAAAAAATAATGCTGTTTATATTTCAGTAATCAATTACTGCTCAGAGTATTTTAAATATCCTTTTTGTGTAAAAATTAAATTTAGTTAGGTTAAACTCTTTAAATTTTTCCCAGAGAAAATTTCGAAAGAATTAATTATTTTATAATAAGATATTATTTTGATATAAGTATCAAAATAATATTAAATGATGAATTTATGTGATGTATGTTAGCTTTGCAAAAAAAAGTAGACAAATCTTAAGTATATCAACCTGATTATTTTAATACTGAAAAAGTTTTTTAGGGTATTTTCGGCATAACTCTTACTCATAAATATTTACTCTGTAATGGAAATATTTATTTTTATTACAGATTTATTATATTTTTATTACAGATTTATTATTTATTTTATTATGGAAATATTTATTTAATATTTTTAAAAGGGAAATTTTAAATCGAGAATAGTTCATGAAAAAAAATACAAAACTTATGAATTAAACTCTCATGATAAAAAAAATATCAAATTTTGATTTTATTAAAACATTCTAAAAACAATTCAGTGGTATGCAAAGCAATAATTTAAAAAAAATAAAATTATATTTTATTTCGAAATCGTAGCAATAATGTGCACGTCTAGAAGAGATAATTTTTTTATTACATATAACTATGGTAACCGTATCTTGGAATGTTAGAAACATTACGATGACAAAAATCTTTGTGTTAACATATATAGCCCTGATATATACTCTTTTCATTTCAAAAAGTTTTATTTGAAAAAGTAATACTTTTCCCAACTGCATGGACTTAAAACATTATTTATCATATCTCCACAGACATCTTCTCCCCTTTATACATACATACAGGCATACACACACACATATATATATACATACATATATTCCCTCTCTCTTTCTCTTCTACTCTTTCTCTACATTCTCTCTACTCTCTTTCTTTTCTCTTTTACTTTCTCTTTCAGCGTTTTATTGTTTTATGTATTAAATGCATATTTCTGTTCATTTTACTGGGTGTATCTTTTTAAATAATAACTTTTTATTAATAAAAGAGGAAAGTTAAACATTTTTATAAACTTATTCTTGGTAAAACTTCATAATTTTACTTCCGAGAGAAATAAAGCTTCATTTTATTCTAAGTCTCAAAATTTTAATCATCTTTCAGAAATTTCATTCATAAGAAAACAGCTAACTCGAAATGCCTATGAGACGGCGAAAATTAAGGTTGGCTGAGAAAGCTCGCAGAATAACATTCTTTCGTAATGGAGACTACTTTGATTCTGGTGTCAAAGTTGCTCTGCGTGGCTTGAAACCATTTCCAACTATGCCACATCTTCTTGATTACCTTAGCCAAAAAACACATATACCGGCTAAAAAACTTTTTAATGCAAAGGATGGTAAGCCTATCACTACTCTAGATCAGTTCGAAGACAGAGGATTTTATATTGTTTCTTCGGACGGAAAATTTGAATCTTTGCCATACGGATCCATACCTCGACTACAAACTTCACACGTGGACGACGCCTTACCAAGAAAACGTGAAGATTTGGAGCTTTTTCGTCCGATGCCAGATCCTGTGTACGGCAAAAAGAAGCGAAAAAAGAAGAAAGATGCAGAAGTTATGGTAAGATCAATTCATTACAAATTTAATTTTAATATTTCACAAATTCAAAATAAAATCAACAGTTGTTTAATAATATATTGTCTGGTTTTTGATTAAAAGCTTTCTCTCACATTACTTCATTCTCAAAAATCATTCAAAGGTAGTTTTATTTATTTTAATACCTCTGTAGCTCCGAATAAAATCTTTGCCATACCGTCATATCGCTCCTGAAACGCACAAAGATGTGTTCTACTGTTCATAGACTTTAGACCAATTGGATTGAAGAATGAAAAGTAAACTGTCATCGGGAAGTATCAGATTCACTTAAACGCACAGCAGAACATGAATATCTACGCCTCCAATGGAATGGGGTGGCAGCCCCACTATCAACTACTCTCGACATTCTGTGAAATGTTGTGTGTATTTAGATGCACCAAAATCTGAGATAACAGATTCACAATGATTGGCTGAAAAAGGCTTCACACGAGCTTCCCTTTATGAATACTTCCATTGACGCCATCCCACAGACGTGAAAAATTACTTTGGTGTCGGTGCCGCAAAAAATGACTGAATGCCATAATATGGTGTTCTACCACTTCTCTATGTTGTTATATTTTCTATGTCGGTTCGTTTATATGATAAACTACGTAGGATGGGAAATATAATGGAGGTTAAGTATCTCTTCGTATTTAATGTGTAAACCGATTTCGGATGCAGTCGTGAGCCTTAAAATAACAAATGGATCAATAAGTCCCGAGACTGTGCGGTCGTTTTTTTTTGCGATTTCCTCCTTCAAACGCACCAGCAAGTCAATATAATAATCACTGTTGATCGATTTCCCTTTTTCGAGGTAGTCAATGAAAATCACGCCATGCGTATCCCAAAAAACTGACGCCATGACTTTGCCAGCTGACTGCTGCGTTTTCGGACGGCTTTCGCCAGCTGTGCGCCACTCAGATGACTGCCGCTTCGACTCTGGAATGTAGTGATGTATCCATGTTTCGTCCATGGTCACGTAACGACGCAAGAAATCTTTTTTGTTGCGAGTAAATAGCGATAAACAGCTTTCTGAATCATCGACTCGTTGCTCCATCGAAAGCAATCGCGGCACCCACTTGGAAAAAACCTTTTTCATGCTCAATTTTTCATGAAGGATAGTAAATACACTTCCATATGATATCTGTGTCATCTCAGCAATCTCACGGAGCTTCACTTTACGATCTTTCATTATAATTTTTGTCACTTCACTCACATTTTCCGGTGTAACGGCTTCCACAGGTCTACCCGAGCGTTCCGCGTCATTTGTGTCGGTACGACCACGTTTAAACTCGGCAAACCACCGACAAATCGTTGCTTTTGATGGACAAGAGTCCGGGTAACATTTTTCAATCCATTGTTTCGCTTGCACGGTGTTTTTACCCATTAAAAAACAATGTTTTATCAGAACACGAAACTCGGTTTTTTCCATTTTTTAAACAAACTACAAAACGACTTTACTCCAACCTCGATAACTCAGCTGTTTCTGGTCCGATCGACTTAAGATTTTGACACGTTTCAAGCAAAGGTTAGTACTCTAGAAAGACCTGGTTACTGGTTTACTACGAGTGCCATCTCTGGGTTAGTCTCGGAATTTATTGATTCATGTGTTAGAATCAGTTCTGGTTAAACATTGGTTGGAATCAGGTTTTATTGCTGTTGAGGATTATTGCATACGAACACATACTCTGGCGCCAAACATTAGTTAGCGGAACTACAGCCCATCATTTATCACAACACAAGCAGCTCGAGAAAAGAGAATTAAATAAATCTTTCTATTCCCCGGAAATCTTACGTGATTTTTATCCAGAAATCAACGAATATCTCGCGAGTGGAAACTGCAACTCCATAGGTTAATACAATCTCTTCATCATAGCACGTGATTTTATGTCATTAAATGGTTACCGTTAAGACTGATACTTCTACAATTTGTATATTTAATAATGTAAGCGAGCTAGCGCGAAGCCTGAGATGATTCAAAATCAAAATGACAGAAAGTCCTCATTGAATGATTACACAATTAAATCATTACACACATGTGTGTGTGTTTGCTTTTACATTTTAAATATGTATAATTTATTTTAGTAATTTATTACTATATATCTTTTATAAATGTCTATTATGTATTTTTTGAACATTATTAGCTTTATATTATCTACACATAAATATGCCCAATCAAAAGACCTAATTTACTTAAATATATACATTATAGGTCTATACTCATCCATTAGTGTATATGTTTTTCACTCAACGGTATATCGTAATGATTTCTTTATCACTATATTATTTTATAATTTTGAGATTTATTCTCTAAAATTGTTTATATTTGTAATATTTTGGTGCTTATTTACATTTAAATTTCAAATTATGTGTATGTATGCACGCGTGTTAATAAAATTATATTTTTCTTCTAAAATCTCGTATTTCACGCAGATGGAGCCTTCACCTGGAAGGCGTGAAGGACGTCTTTTAACAGTGGCTGCAAGAGAAGGTGGAACCACTGCAAAGTTGCTTTTCAACGATAAAAGTCCTCCACCTTTTGAAGACTTATTAAGGGACTTTGGTCATGCTTTGGGACTTGGAAGAGTTAAAAACATGTCCACTCTTTCCGGTCGTCCGGTAAATATGAATATTAATGCAACAAAGTGCTATGCACACCATTTTGTCATGAAGAATTTTTCCATTAATTAATAGATTTTGAGAAAGAAGACGTGGATAGCTTTTAATGCTATGCATGAAGGTCTATTACTTTTTCTGTTGTATATCTATGTATAAGTAAAAAATAAAATAAGTGACTCTCTACATAAAAGGGCCTATGCTCTGCTCTAAAAGAGTATTGCAAGAGCTCAGAAATATTAAAATAAAATGAAATCGAAACTTCAATACTTAACATATATTTCGCCGACAAATACATGGAGTTTTGTAAATATAGAATTCCACAAATATAACGAAGAACTGAACGATTATCGAATTTCAAATCTACAAATATATATCAATTATATGTAATAATTTATAATGTACTCAATCATCACGACTAGTGACATTCAAACAGATAGTGCCACTTGGAAGAAACATTGCTTAATATTTGGCAGAGTCTGGTAAACCAGCTGTTAAAATGACGTTTGTAATGGGGATTTTCTCCAAAGTGGACTAAGTTTTTTTTAGGTTCAATTCTGTCATTATAGGGCAACGAAATTATAATTAAATTATTTGACTCTCACTCATTATTTTGACTATTGTGTGAGTATATAAGTATTATTTTATCTTACCTATAGAATAGGTAGACAGATGAAATAGATGTTTCATTTACACATGAATTTCTAGGAATTACTAATATGGAGTATGCGCTAGTAAAAAACGAATAAGAGAAATAACAATTTTAGATGTTCAAAAGCGTTTAGTGCGTCTTTTAATTCTATAAATAGCAATAAAACCACTTTAATGGTATTTTTTTAGTTTAGTTTTAATCAAAATTATCTCTTTTAACTCATAATTTTTTTAAATAATACTATATGAACTTAAAATATTAATAATAATTTCGTCTAAATTTCATTCTTATGTTAATTAATTTGAGACCCTTCTTTCGTAAATGAACTGTAATTTATATAATATTTCTATCTGACAGTTATAACATAGCGTTAACTGTTCATTTTACAGAAAATAAGCAGAACTAGACTGTGAAAGATATCAGCAATCGTAAATCAAAATATGATTTTTTTTTCATTATCCTATCGGTATTAACATAGGATAACTACTATGACTATACAATATTTTTTTTCTGTACTTCACAGGTACGCAGCATATCACAGCTGAAAAACGAATTTCAAGATGTTGATACATTTTTCCTTGATGAAAGTGCTTCAAATAGTAATTACCACACAGGTTAGAGCTTTTACTATCACGAATAAATCTATTAAAATATTTTAAAATTTAAGTTTCCTTTATTATACTCCACAAAATTCAGTATTACCTTTTATTTAAAAATACAATAAGATATTAAATTATGTCTTGATTATGGGCAATACATTATACACCCTTTTTCTTAGAAAGCATTTAATGTATGTGTTCAGCTCTATTCCCGATTATACAAAATATAATCTTGAATTGTGATATTAATAATTTTTCTATAATAATTATTTTGGTACCATGAAATTTTAAAATTTTCTTGATTAATAAAAAAAACTGAATATCAGGATTTCATATCGGAAAATGTCTCCTTGAGCGGGATGAATAATTTTAGTTTAATTCAAAATTTTCTTAAATTAAAAATTCAAATAACTTAATTAATTAATTATAACATTGTTAAAATAAGTTTATATGTTCTGAAAATAAAAAAAATGATATCTTATATCTATTTCCAATATTCATATAATTGAACTCTTTGTTTTAGATGAAAAATTAGGTACCAGAGTTTTATTATAGTTGAATTAAGTTACCTATTTTCAAGATTTATAAAATGTCATTTGAGATTGTTTTTTTTTCTCTAAAATATTTAATATCTTAAATCCTTTACAAATAGTTCATAAACTCTTAGATGGAGATAAAATTATTTAGAGCCAATCCAGAAGACACTTTGAAACCAAACCTAGTTTGAAGGAACTCATGAAATGTTTTGACTCCAACTTTCTATGGCAAAATATTTATAAATCAAAATACATGTTAGCAAACCCACAGATTTTAAAATCATTGTATCAGTTCATCAGAAAGCGTAGTGAAGCAATATATTATAAAGCCAGCTACTAATGAAGAATAAATTTTCGTTTACAGATTCTCATTTGTTTGTGTTTGCTCTTTGATACTTGGAATGTTTAGTTCATATTTTCAAATTTTACTGTGGGTTTGAAGTTTACAATCTGTATAACAATGAGTACTCTTTAACGTTATTATTCAAATTATTTGAGGCCAAGCAGAAAATTTTACTTTGAGATATTATAAGCTAGCCAACTTATTCTTCCTCTATGTGTACAAGCTCAAGGTATGAATGCTTTGTCTGAGAACTCTGTTGTGCATTCATTAACATTTACAGCACTTTGAAAATTTGAATTAAACAAGCAGAGTACGTAATTGAAAATGATTATGCAAGAATTTTCGATGAAAATTACTGCACAATTATTAAAAAGCTAAATGATCCCTACATCAACGTTGTGTTTCAGAAAACAAGAGATCTACTTATTCTTCCAACCAATTAAGGAACGAAAATGATGTCTGCTCAAAATACATCTAGGTTTCTTCTTCCCAGGCTGAATGGATGGGTCCTTCAAAATTCCAAAATGATTTAGTTTTAGATGAAATGAGAGAGGCAGCTAAAACATGTTGCTAGTCAAAACATAAGAATAATTGCTTGCATGTCCATTTTTACTGTGCTCCACCAGCTTGTCCTAATCAAAATGCATTTTATATCGCTTTGATGGATATCAATTTTTCTTCAAAAACAAACTCATGTATAAGATACATCCACATAATTTGAAAAGGAAAAATTAGAAATAATATCATGTTTTAATTGTTAATAATAATCATACAGTTGATAATGATTTTCGAATTACGATTTGAATAGTATTTAAAACTCTGAGATCTATATTCTTCTATGTTGATTTTCCAAATGTAGAGATAACTATCTAAAGTAATACAAAATGATACCACTTGTTTTTGAATTATAAAAGGCATCTTTTGACTGTCTATTGTACTGGACATTGTCCAGGGAAGTTAAAACATGTGTTAATGATTAAATATATAATATAATTTCATTATCCACATATCTAAATTAGAGACATTTATTTTTAATTTTAGAAAAATATAAAAGGATAATAAAACTAAATTCAAACCAGTTATTTCAATTGTTAGTTTCTTGTCCATTTTTGATGGTGGAAACAAGATCCCGCCACACTTCCAAGTTTTATGGGAATAGAGACAGTTGGACTGTCCAATGTAGCTGAGTACCTAATGTTAGGATAGAAAATCTTTTCTCAGAAAGCCTAAAATGTCCAAAAGAAATGAAGATAGGTCTCAGAGGTATGAAATAGCTTATCAGTGCCACCCAGCTCCATTTAAAATATACAATGATCACGCACTTGATGTCCATTTTCCTTATTTTGAAAATAGCTTTAGATATTCTCATGGTCTGGAACCCATGAAAAGAATCACAAATAGGATGGAAAAATCAAAACTGAGAAATTTCAAAGACCAGGAAACCCCATTTTCGGCTGCTCTAAGTACTTTTATGATCCAGCTGAGCCTAAAATCTGTATAGATTCCACATTCTGTGGCATACATAGAGAAATCAGAACATTTCACGTCCAAGAACCACAAATGGGAGAGGGATGAAATGAATGTTTGAAATTCTACACCTGACCACTGGAAAATAAATTGATTTCAACTTGTTAAAGACTCTTCTAATTAACTGTCCTGAAGACCCATAACGATGTTTTGGTAACTGCCAACAGACCAAAGAAACCCAGAATTGGAGTTTACCAGGTCTCCAACCACCGAACAAAGAGGGGCACTTTGTACTCTTTCAGAATCCATGATGCCACCATGTCCAAAAAGCATAGCTGAAGAACTGAAAGGAACTGATGAAACTTTGTAAATGGAATCTTCCAGTTTAGCAATAAAATTGTTGATCTGAATATGACAATTCCTAACCATCTGAATATTAGAATGCCATTTAGTGTGTCTTCAACTATGGAAAACTGAATGTATAAAAGACACTTTATTGAAACCTAAGAGGTTAACTAAAAAGATGAGAACTCATGGAACCAGATTTACCGCAACTAAAAGATCTAGATTCTCCTGTAAAATGCCTGGCTCATAGTAGAATGCAAGCACCCTACCCAATGAATATCTGCATGGATCGCTAAGTGTATTTTGATAGATAGGGCCAAACACAAATCACCAAGCTGCTCAATCATATCAAGCCGAGTGCTATTATGTGGCTTCCATTTCAGATCCTGATTTTCTTGACCTGAAAACGATGCCAAAAATGCCTATAAGCTAGCTGCAGAAATCAGCTGCACCAAAATATGTCGATTAGTTCAAAATCATTTCCAATAAAACGCTTTCCTCATCCAAAAAGTAAATGTCTTCCTCATCAACTCTAGTCATGAAGTTGGCCATGATGGTGGCCCAACTCAATTCTTGCTGGAAATGGTAATGATGTGAGTCAGAAAGGTTAAATTATCAATTTTATACAGAGCCAAACGATAATGCAGACATTACCCAACCTCACAACTGAAGAAGTATTTTTAGGTAAAACAGAGTTTTATCAGACAAATTTATGGAACCAAGAGAAGATCAACTCTTCTTTGACCAGCAATTCCCAAAATAGTTTTACCTTTTAGCCTTATTTTCAAGAATTATTTCATTATGCTGATTCCCTTAGAAATTTTTAAAAGCACACTGCTGGCTCACTTGACCATCCCCTCTCAAAGTAGTTTTCGTCCATTGAATGCATTGTTCCAGAGACCACCTGCACAAACTCAAAAATCATATTTTGTTCAGCCTTTTCTCTTTCTGATAAGGCCAGGGAAATTTATTTTAACTTATATCACTGGCAACCATTATTTTTCCTTCTGTTAAATTTTCTTCATGCTAGAGACTCTGTCACCATCACTCAGCCTCCAAACTTTCCAAAAACTAAAACCAATAGGCTGAGGCGTTAAGACTATAATTTAAAGCTGGATGAAAATGAGTAATAAAGCATATAAATAAAAAGAACTGTCTAAGAAATGTCAGATGGGTATTATAACGAATGCCGATAAACTAAATTGAACATCAGAGGGAAAAAGATAGTTTAACGAGAAACATGTATCAAATTCTGATTCAGATTAATGATGAGGTATTTGAGGTAAAAATAACGAAACATTTATAATTAGATTTGTACTTTGAATATTTCACGAAAATAAGTATCAGAGATAAGAATGTGGTGAGTAACTAATCTTGAAAAGAAGATCTTGAGTGATTACCACTACACTTTTTATCTGAAAAATAGGAATGTTTTGTTTATAAAATAAAGAGCACCACCTCACACAAAAATAAACTAAGATGGAAGATGATTGGGATTAAACTGTGAGTGGCTGGGAAGCACATTGAGGGTGGATTGATAAGTTTCGGCCTGACTACAAGAGATGGTTGAGGCCTTCCACTTTGAGGTGGCACCTATAGTACCATCCTAGATAGCCAGAAGCCAGGAAGCCCAGACCGATCGCCATGTTAGTTTTAGGCTTGAGAGCACGCTGAATAAGACGTTCTCAGGCTGTAAAATGGAAAAGCTGAACTCAAAGCACACCAACACTTCTACTTGAAGGTTAATGCCGAATAGCCCAAAGAGATGGACTCACCAGGGACAGACCCTCCCATAATTACACTAACCGTTACAGTGGGTTCTGAGATGAAAAGGGCCGTGGAGGTACCCCTGATGAGCCCCTGCCCAGGACGAGGTCACAACTCCAGATGATCAAACCATCAACAAAGTGCTGAAGACCGCATTAAAGGCGTGAGATAGCTGAGACCTGCAAGATGTCATACAGGCACAAAATATTTTGCACCAAGACGGTATATGGAAAAGCCCAGAAGATGGGTGCCATGTTTACAACAGTCGACCAAAATGATCTGAAAGAACATTCTACCGCCAATCGCCATGCTTAACTGCTGAATTTTGTTGATTCAAAACTGCTGACGAAACTCTAACCACCTTACCACACCCCGGAAACCAGAACAGTCTAAATGGATTACCAGGGAACTAACTCCAAAGCAGAAAACACCTTTTCGGCTGGAATGCTGGTGGCTACTGCTTTTTGGGATGCAGATATTATAGTACATTGATTAATTTTAAAAGGTAAACTGGTCACTGGTCAATACGCAGACTATTGCACGCTTTGAGCCACTAAAGTGAAAATTAAATGACCTCATCTATGAAGAAAATCTTACTAATCACGATAATGCGCACTGAAGTGCACGTCAATCGTTGCGGATGGCTAAAATCACCCGATCTGAAGTTTGAATTGATGCTGCACCTTCCTACTCTGACTCAGCCCTGAGTGACTATTATCTGTTTCAACTCAAAATGCTTGGCGGTAAGAGATTTGCGACAATGAAGAAGTAATCTAGTTGCAAATGGGTATTTTGAGCTTGATGAATCAGTCTATAGAGCTGCATTACTAGACTAGAAATACTGCTATGAGAAATGGTCAGCCTTGGAGGAGATTATGTTGAGAAATAAAAAAAAAAATCTTAAAAACGTTATTTTTCTTGGTCAGGCCGGAAACTTATCAATCCACCCTCGTATGTATAAATGATTACAAAATCAAAGCAAAGAGATCTGTTATTGTGGAGTAAATCATATTAATGTGAACACACTAGTACCTTGTTGGGTCACCTCTAGCGCTGATACAAGAAACCATACGGTTTGGCATTGAGGAATTAAAGTTTCATATACTATCCTAAGGTAGTTCCTACATTCTGGTAGGGTGCTGAAGCAATCGTTCCAACTGGTCCCATATGCGATCAATTTGACATAAGTCTGGTGAGTATTGCGGCCAAGAAATAGTTACAATTTGTCTCAGACAATCTCTAGAAACTCTCGCCGTATGTGGCCAAGCAATGTCATGCTGAAAAATTAGTTTTGGGTATCCTACCATGAGTGGCAATACATGTGGCTGCAAAATATCATGAACATATCGTAAAGTAGTTAAGGTTCCCTGTATCACAACTAGTGATGACCGACTGCAGCATGTTTTATGGCTCCCCCGCCATCACACCTCCAGTAGGAGCCGTATGCCTTTCTGTAGAAAACCCCTGAATTGTCCGCTGACCAATGGGCACTTTTACTCAAACACGACTGTCGGGGGTTCCCATACAGAATAGAAATTCATCATTAAAGACGATAAAGTTCCATTCTTTGGCTATCCAAGCACGTCGCCCAACACCACTGTAAACGAAGACGACGGTGTAGAACAGAACTGTGTAGAAATAAAGTTTGTAATAGGCGTCGTCTGAACAGATCCGTCGGCTAACCGTCTGGAAACTGTCCGATGTTAATCAATATTCTCATACGAATACAGCGCTTGAGCATGGATGGTGGATATAGAAGCTGTTCGGGCTAGTCGACAGATGAAGAGATCCTCTCTTCTATTGGCCTATCTAGATCACACAGAGCCTATATGTCGCGTATGTGTGCCTTCCCGCACCCACTGCAACCGACCCGACATCTTACAGCTTGATCAGAATGGCCAAGTTGGTGAGCAATACATTGATATGTCCAGACAGCTGCTCTTAATCCAGTAACACGGGCGCCTTCAAAATCAATCAGCTGAGTAAACGGTCTTCGAATGGCTTCCTTAAGGCTTAGCAATTTCTCATCGAGCAGAAACAAGCACTGCCATAATAAAAATCAGTCTAAGAGGTCGATTTATAATCCATAGCGATTTAATTTTTGTTCCTGCTGGTGATGCGAATATTTATATAATTCTTTCATCACATTAATAATTTGCTTAACTTCATGTTACATACTTGCCTACCAAGTTTCGTAACGATCCGGCTATTCTTTCTTGGTGCGATTTTTTTTTACCAAGAGTGGTTTATACTTATAATTATAATTCTGATTTTAGGTTTATTTGTATTTATATTAAATTAATTTATTGTTAAGTAATTTCTTTATTTATATATGTGTGTCTGAAATTTTCATGATTTTCTCTAGCATTTCTGCACACCCTTCAGGAAAAATGGTTGCATCTGGTCAAATATCTTCTGAATATCAGGTAAAATCTGACTTCATATCTTAAAATTGCAAAATGTAACAAACCAACTAAATTTTTGGGTACAATAATTGAAATAGTAACACTCTTAGATTAATAATAAAAAAAAGAAAGAACCAAGAATGAGAAATTTGATTGCAACAAAATTTTTCAGCTGAATCATTTCGAGCCAACAACCAGCCGATTAAATTTTGAATGCCTCATGAATTTACAGCTAGAGATGCTGAGCGTTGCAACAACTTGTAAATACCCTGTTGTATAAGAAAAATTCCATTTCTGGGACTTACTATCCATTCGAATTCGATTCCATCGACCCTTGTTGAATGTATCAATGCCTCGCATAAACATAAGCCATTATTTCACAGACAATAAGAAATTAAACGAAAGAACGTAGGAGAGTCGAATCGAAGAATCTCTCGACATTTGGATCGGAGTAATGTCTCCACCCAACTACGTCAGCAGAAATGGTAATCCATGATTCGGTGGCAAGTGTTTTTCACCTCGCCTTTGGGAGAAAATATTTTTGAAGGACTCGATCTGTCGGGATGGAGAAAGCTCATCAGATGATCTATTGCAGTGCTCTTAACAACTAGGCCAAAAGGGAATACCACTCGGATTAATAATTAAGGCATTTTCACTTCCATAGTCGTTGTTGAAGAGAGCCGTCGTGATGATCAAATCTAAAAACCTTGAGAAACATCAGAAGCATATGATATAGAGATTCTCGAAACGGTTCTCACAATATTTGATTTATTATTATACTTCCATTGACACGTAATTAGATACCAGTGATTATAAAGATCGTTGATAGGGGATTCCAAGATCGGAGGGGGGGATTTACGACGATAATTAAACGGATTATATCTCAACTGCGCACACCGACAGCGCATTTACAGTGCTGACATTTGATAACAATATCCTTTGGTTATCTTCTATGACATCCTTATAGCACAGCGATACGTAGATATATTCAGACTCTCGTTGTGTGTTACCCTTGCTTTCCCGCTCTCTCTTCTGAACTACATTTGAGGAGAATAATACCCGACTACATAGATAATCATTATTATGAATGGTCTTAGTGCCTATAAAATACCTTTTTAATTGGTTAGTTAATTGCAGGTATGAATATCTCTTAACAGAGTATATTTTTAGTCTGATGAGAAGCGCTTCAGATATCCTAAAATTCTCGACAGTCTAATTCGTCAATTAGAGAGGCTTTTACAATGGTAAATGCTCTAGCAGGTGAGCATTTACCAAATATACGAATCAAAACAAAACTGAATAGCAGCTTACATTAAAAACCAGAAGTAGTCTTATATCGAGCTGAATATTTCACTATGTGTAGCTGTATCTCCTGAATAAAACATTTAATTCCTATGAATTCGTTTTTTTTTTTCTGTACATAAACATAACATCTTCTGAATTTCCTTACGTTTGAATAACTCCCTGTTTAGGCGTCAGTGTTTTTTTCAAAAAAGTCTTTAAGTGTATTTGATGAAGTAACAGAATTCCATTTTTATGTATAAAATGCTTGCTTATTTTTTGAATTGCAGGAAGCAGCCGTTCATATCTGGTTGATTGAATCGTTGCAAACGATTGCGATCATTGAACAGCTCGATGGAAACCCAGTCTCAACGGCTTTCTCTGCTCTCGTAAGTTCCTTTTGAATGCAGTAATTTGATTATCGATTCTGAAAATATTGCAAATTTTACCTCTTAAAATCTCGTTGAGTGAGGTATGAGAAAAATGTCTGCTTCTTCTATCATAAAAGCTTAAGCACAAATTAGAAACTTAGAATAAATTATCGAGGAAATTTTACATCTATTGTTAAAAATAATGAAGTTTTTTGGCATTCTAAAGAAAGAAAACATTTAATGAGAATTTTACAAATTTACCTTTAATATCGATTATCAACCCCCTCGTAGAATGAAAATAAGTATCAGAATCGAGTGGAATTTGTAGAGAACTTAAATAAGCAATGCATTACCCTAGAGTTACGAAAGAACATATAATTTGCTTACCGAAACCTAGATAAACATAATGGAAAAATTCCTGCGTGTATCTTAAAGACTTCTTTAAATGCAAAATCGTTTCCATACAACTTAACACCCCTCTAAAGTTTTATTTGTTACTTCAGTCTTAATGACGTGCGTTTTTATTGAGATTTTCTTTACGATAACATTTTACAAAGATCAATTTGTATGCAATTTTGTATGCTTAAGCCCCTTTCTTGGATTAATAATATTGATAACTATTGATTATTGTTTCAATTTCCTCCAGGATTTTGTTCTGCTGACTATTGAAATTGGTGCTGAAGAAAATAGTTTGTCTTTCTGGGATTGGGAAAGTGACATTCTTCTTGGTCGCGTTCAGGTAATACATCATTAATCATATTTTTACATCTTTTCAGGCTTTAGTTCACTACACAGTATAAAAAAGTGTTTCAAAAGGGATTGAATAATTTTTAAGGAATGATACAATACATCAAAAATAAACTCCATTTTCCTTAAAATGTTGGATCACAAGACAAGAAAAAAGAGATAATAAAGGGTTTGATAAATTTACTTCATTGGGAGTAAAATACATAATTATTCTCAATAATTATAACCAACATCTTTAACAAATTCATTCAAATCTTTGAATAGTTAATAAATAAGATAAATTAAATATGTAGAGAGGTTAACTTAACTTGATCTTAATAATGATGATAAAATCTACTTAATTTGTAGATTCTAAATAATAGACCTCTAATAACGGTATCCAAGTCAGGGATATACACGTTCTCTATACCGTTTTATAGTTTCTCGAGCTTCTATACCCTTCCAATGACTCCCACTAATTTCTCTATCTCACTTTTCCGTTTCACTACACTACTTATATAGTTAGACTCATTTACACATTTCACGGTTCTTTCATAAGGCGAGATTGTCATATCAGACATCGTGGTAAAGCATCCGCAGAGGTTGGTTAAAGAAAAGGCGCTTGAGAACTCGTTCCTTCAGGGGAATCATCTCCTTCAAATGAGTTCGACCCCAGGGATCCTAGTGACCTTTCCCCCTTCTCTGATCCCCTTTATATGTTCTTAGTCGTCTATTTTACTTTGGGGAATTTTCACTTACGCATTTGTTTAATATGTACATAAGGCGTTTTCTAACCTGTTATGGGTTATCCCCTTTCTTTTTTATTTTTTAACTATTTTGCATAAACATTACAACAATTATTTTAAAAAAAAATGGGATGTCCAGTCTAACAAAATAACAGGCTAGCGGTGTACTATTACCGATTTTCTGCATGCTTAGCTCAGACCACATGGGAGCTTGTGGTTCCGTTCCTATGCCCTCATTCCTCCCAATTCCCCACATGTTTTCCTTGCCCCCTACTTCATCATGGAAACAGACACTGGCCGGGAAAGGATCTGCGGTAAAGAGTTATGTATACCATCGGTAATGGTTTTGATACACGTTTAGCCAAAAAGCATCTTAGATGCCCTTGGCTACGTTTGGCTAAGTAACATGAATTTCCGGCCATAGCGAGAAACTCTCCCTCGTTTTGGCCTGAGACTGTGCGCCCAATGCACCTTATGGTGGACCCGCCATTGCTCAGTATACAAATACTCCGATGGTTACCCATTGTCACTTCAGAAAAGAGTAGAACCATGGAATCTGGAGGAGAACTGTGGAAGAAATTCGGATTAAAAAACGAAGGGGAAAAAGGAAAAGAAATGCTGTTACAGATTCATGATCCGAATCTTTTTTCTCCTGTGAAAAAAATAAACAACACAATAATAATACATCTTTGTGCCCCAACATCATTCTTAATCCGTCATCGAACACTGCATTTTTCACTCGATCAGTCAAATTTAATTTAAAATAACATATTTTTTATAATAAAAAATGATAAAAATACCTTAAAATGTGTCGGTCATATTAATCCACAAAACCATTTTAAGAATGGAGGGAGAGATAAAGTTAAAAAAAAAAACAATAGATTTATATTAATAAAAGTGTGGTATTTAATAAACAAGCAATGGCCTTGAAATTAAAAATTATAGGCAGCCATTTAATTACTGTCACCCCTCATAACGTTGCGTAGGATAATATCTGAAAAAGACTTAATACACAATATGGAAAATGGCATTTTAAAAACTGTTCAAGACAAAAAATGTTTGTTTCAAATTGGGTCTTAATCCATTGAGAAGGCCATAAGATCCCAATTAAACATCTTGTATTCACTTTCAATGGTCCTACACTTTCAAAATATATTAAAATAGCTAATCTCAAATGTCCCATTCGTCCGTACATTGTCAATCCTTTGCGCTGCTTTAAATGCCAAAGGCTTGAACATTCTGTTGTCTTGCCGGGCACAAGCAACCAGTGCAAGATATCATCAAAGATGAAAGCTAGGACTGCAATTCGTAGCCCAACTGCCCGAAATGCAAAGGCGGCTTTTCTGCCTATTTCCGAAAATTCCTTTAACGGATAACTGAAAAAAAAGTACCAACAGTAAAAATAAATCAAAATCTATCATTCCTGAAGCCAGTAGAATTGTGAATAATCGTACGCCTACAGCTGGCTTATTATTTTCAGCTGCTTGATGAAGGGCCCTTGCCCTTTGCTACAAGGGCCTGGAAATATCTTCCATTTGTCGCGATCACCCAATGATTGAGGTTAAAAAAATTGAAGTTGCTTCAATCTCATTTCTCTAAAGACCACTTTTTTTGGAATAACAAGGGCTTCTGCATGTTAAAAAGAGGAAGGGAAAGGCCTCAAAAATTTCACGACCAATCACTGATACAATCTCTCGAATAGTTTTCCGTACAATGCAACAAGAATATTATCCCATATAGACCTAAAATCTCTAAGATAATAAAAATAATAAAAAAAAAATGGATACACATTTGGCAACCAAGCGAGACACTCATTTTAATCCATCCGTTAGCCATATAAAATATAATATTCAATAAATACAAAGTTCTAAATATTTAAAAAGTATGAACTCTCTCCAATGTTTTTTTACTAAATTTGTGATAACTCTTCTTTTGGTGAAAAACAATGGCCTCAAAGTGTTATATCACCACTTCAATTTTGTTCTATTCCATTTTAAAACTTTCTCAATACAATAGCAATACAAATAAATTTTTAAGATTTTTCTACTATCATGTTTATCATCCAACGAACCAAAACTGTCAAATAGCACTTTTCCTATCTACGCACATCGTTAGGGAAAGTTTAATTTGATAAATTTATCTCAAAATTACTTTCATGGTTATTATTTATATACGTAATAAATTTAAGAATTTTTTTACTATTAAAGCTCGAACGTCACTAAGTCAAATGAGTATCAAATCAATCACTAATAATCGTTATTACTTTTTTAATGCCTTTTTCGTATGTTTATGTATTTTTTGTTTATTAATTAATTATTACCATAAGATTCAGATTCTATAATTGTAATTTTTTTTAAAAATTAATTATTTACAATGTAATTTTGATACATCAATTAATTCCTTCTATCTACAGTTAAGCGATGAAAGTTTGACAGGAGGTTCATTTCATCCACGGGAACCAGACTTGGCTGTAACATTTGGAATGCATCATCTAGCATTTTGGAGAAGGAAGAAAGATGGATTTCTGACTCGAATAGACGCATTAGCACCCGTAAGTAAAGCTTAATTTTGGTACGAAATTCGTCATGTAGGTGTATGATGCACAAGTTGCAGAACTTTTACAAATTAGCAACTCAACAGGAAAAACAGCACTTGTACAGATTAGCAAAACAAACAGATATCAAATCACTAGTGATTACATAAAAAACACTATTAATAACGTTTAGCTCATTGGCTTCCAAACTTGCATTGCAGACAAAACTCCAAAGTGATACTTTGCACTTTAAAGACAGACTGTCTCATCTCAGTTCCTTGCCGCATTTATAGATGTCCCAGTTAGGTGGGACGTCACAGGGAAAGTTCTAGAAGAATCCACAATTTATCTCCTAAAAGAGATATTGAGAAAATTTGAGCCTTTCTGAGACCTTCATTTTGACGCCAAATTCGCCAGATTTGTCCTCAACTTCGAAGTTATTGCTGAACCCTTCTTCGGTATTTACTAAAATCTTTGTAATTGTCTCTTTCCAATCAAAAGAATAACATCGCACGGAAGCATCCTTTCAGGATCGTAACAATATAAATAAGAAGAATGTGCAGTAGAGATTTGTTGTTGGTTGATCTTTCTCTTCTAGGACCTGCAGACTAAAAAAATTGTTACTGGGAGTTATATTTATCCTCTTAATCTGAACACTCAATCGAAAATTAAATTCATTCTCAGTATGATTGCGAGTGATCGTATATCATTAGTTTCATAATTCATTGTAAAGAGCTTGAACTGCAACCGTAATCAAGTTTAATGATGATAACGGTGAGCATTTTCCCTTTATAAAATGAACTTGACGATTTTTTTTTAAAAAATATGATGAATTTTTCTAACTGTAAAATTACTTTTATATTAGTGATAAAAATGTAATTCATCAAATGTGATAAAAATCTTTAAAACTGTTTTACTACTGAATGTAATACTTTATCAATTAGAGCACCACAATAATAGATGTTAAGCAAATGTATGTTTTTCTGATACTTAGAATCGATTATGTAACGCATTATTAAATATGTATTGATGATAATAAAGAACACTAGGTTTTCAAGTATATTTAATATTAAAAAATAAGTAATATCACTGAATGTATTTATGAGGTTACAGAACCTATATCTGTGATCCCTCTATTATAGGGCAAGCAAGCAGTAACTGTATTCTTGTTTGTATAATTTTCTATAGTTAAGATTGGAAAAGGAGACAGAGACAATGAAAGAAATTTTTGTAAAATCGAAGCGATTTTGTTCGATAATATGCAAGAAAAAGTGTTCGGAGTCTGGTGAGAAATTTACAAGAATTCAGATTAAAAAACTCATCTTTTTTTTTTTTTTTATCATGAAACGTATTTACTAAAAATAATATAATAATTGTAAATAAGAACTCTGACATTCAAATTTCAGCTATTACTACTGGAAAAAACCGAATCAAATCTGTACTTGGTTAATTCTATCCAAATCAGCGGTTTTAACGCAGAATTTCAACATCTCCTTCACAGTCCCAGTTTAATTAATTTCTGCTACAGTTTATATTTCTCAAATCTACGTTATTATTTCTCCTCGACTTCAGAGTGAGAAAGCTTTTGAAGGAAACAATAAAATACAAGGTTCTTAGGCTTCTGCCTATTTGAATAAGCTTTGGAGAAAGAACTTGATTCTATTGTAAGGAATAGAACTTATTGAATAAAATAACTTAAAAGGGTATAGAAATGCTTGAGAAAACCTCATTATTCTTCCTTATTATCCATTTACATGAAATTTCTTGTAAGAAAAGAATTGCCCTTTTGATGGCAGTGAGGGAAAACTATTTGAAAACAAATTTTATAATAATTAGCCACCTCAATGGCCCATTTCCTTTACTCATAGACTGCAATTTACGCTTTGAATTATATTAAGAAAAAGCTGTTTTTAAATTGTTATTAAATCGAATCTAAGCAATAAAGGAAATTCTAATTTTTCAATTAACAGTGAGATCTAACTACATGATAAAAAAAAATATTTTTTTAATCAAATTACTGACCATTTTTTTTTTTTTTTTAAATCTTTCTCTTCTTTTTTTTATTCAAAAATTCAGATATTTTTTTTATTTCTTTCCATTATTTTCAGGGTCATTCTGGTAGAACCATTTTGTCATGGGCTTTTGTAGGTGAGACTGGCTTAGCCGTAGGTGATTCGACCGGATATGTTACACTTTGGGCCATACTTCCAGGAGATGCTTTTAGGATAATCAAGGAGGTCAAAGCGCATCAAGTAAGTTTCTGTTATGTGCCAAACTTTTTTTGTGAGCAATTCCATTAAAATGTAGGCTTCATTGTTATTTTTTCTGAATATTTTTAATTAAAATTCTGAAAATAATTATTTTTGAAGAACTTAATCCCTAAAAACTCAAATCCATATTTGAAAATTTCAAGAAAAGTGTCATTTAACACAAATAGTTATATTAAATCATTATTGATTTTTATTTATTCTAATTACATAACTACGAGATCAGCATACATATATAGGTAGTCTTTTATTTTTCTTTTATTTTTATTTCTTTCCATATCATTTCTCACTGAAAGCAGCTATTAAATTTTTGAGTTAATGTAAACGATTTTGAGTCACGGTCATATGGCAATGTCGATACCTTAACTAATACCCCACACTCTACGTATACGCCACCCAAACTGGAAATTATCAAAATGATAAATATAATATAATGCTCTTCTATCATAAATTGTGCAAATATATAATAACACAAAATTCGCTTTCGAGGTAGAAGAGAGAATGGGCAGAATATTTCTGGAAGGAATCTGTTTGGTGCAACTTAGCCAGATTCGTCTCTTGCGCCATAACCACACAATAAGTCAATTTAGAAAGAATCGTCGTTATCTTAACACAGAAGACGTAAATATATACTTCATTTGTCGTCTTCTAACCTAGTATCACTCTCCAAGAACAGATACAGGGTTCAATTAGCACTTGCATTGAACCCTTCAATTTGCTTCTTGCATTCTTGAGGTCATTACTAAGAAACTATTTTGCTCATCCCATCTTATAGTCGCTGTAATCAAAACTTCTACTCCATTTCTTTAAATAACTTACATGACTTTCTAAATTATTTTGGTAATTTCTGTTGCGAATTTATATTTCTTACATCACTGAGAAAAGTTATATTAAAGTTAAGTTATAAAAAATAACTCCAATAGGTTCCATTTGAAATAGAATTCAGAAAAGTAATGTTTTTTTTATTTTGTTTGCATCATTGAGTAATAGATTCAAAAGCTTCTATTTAATATAAGCTTCCAATTTAATTTCCATTTAACTTTAACTTATCGTGCACCTCATGATCACTCTCAGTAACTAAAGAATATTCAACTGGTCGTATTTGAATTACATGAAGCAATACAGGAGCTGTCAATAATCAGGCTGAATACGTTGTACAAGCAATTCGTTATGGAATATGAGTTTGGATGTGTGTGTTTAATCTGATAGCTTAAAAAACACACAAGCATTTGCTTACATTATGATTAAATTATAAGCGATTTCTCCTCTCATTTCTGAATTAAGTGATTTTTTTTAATTCTTATTCGTTTTGTAAGAGGGGGGTGGGGTTCAATGCATTAAATGTTACACAAGATACACACACACAAATGTTGAGAATAAAGAAGAAACTTTCTGGTTGGGAAGAGCAGTAAAGTTATCAACTTCAATAGCCCTATGTGGTAAATATGAAACATTCAGTGTGTATTACTTTGTGGTTTTTATATCAGTTAAGAGACAATGCGACGTATTGAGAACAAAAATTTTGGAAACTTAGTAGTCAGTACTAAATTTAACTACTCGCGTTTTGACCATTAAAATTTTTTTTCTAGAGAACAAGAATATTGTTTTCATTAATAACCTTCTTTATTTTGTCATGCTCTTCTATTTTTTTATTTCCTTCTGTTTTCATCAAGTTTAATTCGAAAAAATCTCTAAATTACATAGCCAAATGTTGAGAAAGTCAAATGATAATCAAGTTATTTTATTTGGGTTATGGATTCTCAAAATTTATTCTCTATTTTACACTCAAAAAATAACTTGTAAAATCATCTGCTTCATGCAAATATTTATTTTATATTCTAAATAGCATGTTTCTGAAAATAAACCTACATAAATTAAGATAATTTTTATTTGGACTCTATTAGGATAATTTTGAAGAATAACTTAGAACTCATGATTTTAATTTGTGCAGGTTTATCAGGAGAAACGTTTAATTTAGACTATAAAGGAGATATTTGCATAAAGCAACTGATGTAAATATTAATGAATCATAAAAAATGTTTTTAAAAAAATGCCTCTTAAAACATTATTGCTTCTTCAAAAATAGAAATATTTTAAAACTGATTTTTATAATTTAAAAATTAATTTTTAAAATTCGTTATCTTCTTACGATGATCCTTAACAACAATTATATTTTATCTAACTTTTAGGGAGAAGTTCGATCTCTATTGGCCACTCATGAAGGCACACTTATCTCTGGAGGACAGAATCAACTCAAAGCATGGGATTCTCATCAACGGTTTCAACAATTAGCTGCAGTTGACGTGAGTATAAATGCATAATCAATAAAAATATTTAAATTTCAATTAAAGGATAAAGAGAATGATCTCATGATATACATTTTAGAAAAACAAATATCTTAGAATCTAGTTTTAAGTTAAAGGTTTTTTTTTTTATAGGTGCATTCAAATAATTATTAATTTGCTCTATTTTATTTATTTATTTGTTTTTTAGTCACTCTTATAATATGCTATAAACAATTTTCGTATTAAAAAGATTGAAACTGTTAGAATTCCATACAAAATTTTTAAGAAATTGTACAAGGAAATATCCCAAATAAGAAGAAAAAGAAATGATTTAAAGTTAATGATAAAGAATAAAATGCTCCCAGGAGATAAAATGTATAAAAATTAATAATTAATTCGTGTACTTCAAATAGGTAAGATTCAAACAAAAAAATAATTTTTAGAAAAATAAAAGTTGATGATAATGATGTAATAAAATAAATATTAAAATTATTATTTTTCAAAAAATATTAAATAAATTAACCTTAATCAATAAAAAAAATAGCTTATTAATACGGTTTTATGGAAGACAAGGGGGGGGGGAAAGAAATTATTATTGCTAAGCAAAAGTTTGAATTTTGTTGTCTCTTCCCCACAGAAAGGTGATAATAACCGGAAAAACCATTTTACAAACAATGTTAAAATGCGTAAGTAATGTAGGCATTTATAAAATGTTGCACAGTAAAATGTCAATTCTTAAAACGACTTCCATCAAGAGAAAATCAAGAAATAATTTTAATTGTATTAATTATAACACCATGTATCATAATTGTATTGACATACATCACTTTATCACCAGTATAATCTCTTTCTTTTTCATGATCTTTAAGTAAGAAAATTTGCTTGACGAAGCAACAAAGCTATATATTTATGACTGCTTTTTTTACAATACTTTTTTCATGAACTAATTTTCTTTAAATCTTAGAAATTAATACTCGCAAACATAGGAGGCTGTAAACTTAGGGGCATAACAGACTTATGTGGTGGGGGAATGGTTCTTTTCCCTTTTTCTTATAGATTCAAGAAATTTGCAAAAAGTAACAAATCCATTTCTCAAAAATTAGAATTCTCTCTCTACCGAATTTTTTTTTTTTTCTTTTTCTTGTTTTCAAATAAACTATGCAGTCTAAAAAGTGTTTTTTTTTTAATAAAAGAAAAAGTTTTAATGTGGAAAATAAAAATTAATAAAATGCATAAATAAAAAAACAAAATGCTGACTTACTTCACTTTTATCTTTATTTAATACCTATTTAATATAACGAATAATACATAAGTGTTTATCTATTTAACAATATTCAAAAATATTTTTAGAGTAAGTTTTCATTCAGATAAAATGTTAAAGAGTAAAAAATGAGAATGGAAATTCTGAAATATGCATAATTTACTATAATACCTATTGCCCTTTTTATTTCATTTTAGTTGACAGAAGGTGAGATCAGAGCAATGCATTTTCAATCAGTACATGGAACCTCTCTTTATGTAGGCACTAACAATGCTATCTTGGATGGGACAATGCAGACTTCTTTCAAAATCTTAATACAAGTAAGTCTTAATATTTTTATATCTCTGGAAGATTAAATACACATTACACCAAATTTCTACATAAGTCTTAAATCGATTTGATAATTAATTTAAATTCATTTCATTATCACAAAAAATAGAATTTTTTTTTCAAAATATTTTTTTTTTTCAATTCTTAGACGTGTGCGATGAATAATATCGATTATAAATTAGTGTTTTTGCAAAATGTAAATGCCTAATATTATATATGAATGGAAAAATTCATTACGAGCAACATTTATAAATATCTTAAATTATCTGAGACAGAATGGAAGTAATATAACACATCGATCAATAACTCCCGAGTCTAACATTGAAAACAACATTTTTTTTGCAAAATTTTTTTTTATTCATCAACATAACACCTTTTGTTAATCACCTTTTAGGGTGATACAATCGTTCCAACGCTTTTCCAAATCTTT
>BMAW01102350.1:6550-47862 GCA_019974015.1 Nephila pilipes | reverse complement strand
GTGTGTGTGTGTGTGTGTGTGTGTGTGTGTGTGTGTGTGTGTGTATAACCTGAATCCAGCTATACATACCATATATATATTTATTTATATATATACTACAATTTGGATATTGTTAAGAATAAGAAAATTAATGTATATTATGAACCATGGGACTAATTTCAGAACTTTTAATAGCATTTCGAAAAAATAGTTTAATGATGAGAAACAAATTAGCTTCCATAGATAATTTTACTACCACAAATTTGCAAATAACTACAATCATCCAATAGAAACTTTTAAACAGCTAAAAGACTGTATTATTCATATTATTAAAAATTGTTCCTTAGAAAAAGTAAATAATGAGGATATTTATTAAAAAGGAACAAATTTATTATTATTTATGTGGAAAAAATACATAATTTTTATCGAATTATATGCAAAAATGCTGCTAAACATACTAAATATCTTGAGAGTAATAACTCCTTCAAAGTTGTGATCAACTGTCAAATGTAAATTTATAACATAATTATTGTATTTATAAGGAAATTGGAGTTTATACTAATAATTGGAGTTGTGATATTAATAATCAAAATTTCATAAAAATCATATTAAATTTAGAGCAGAAACAAAAGTTAGAATACATATAATACCTTGCTGGTAAGAAAATCACATAATAATATTGATAAGTTTTAAAAATTCAATTTTTGAAAATAATGTCGACGGAAAAAAACATATATAATAATAATAATAAACATATTTATTTTATTTACAACTATAACATTTAAGATCTTTTTTAATTCTATTCACATAAAGAATCTTAATAAAATTCTAAAACAGATTTATAAAAAATTTAATGATAATAAGGTTATACACGTAAAAAATATAAATTATTTAGTTAAGTTAATCTTAAAAAAAATTGTTAATTTTTTTTAATAATCAGATTTATAAACAGATTAAATTTATAACATAAGGTGGGCCTGCAATCAATTTTTCAGGCAATATTTATTTACAATTTTCAATTACAATAAGTTTAGAATTCTCAGATGTATTAATGGTGTTATTTTTTTTTTCAAATTAGTAATAATAAATCTGTTGAATTTGTCTTATCTATCTACCCAGAGTTATTGCAAACTACGATTAATACAAATGAAGTAGAGAAATTTGATACGTTTTTAAAATGAAAGAAATTAAAATTTTTCGCGTAATGTATCTGATAAAAGGAATTAATAAAAAAATTTCGAAAAATATTTGGAAAATTACTATTCATTGACTTTTTTGTGAATTCATTGAGTCTGAATAGTTTTAGAAATATAATTCATAATCAAATATTGCAAAATATTACATTTGTGACTAAAACATAGGATAGTCACATTAATTTGGAAAAGGCGAAAAATTAGTTTGTAAGCAGAATTTCCTTTGAATAATTTCAAGAGTAATTTAAAATAAAATAATTATCAGTATTTGAGTTTTTTTCCTTTCTAAAATTTTTATGTTTAGTTTCTAGATATTTTTGCATAAATTTTGCTTTTAATTTTGTTTTCGTCTTTTTCCTTTATTTTTTTAAAACGTTTTTCTCTTAATTTTTCGTATTTTGCTTTTATTTTTATTTTAAAAACCTTCAAATTCTTCGCAATTAGTATTCTTTATGTCTGTTAGAGGGTTTTGCAACATATCCGGTTCTACCAAGTGTAGGAAAATCTTGTTTTGTATTAATTAGATTCATGTGATGTTTTTAATATAATAATCTGATGCTAAGACTGTAAATCTTTTTAACGTGCTTAATTAATATTTGAACTGTGCGTTTTCTGTGTTTACTCTGGATGCAGTTTTGGTGCATATTTATGTCTATATATAATTTTTACTTAATTCTTTCTATTGCGATGTACTTTTAATTTTGCATTTCTTTTTTTAAATTTATGGAATTTCAATACTTCCTTATGAAATATTCCTGCTAGGATTATAGTGCTTATAAAATATGTCTTTATAGGTTAATCGGTTCAGATTCAAAATTTATAAATGTTATATTTCCTTTTCTTTTCGGTTATTCTTTCTTTTGATTTCATTGTTTTCCATACCTTGGTTTGTACTTATTTTATAATTTGAATGTTATCTTCAAGCTTTTTATGTTTTGTATTCTCTCAGGTATTTGATTTCTTCCTTAAATGTCCTATGGCGTAATTTGCTTTTTTTTTTCACTAGGTTTTTGCAATTAATTTTTTTTATTTCATTTTCCCTTAACTAAGCAATTTCTTTGAATTAAGAAAAATTGCTTATGAATTAGTTCTTGCTCCTGTAATAATTTTAACTGTTATTTCTCTTCTAATGTAAGAACTATTTCAACTTTCACTCAAAGAGTCGCGCGTCTCGTGTGTCCGTACTTTCCGAGCTTCATTAGAAGTATATAAACTCTCGGTTTTGACAACCACTTCCACTTATCATTCCGCTTCCAGAAATGTAGTGTAGTGAATTATACATAAAATTAATTTATAAAATAAATTATTTATACAAGCAAATCTCTTAAGTTACTTAAATATAATAAAATCTTAAAAACACAAAAGAAGAAAGACAATTTGGAGTTTAACATGATTTTTGCATCGAACCTATCAAAAAATTACTTTAAAATAAAAGGATTACTACCAAAATAAAAGTGAACAAATGATACAAATATATACAAAATTAATGAAAAAAGAAGAAGATTTAAAGCTACACTGCTAATCATATTTAGCGCTTCAGGAAAACACCTTTACAAATATTCACGATTTAAAAAAAAATATCCGTAAGACATAAATTACTTAATATAAATAAGTTTATTTTAACTTTCTACAAAATAGAATCCAAGCAGATAAATTATTTTATCTAAATTTAATTTTAAAAAAATCCTTTACAAGATTACCACTATCTGGTTCTCGAAAATCATAACTATATATATATATATATATATGTGTGTGTGTGTGTGTGTGTGTGTGTGTGTGTGTGTGTAAGATTATAATTAATTTATAGCTTGACCTGAATTCTATTTCCCATTTAATCTTTATTTTCTTGCCTTACATAATCGATTATAATTTTCAATAGTTATTATTATCGAAGCCATGATCACCCAAACTAAATATTCCAATCGCCTTTAATTTCCTTTTAAGGTCAAAGCCCAAACTCTTTCACGCGTTATCCTCGATCCGAGTCTTACAGTAATACAGAAAAAAAGGCTTAATTAACATTAATTGCAATAATTGCGCAATCCAACCACAAATTTCTTCAGTTTGTCTTTGGTTTGCACTGGGTGTGGTTCTATGATTTGAAGCCCTATACAAGAGTTTGATCATCAACGAAAAGAACTTTAACATCTGAAAGTCTATAAATTTATCCGAATCGTAACAAGGTCCTGCAAATGTGGATTTGAAAATGAAATTTGAAACCTTATCTACTGAAAAAAAAAGTTTGGGCAGTTAAAGACGTCAGATTCATAAAATTGTTGCAGAGAAGTTTTAAGGTAGCCGAATCATTTTTTCCTCACTGATTGAATTAAGCTTGCCAGATTAAGATATTTGTCATTTATAAATGAAAAATAAGTCCTCCGTCGAAACGGTAAACGAAAGAAATTGCTTAATCTACATCTACAGAGTATTTGAAAAGCCAAAAACTATTCCTAACCATCGTAATGTATCAAAAACAGCGAATACAACTGTTTGAAAGAGCATGGCAGATAATTCCCCCACTCCATTAGTTAATCAATAATTACATGGTTGCTTACAAATTTGGACATAAGAGGTTGTCTCCTTTCATCAAAAAAGTAAACGGAAATACCGTTATCTCTGGAACGTTATTGCGTACCAGAGGAAAGAGAGCCACTGGATCCTGCCGGATGACTACAATAACCAAAGGAAACCACACTATGCTCAAGAGTTCTGCTCCTGAGAAAATGGCTAAGCAAACAGACGCCAAAAGATCCCACAGAAAGCCGCGAAAAAGATTGCCCAATGCCAAGAAACAATATCTTTACATCCTCCTGTTTATTTGTAAATAAGATGTCAATCTATTGTCAAACCAGCATTTCCTTTTGATGAAACTCTGAAAAATTTTAATGTGTTACATCTCTATATGATCATAAGTTTCCTGTAATTCATCTTGCGTTATTTTCAATTAATTATTTTTTCTACCATCTCATAAACCTTGAAATGAATTATTACATCTGCAGTAAGTCCACTGAGAACTGATTCATCCATTTCTTTCAGAATTAGATATACATTTTTAATTTTATTTAGCATTTGAATTTCTGAAGTATGGATAATGTTCAGTAAGTAAAGGAATATATTACTTTTTCTACTTTTAAAACAGGTTCATGGGCTATTACGTTTATTGCGTATTGAATCTGAATGTTTTATTTTGTAAATTACTTATGTTAGTTTATGGGAAAAACTTTTAATTAAAAATTACTTAATGCTTATTGATATACAGAATTGATATCAAAATGATTCCTCCAATTTCCAAAATGTGCATTTTCAAAAATAAACGACACATAATCTTCAATAAAGCATGATTGTAAGGGGAAAATAGGAAAGTTTGCTTACAAATGTTCGTTATAATCTTCTTTAGTTACGTATAATGTAAATTCTACATGTAAATTCCTGCCAAACACGTTGTAAAGTGTCAGTGGTAATTGATTGTACTGCAGTAGAAATCCATTGCGTAAGTTCAAATAAATTTGTGGATAATAGTGCTGCATATAATTTGTCTTTTGCAAAACCTCAAAGAAGGAAATCGTAGGGTATATTAGGTGATTAGATAAGAAATTGCTTATCAGGTAACTTCGATGACCAGCTGTGTAACATCAACTGCGAGGCAGCTCAGTTAAAGTTTCTAAACTTTCGTGAAATAGCTTCACGAAGAACAGCGGCGAGTCATCTTTTTTTTTTTTGCAAAATAAAGCTTCCAGGGTTTTCCTTTGTATTCGTGCATTATTTATAATTTTGTGCTGTTTATTTTAGGAAAAAATTAAATTTTGAAATATCTCTCTCTCGGATAAATAATTTTAAATAATCCTGTATAATAGGTGTTGAAATGTCCACAACATGTAAATATAATCTCTAATGTTTTCAACTAAGTAACAAAATTTCGATTGTATATGTGTCATAAAGTATGTTTTATGATAAGTGACATTGTTTATATATATATATAATGAAATTTAAAAGAAGCTATTCCTTTTCTAAGCATCTTAATTTAATTGAATATTTCCTTCTGATAACATATGTTACACAAATTTGTAGTTTTGATAATAAATATTCCTGTTTAGCATTGGTAACAAATATGCAAGAAAGAAAGTTTGAAGGGGAATGTATGTTTGAGTGAGAAGGTGTACATTAGTCATTAGGGATATGATTTGAATTTACTAATACAAAGTTTATTCACTTTTGTCACAGCGAAAAATTTATATTGTATTCTTTCTGCTCATCTAAACTTTCCCCTTTTTGTTATTTGTTTTACTAAGCAGTAACTCCTTTTCTTTTAATTTTAATCACATTATCTTTTGAAACGGTGGATTTCAATAAGATGGGAATATTTCACGATTTTCTTTTTCCTGTAAAATTTATGTTTACATTTTAAACCATTACTTTCAATTTGAAGTTTAGTTTTGAGTACTATACAGTACATAGGAGATAATTCATTAATTTTTTTTTTGTCAGTGTCTTGAATTATTGAGATTAAAAATTTTTTTCGTTTTTATTTTTATATCTTTGATTGTTTTCATATTATCATCCCTGAACATCTGTGAATTATGCACACAGATTTCTTAGAGATGTATTGGAAACGAATTAAATTTCAGGCAATTTATAATAGCGCATTTGAGATTTAATAGGAAAAACTAGAAATTTTGAATGAGATAGCAATAAAAACAAAGTCATATTCAGAGATTAAGAATCTTTTTATACGATATTTTGAAATAAAAGTGAAAGTTGTGTTTTTATATTATGTTTGAAGTGTGATTGAGAATATTATGTACTAATAATAACGATGCGTCAGAAAAATTTAAGAATTGAATCAGAAAATCAGAAACGCAGACCATATTGCAATAAATAAATGCACTTTATTGTGCTTAAAAAGAATGTATCACAATGATATTATGTTATTTTAGAATATTGTTGCATTGAATATTGCATAAATTATCAAACAAAGATTATATATATATCTATATATATATATAAGGAGAGAGAGAGAAAGAAAGAACTGAAATAAACCACAGTGTGTGTGTATGTTTAAGTACTATAGAGGGTGCTAGTGCTTCGTTACATGAGATAATCTGGCTTAACAGTTAGAATGGAACTATACAGAAGCAGAGTTATCATAGAATTGTGGACGAAGTAGAATTTTAAGCGGTGTTTCAATTTTGCTATATGTTTGTGAATGTTTTGACCGTAAATGTTTTCAAGTAAATGTTGCAAACTTCTAATTGCCTTTGTGTTCTTAAACATCCTATACGCGATAACATAGAAGTTCTACAAGTTTCAGAAATTAGATGTATATGGTGGTGAAAAAAAAATCTACATTTAGATTAGAACTCCTATCTGATTTAATTTGTAAGTAGCTTATTGAATAAATCAACAAATATATATTCATGTTTTCTGCAAGAATTTAATTCTAGACTTTGAGGTGTGTGAGTCGACTTTTTCCTTACTTGTTCATTTAAAAATGAAGAGAGGCGAAATGAGTAATACACTGGAAGCATCTGAAGAAAGTTGAATAAAAATTTTAGCTTATTTTTTTATTCAGATAAAAATGCCAAAAATAAGGAAATAATCCAAAACTTTACTGGATTCAAATTTATTGTAAAAACTCTATTTTTAGATATAATGATGATTTAGATCTATTGACCTAAGAACTTTTGATAGCTTTTTTCATTAAATTAGCTGTTTATAATCTGTATTATTCTGAATATTACATTACATGGAACAAAAATTGAAATAATTAAGTGAATATTAATTTTGTTAAAGGGTAATTCTAGTAAAGTAAAACAAAATTGTGATAATTTGTAAATCATAAACTTTTCAGTATGTTTTAACTGTGATGGTAAAGAACATTTATCTAAATTTTGTACATATTTAAGAATAAGGGTTTAAAATATTTCATTTATCAAAACTTCGTGCACAAGGCGCCTGAATGCACGAAAATAAATATGGAAATGAACCTCAGTGACTATGTAATACCTTTGAATATTGTTAAACAAGGAAAAAAATATATTTAAAAAGTTAAATATCTGTGAACTGAATCAGTGTAACTAAATTTTTTTTATCGGGATTAGGAGATTGTAATATAAGGCCCTTAAGTGTATTTAAAGAAGGGAACAAATAGATAACTTTAAGTTCTGATATATGGGTCGTTGGAAGCAGTGCTATGCTCCAAGATTCTATGATAAACTTGATATAATTATAAAATTATAATAAATGAAAATGGAATACTTTAAAAAAAATAAGTCTCCGCCTGAAGAAAACAATATTTAATTATCTTTACCGTAAATATTAATTTTAATGAAATCGAAAAAGTCATTGGCCAGGATATTTCAAAATTAAGATGAAGTGCACTAGTCTATTCAGATGTATCAACGACCACGAAGCTTACCTTTTTCCGAAAATAAGTTTGTAGTTGCTCAAATAACGGAACGGTTAGAACAGGGTATTATAGAGCTTTGCTCATCTGAATATTCTAGTCTAATTGTTATTGTAGGGAAAAAAGAAAAGAACTCTTCGAATAGTAAAGCCTTTAAAAAGGTAAACAAAATTATAGTTGAAAACAGATTCATTTGCCATTGATTGAAGATGTCTTAGATCGATTTCTAGGTTTCCGAGTATTTAGAACAACTAATTTTTTTAAAAAAAAAAAATGTGTTTTTTTTCTTGTTGATGTTAACAAACAAAGTAAAACTTATACATCACTTGTTACTTATGAAGGGCAATATCAATTCTTAAAAGTACCTTTGAGCTTATGCAATTCACCAACAGTTTCCGAAAAATTCATAAACATTATTTATCGGTCTTTGATCAATGATGGCATCGTTTTACCCTATATGGATGATGCAATAATAATATCTGCTAATGAAAAGGAAAGAATTGCATGTGAATATCTATTATAAGAAATGTTTAGAAACCAATATTACAAATAATCTCAGTTTTTGACGGAAAAAAATTAATTTCTGGGATATGTCATAGAAACTTTTGAATTTATCGATCTATTTCAAAACCCAAAGCTGTTCTTAATTTTTCTGAATCCATAATCTGAAGCAAATCCCAAGATTTTTAATCTTAATCCGATATTTTAGAAAAATTATTTCTAACTGTTCTCTCATTGCAAGATCTCTGAGTGATCTTTTGAAGAAAGTATTGTAAATTTAGATACAAAGAGGAAGATAAAATACTTTTAATAAGCTTATAATGTTACTCTCTCAGAAATCAATTTTGAGAATCCAAATTATGAAACGAAAATACATTTGGAGGCTATCCGAAATGGGTGCGGAGTAATTTTATTGCAAAAGCTGCTAAGCGATTATAATTTTCATTCTACATATTATTACATGATTAGAAAGACCATAGACGCAGAAAAGCAGTACTCTAGTTACGAAAGGAAATAGTTGAAACTGAATTTTCTAAGCTTATTTTGAAAAACATCGTAATGACCTACGAAAAGATGTTAAAAAACAAATATTTAAAGTTCAGGAGCAGAATAAGAAGGTATACAACTTACGAAGGCGAACGCCTCAATAGTATAAATAAAGTGATTTAATTGCTATAAAACATTTTCAATTCGAACCCCATCTTAAGCTTAAATCGAAATATTAAGGGCTATACAAATTTATTAAAATTAGAGATAATGACACCTATGACGTTTTAAACGAAGGAGAACACGAGGGACCGAACAATATAACTACTTTTGCAGAATTATAAAAAGATGGTGAGTAACACAAAATATCGCAGATTTTCATTGATTTGAATGCGTGCATAAATTATGACTTTTTTTTTTTTATCGATTTGTCAATTTTCCCCATTTATGACTACTTTATCTAGAATATGGTTATTTTATATGTGTTTTCAAAATAATAGCAAAAAGAAGAAAAAAAAAGATGCCTATAACAAAACAAGGCGATCAGACTCCAAGGACGATGGGTGATATATAATTGATGTGTTTTGTTATTGCTTCATCTTTTTCTCTTTTAAATATTGTATTTGAGGTGGAGACGTAGATGCCTCCTTTGTGGATATCTAAATCTTAAAGAATTCCTATAATTTTAAATAAGACGGGGAAATCACTTTATTCCAGGGTGGCCGAAGATGTAGAACTAGAATAAAACTTGATTGCAATTCTAAAAAGACGTTAGTGCAGCTTCACGAGATTATAATCAGGCGGAGCTAAAAGTGATCTTCGCAGAAGAAGAGGATGACACAGAATTGCAAACGATGATTATATTGTTTCATGTTTGTGAATGGTTTGTCTGTAAATGTTTTAATTAAATATTATACTGGCAAAATGCCTTTGTATCTTTGGCAATCCTAAACTCGATAACATAGGGATACTAATAAGATAGGAGTTTATAATAGCTAAACATGTGATAACTAAGGAATTGTTATTATTATTATTATTATTATTATTATTATTATATATATATATATATATATATATATATATATATATATATATATATGGGGGGAATGGGAGAGGATAATTGATCTAATAATTCCACTTCCTATTTAATCTTTGTTTTCTCACTTTACACTTTACATTTCTCACTTTACTCTCGCATATAATATGTATTAGTTATTACTTCTTCAAAGAAGATCATACAACCCTTAAAATTCCAATCCTATTTAATTTCCTTTTTTCAACCACAGCCCAATTATTTTCAGCGTCACCTTCGATCCGAAACCTACAGTAAAGAATTCTGAATTAATCAGTAGTTACAATAACTTTATAATTCAATCGAACGTTTCTTCAATCTGGTGTAAATTTGTACCGAGTTTGAACCTATGATTTTAATGTACTAAAAATTGTTTTTCATGAACAAATAAAGAATTTTAATATCTTTTGTCTGCAAATTAATCCGAACCGCCTCTCTCTCTCTCTCTCTCTCTCACACACACACACACACACATATGTATATACATGTAATAAAAGTGTTTTTCTATTAAATTTTTATTAACTTTCATTTTCTATTAACTATTTTTTTCTATTAACTTTCATTCAAAACAAAAATAGATGATTAATATATCTATAAAACATCAAATTACGCACACACATTTATTTTTGTATTTATATGTACGTATGTATGTTTTTAAATAAATTAGTTCTGCTACTTACCAATAAACAGTATGATGTTCTTCCTCTGAAGTGAGGATCTGAAAGAAAAAAAAAATACTCCAACTCAACATTACACTGAACTTGATAAAACTAGCTAAAATTGTTCAGGCAAAAATTAAGCCTATGAATGTTTCCAAGTAACTGGAAATTTAATTACAGTAGAAACAAACTTTCAAGAATGTTATCAAATGAAAGAAAATTGGGGGTAAAAAAAACAAGAGAAACGCCTTAGGATGTAAAAACAAAAATCAATCAATCAGTCTGATCAATAACCAATCAAGATTTCTGTTTCGAAAATTTTATTACACCCGGAAATGATTTTTTTACGTATAATAAAACAACCCGACATTTAACCAAATTTTCTGGAGATTCTTAAGTACTTTTTTCTTAACTTTATCGTCTAGAATAGTGAAATTTTCCGATGAACTAGTTCACCGAACTTGTTTATTTTTTTAATGCATTTTTGAGCACTTTTATTTTTTCTTAAGCTAAGTTCTACCTGCACTCTCTGGAGTATTGTTACGTTTCAACTTATGAGGAGGATAGCGCCGAATAATGCTATTTATTTTTTAACATTTGTAAAATTTAGACGGTTGATTGACTGTTCAAGTTCATACACGTATTTATTGTGATGTAATTCATGATATGTTAACATTTAGGTTGTAAATATGTTCAATCATAATTATAGAATTCTCCATACAAACAGCTCTCTGAAAGACGCAATATGACATTATCCACTGTTTTGAATTTTTTGAAACAAATTTACGTAAAATTATTACATTAAAAATCATATCTCTTAAGAAAATACAAAATATTCTTACATTTGTTACAAAAATTCCATGGTGTTATGATGTACCATTACATGAAATATTAAGATATGAAAAATGAATCTTATTTTGCTATATAGAATTTTTATATAAAAAGAATTCAATGTATAGTCCAACATCACATGTCTTACACACATACTGTGACACTTCACGCAAGAATTTGAGCAAAGGACACATCTTCTTCGTCCTTTTTTTTCCTTTAATGGCTATGCACAGAATTGGATTATTTTCGATAACATCACTGCCTGATTTATTCATTAATTCATAAATCTCAGTATCAGATAAAAACATTCTTTTCGTCATGACTGTCGCTACAAATGAAAACCGACCGAATGAAACGGACAGCTGAGGGCATCTGCTACCAAAGGCTCTAACCCCCATAATCATCCATAAATTCTCAATTGAACTTCTAAGAAGCAAGCAAAAAAGAAAAAAAGTAAATCGAAAGCAAGTGCTACCTTTAAATCATGCCATCATATTAAAAGAACCGCGCCGTAACACGTGCTTTTAACAATTACCCCCCTCCTGATAGCCAGAAGGTAAATCTAAGACCATATCACCAATGTCAACATTCTAAAAAACCTATGTATATAGATTTCGTAGTATTGCAATGCCTTATAGTGACATTAAAAAATCAAATAAAACGTTCTCATCAAGCGTATCTCTATTGATACGTTGGTCTGCAGCAGGCATTCTCGGAGCGTATCTAATGTGATACGTTGGGCATAGGTGAGCAAACGCGAGCGTATCGCATATGGTATGCTAGAAGTGAACGGTTTAAAAAAATTATCGGTGAATGAAAAAAATCTGAATAATACCCATACATGGCGCTGAGTATTCGAAAGTATTTGGTGCGTTCCTTTGGCTGGAATATCCAACTTGAGCGATAAACGAGCCTGCCTCGATGTACAAAGATCAATTGAAATATTCAACTTTAATAATTGAAATATTAAAGTTGAAAGAGCCAAAGATTTATTTTGTCTATTTCTTGAGTTATGTCTTTTTCTTTTCTTTTCTTTTTTTTTTTTTTGGAAGGTATGCGTGCATATGAATCTAAAGTTTCTTTTCTCCTTGTATTAAAAGCGCTTAAGATTAAATACGTAAACTTTATTTATTTTTATAAGGAAAAATCATAATATTAAAGAATAACAAGAAATAAATAATAGAGGAAAAAATATAGTGAATAAAAATGTAAAACAATAAAAAGAATGAGGAGAGTTGTCATGCATTTGTCAGAGATAGCTCTCTGAAATGTTGACATATATTATTTTTAAAGATATTCAAATTTAATTTATGAAAGCAATCAATATAATGAGTATTATTTAACAGCTTACATAAATACATTTAATTAGTATAAATGTTATAAAACAAAATTTGAATATTATTTTATCATGTCAAAACTGAACTAACTGTGTACTTAAATTTTATTTCTACCAAATAGATATATTGCGATTGAACTATGTATTCTATTAACCATAATTGCTCCTTGAAATTAAATTTACTTAAACCTTACGGGTAATGCCTGATTTTTTTCAGACATTCAAGCAGAAATGAAGTATAAGTAATTGGGGAAAACTGTGGATCTTTTTCAGTCATATTTATTTATAAAAAAGCTCTCTCTCCTTCTCCCCCTCCTACAAAAATTGTTCAATATAAATTTTTACAGTTCACTTCTTTTCGTTTTATTGCCTTAAAAGTTAAATTTAGAAAATATATATTATTATAATAATATATTTATTTAAAAAAAATCGGACAGTAAAGGGAAGCTTCCATTTATTTCAGGTTTGAAACTTTTATCTTTTGTTTTGTCTTTAACTTTTCATGTTTCTTTTTATGTTAAAATACAAAAAAATTTCTTTCCATATGCTACGAACAACACTTTCTGAATAAGACCACGTTACCGGAGATAGTTCGTTTAGAATTTTAAGCAAATACTTTTTTTTTATTGATCCTGTTTCCAAAGAATAAGCAAATATTATTGATGTAAATAAGAAATTAAAAATCTTTTCTTCATTAAATACTTTGATTGATTTTGTGTTTATTAACATCGAACGTAGGAGCAACACGAGGACTTTGAGCGACGGACCTCGCAATTTTAAACCTCGGTCAAGTGACGAGGATGACACTTGAGCTATCATCCCCCTCTCCAAACTTCCTTCAAATCCTTTATTTTTTGTTATTGATTCAGAACACATATTCAAATACATCCGTAATAATTGGATTAATCAAAAAAAATGCAGGGCAATGGTTTTATTTTCCAGATTTTGAAGGTCATAATAAGCTTCTATTATTAGAAGCAAATATCTTTACACTTAAGTAACGATATGGTATAGAAAATAATAATTTAGGAAAGTTTACTTATGGTTTAACTTTAAAAGCTTTACGTCCTTCAAATCTTGAAAAACAAAATGTGAAATTTGTGCTTAAGATATTTAATAACTTTGTTATTCAGGGGCTTCAACAATTAGGAGAGCAGCATAAATTAATAAGTTATGAAACAACATCAAATTTTATTTCTTTAATTTGAAGATGGTGAAAAATTGTTAATGTTTAAGCAATTGTAAAGGGATAACATATGATGAACCTTATCAACAACAGATTACTTTATCACCAGATAACAAAGGATGTGAATTCTTATACAAAATTTTATTTGGTTAGTTTTATGGAAGGAAAAAAAATGGTACTATTGGAATCCTAACTAAAGAAACAGGTCTTGCTTTTATTCATACAACATATGCTGTGCTTGAAATGTCAAAATATTGTATATAAGTGAATTAAAATTTTAGTATTTTCTTCATGAAAAATTCAAGCAGAGGCATCAGAAAGTAGTTTTGGGAAATATAGGACAATTTCTGGTTCTCAATATTCAATATCAGTTCAATAGCTTCATTAAGTGGAAGCTAAGCTAAGAATGTAGTTTTTTTTACCTCTAACTTTAATTTCGAACACTTTTGGGTAGCTTAAGTTAAAAGACATTGATTTAGAATATTCGTGCAATGAAAGTCATTTAGAGTCTTTAATATTACATGTTTTTAATATTACACTATCTGAAAAAGATTTTTGCGATGCTGAACTTTATCTACCTGTTTTAACATATTTAGCTGAAGATTGTGCAAGAACAATACTGAAAAAGTTAAATGCGACCTTATTTAATTAACATAGATTTTGAGTTTTCTAGGTCCAATGTCCAAGATTTGATGTATAAAGAGTTCTAAAATCGTATGTTACAATTATCAAGATTTGGCTTCCAAAAGTTCTTTTTTAAAAAAAAAAACATTTATCCCAAAGCTCTGTACATTAAAGTGTAGTGCTTTAGAATCCATTTGTTCATTTGTATTGATTAATATACCCATTATAACCTGTTCCACAAAATAAAATTTGCAAAATAAAACTAATTTAACTTTACCGATTAAGAAAGTTTAAGGTAAAAATTGTTTTTAATGAGAATAAAATGAATACCATTAAATCGTTTAAAATGTTATTTAACCACAAAAACTGTTTTAAAAATGTCTCTGTTTAATATAAAAATCATCGAAATATTGAAAATATTTTGAAAAATTCAAAATCGTTTTGTATTGGGCAAAGGAAAACATGATTAATTATAAAATTAGCTCACGAAAAATAGGGTTATATTTTTGGATGGAATTGCATCTAGATTTTTCTTTTCATCAAGTTCGTGTGATTTTGTCAGAATTTTAATCACCGATATTATATCTTTAAAAATATATTTAGGGGAAATATTTACATTTATGATGCGCCAAAGATACGAATTTTATTTCGATCTTCAATAAAATCCAGATCAAATCGAAAAGATTTACTGCGGATTGTGCGCCTATCTAAATCACGTTGTTTTTCCGAGTAAGAACAGACGTCGTTTGATCACAAAATATAAAGCAGTAGAAACGTCAGAGAAAAATGAGTTATCATTGTATGAACATGCCGCAATTTTTTTGTTAAATTACCATGGGAATTTTAGCAAAAAATAATTGAATGAAGAAATTAACTGTTTCTGTGTGTGATTTCTTTACATAAGTTTTAAAAAAAACATAACACTTTACAGAATATTTCATAATCATAAATGAGCATTTTTAACACTACCTACATCGGGAATAATACATTTTATATGAATAAAAAATTAACTTACCTGCGCTGCCAGATAAGGAACATCTCTGCACAACTAAAATTAAAAAGAATGTTTACTACTATAAATTCTCAATATTGTTTAATATGTACGTTGCTAGAATAAGACAGATGAAAGCCATCTTACTTTGAGTTCACTTTTCAATTGCCCCAAAATAGCTGTAAAATAAACGCACTAAGAATTATAAAAGACTCAGAAACACAAAATATATATATATATGCAAAAATAGACAACAATGAAGCTTAACTGCGATAATTTATGTCAAAGAAGGAGAAAAGCAGAATTATTAAAATATTTATGTGTAAATAAGATACTTTTAGACTAACGAGTAAAAATTATTTTCTCTACAGCGGGATTAATATTGTGCTATGAAATCATCTCGAAATGGAGGTAAAAGCAATGCATTAAGAATTATAAACTTTCAAAGCAACTCGAATTATATGTTCTCAAAAAAGTTATCCTTAAGGCTATTTTTCGATAACTGAAATAAGAGAAAACAAGAAATCATAATTCGTAAATTTTGGACGTAAATGATTTAAGTATTTTTGGTTCGCATAGTTATAACAAATTTTTATCGCGAAATGATTACAAATATTAACAAACTTTTAAATGGTAAATAAAAGTTCCACTTTTAATGGTATTTCGTAAGCCAAGGTGGATTTTAAAGGAAAATGGGCCAATAGAAATAATGAAGGCTACGCGGATGAAAATAAACATGCATTTAAACATTTGTGACTTGAGTAATTTAATATATTTTTTGAATACACTTTAACAGTTAAAAGTACGCACTTTGCGAATTAAGATGAATTCTGCACTTTTATTTGTAGCTCATTATCGAGAAAAGAAACCGAAGGAAATAAGAAGAATACATACCTAAAAGGTGGAATGTCGCTCCTTACTTGAATTCTAGCGCTCAGCTGAAGCGAAGCGCCGATCAATGACGAATTTGAAAACTTTATAGTAAATTGGGCAAGTAGGTGGCGCTGCTAGTGATTTACGGACGACCCATGATAGTGAAAAAGGTAGAAGATAAAATCTACCAAAGCATTTTTGTTATTCAAACAAAAATGGTTTGGTACATTTTATTAAAGCATTTTTGATAAAATCTACCTAACAATGAGGAAAAACAATATCAAATTAATTTTATTTCACTTTTATTTAAATATTAACTTAACAAATCTCTCCTTCTCATATCGCTGCACGAGGACGTTTGTATGGATTAATTTCAGTACATCCGTTTTTTTTTAGCCACCTAAGGGGCTATTGTTTTAGGTGGGGCGTTTTGACGTACCAAATAACTTTCCAACTTTTTTTATGATTTGCATCAATTTTAATAACATGTAGCTTATTTGATATTCAATTTGATAATTTATCATTTGCTATAATTTGAATTACATTTAGCATAAATATAACTATTCAATTTAGTAATTTATCATTTCCTTTAAAATAATATCGGAAAAATTTACTAATGTCCATTTCTTGATATTTCTTCGTTTAATTTAATTCTTATATTTAATTTAGTAATTTAATAATAATTCAAAAAAAGAGCACCTTGGGGGGCTAAATCTGTTTATGCATCTTTCTCTTTTTTTTTTTTTTTTTTTTAGATACGAAGAGGAACCTTTGAACTACTCCCTCTCAACTTCCTTCCCCTCGAGAAAGCCAGCACTCTTTCAAGAAAAATTTCAATCCATCTTTAAATTGAAGTTTTTGTCAGTAAATCTGTTACAAATATTTTAATTTCTAAAATTATTCTATAAATTCAGTTTCATCAAGATGCTTTCTAAAAAAAATAATATCCTTACAGAAAAATTCTTAGTTTAAACATTTTGTAGCTTATTCATGTTATATAAATCAGCAGACTGTGTTAAAAAGGTTCAAGAAAAATTAAAAGAGAAATATTTATAAAATATTTTGATTTGGAACACTTCATGAAATTTAATCCTGTAACTACTGATGATCCATGATGTCAAGTAAAATAAAATTTAAAAAAATTAAAAATTTGTACAACAAAAACATATATATATATATATCCACTCTCTTATTACGCAGCCTTATTTTACACGATTTTGAAATAATACGGTTCAACAATATACTTTTTAACACGAATATTTTGTTCTAGCACTAATCCAAGATCATTCTTTAATTGATATTTTGACGGTGTAATCAGAAGACGGTTGGTTTATACCCACACATGCGTGAGTGACTTGATTTACTTCATGATTTTTTTTTGTATTCTGGAGTTAAGGGGAAAACTCCAATTTGATAACCGCTTTTATCTTTATTTCAATGTACTTCAATGTGAACACATAATTTCGCTCTTCAGCCCTAAATGCTAGTTGGAAAACTATTTTGCCAGCAGGTGTCAAAAGTGGAAGTTTCGAAGTGCAAAAATCAGTTGTATGTTCAGAAATTATAACTCCATTAAATGCGACTGGTGCCGAATGTTTTAACAACATACAAACGGTTGACATTGAAGAATTGCTGGTAGAAAGCGCTTTGGATGAGGACGGTTTGATTGAATTTATGACACTTTATGATAATAAAGATGTTGATAATGACGAAGTCGAAGGTGAAGCCCAACTATTAATAACTAATGTAATACACAAGGGCTTGAAATGTGCTACAAGTGTTGAACAATATTTTCTTATTCATGATCCCGACATGAAGATTTATATAAGCAACTTAAGTAACCAAAAATAGAGCCGCTAATAGCGTAAAAAATCAACAGAAGCCGTTGATGACGAATGAAATTCTTCATTTTAATGGAAGCTGGCAGTTGTGCTAGACATATCTGACACATGTGCTAATGATACCATTTTTGATCCAGTACACCCTTATATGAAGCAACAATGAATAATTGTTAGTTAGTAGTTTTATTCCTAATTTCAGTTTGAATTTTTTTTATGTTATATGTTTCTATAGACTGAATTTTCACATTAAAATAATTATAATTTTTTGAAATAAAAATCGTTTTTATTTCTTAAATAAAGAACATGGATTTTACTGTTACTTTTTGTACCGTTTTTGAGAAAACATTTAGAGTTTTTCCGTTTTTCACAATTTTTTGAAGTTTTTGAACATATTCCCAAATTTACCAAACGTCATAAGTATTTTTTTACACGAATATTTTTGCACGGTTTTCTGAGGAACGTATCAAACATGTATGAAAGATTTGGGTATATATATATGTATATATATATATATATATATATATATATATATATATGCTAGCTATATATATATATATATATATATATATATATATGTATATATAACATATATATATAAAAACACATGGATCAATAAGTTCGAGACTAACACAGAGATGGCGCTCGTAGTAAACCAATTACCAGGTCTTTCTAGTACTAACCTTTGCTTGAAACGTGTCAGCATTTTAAGTCGATCGGACCAGAAACAGCTGAGTTATCGAGGTTGGAATGAAGTCGTTTAGTTTGTTTTAAAAAAATGGAAAAACCGGTTTCGTGTACTGATAAAACATTGTTTTTTTGTGGGTAAAAACACCGTGCAAGCGAGAGTAATGGATTGAAAAAATGTTACCCAGACTACTTGTCATTCAAAGCAACGATTTGTCGGTGGTTTGCCGAGTTTAAACGTGGTACCGACACAAATGACGCCAAGAACGCTCGGGTAGACCTGTGGAAGCCGTTACCGGAAAATGTGGTGGTGACAAAAAGTAATTATAATGAAGATCGTAAAATTGAAGCTCCGTCGAAAGTTGCTGAGATGACACAGATATCATGGAAGTGTATTTTACTATCCTTCGCGAAAAAATTGAAGCATGAAAAGGTTTTTCAAAATTAAGGTGCCGCGATTGCTTTCGATGGAACAAAACAACAACGAGTCGATGATTCAGAAAGCTGTTTATCAGCTATTTACTCGCAATAAAAAGATTTCTTGCGTCGTTACGTGACCATGGACGAAACATGGATACATCACTACACTCCAGAGTCGAAGCGGCAGTCATCTGAATGGCGCACAACTGGCGAAAAGCGATCGAAACGCAGCAGTCAGCCAGCAAAGGAAGTCATGGCAATCAGTTTTTTGGGATACGCATGACATTTCACCTCGAAAAAAAAGATAAATCGATCAACAATTGATTATTATGATGACTTGCTGATGCGTTTGAAGAATCATAAAAAAACGACCGCACAGTCTCAGGACTTATTGATCCATGTGTTATATATATATATATATATATATATATATATATATATATATATATATATATATATATATATACGAGGTTTGTATTATAAAAACATTGCTGCAGAAGCTCATGTACCAAACGCCTCTTTCAACTTCTTGGCAAAACTTCTATTTCATATTCAAGTGCCTCTCGTTTCTGTAAGCAAATCCATATACCCGTCCTTGCTTGCTCAGGTGATTATATATATTTGTTTCAACATAAAAATTATAAGTATGTAACATAAAAAAGCAGCTTATTGTTATGAGTCAAATGAAAAATCTATAAATTGAAACTTTTAATTCATTGAAGAGGATACGACAATGATTGTTTTTTGTATATGCGGTTTTTTTTAGTGTTGTAAGTTTTTCCGAAACGACCTAAAAGTCGTTAAAAGATTCTCCTGAATCGCCTCTTTCGTGAAAAACGGAATACAATGTTTTATCGATAATAATCTGGTTCAGTCTACCTATCCAGCTAAATTATTTGAGTGAATACTTTGACATAGAGGAGAATTTGTGCTTCAAATTTCACATAACAATTTAAAATGCAAAAGTGTTTTCCCAAAGAATGCCTACAATTTTTTACATTTGAACAACAATACTTTATTGCTTTATTGCTGACAGTTTTGAATGCTATTGAAAATTCCACAATCATATTAGGAAAGGATAATAGCGTGTGTTGAATCGTGGTCTATTACTTGAAACGAAGTGCCAATCCATGCAACGGAAGAGCCATCTTCATCCGAGATCACAAAGCTCAAATAGTCAAATCAAACTTCAGAGGAATAATGATTTTTTTTTTTATGTTAGTTATTATGTACCTTCACTAGGTTCCTGAAGGTCAAAATATTAATTGTCATTATTACTTTCACATTCTAGTGAAACTACACGGAACAAATAAAAAAAGCGAATTGTGGAGGTACTTTTGTCTGTCAAGAAGTTTCAATTCAAAACAGAATCTCAGTGTTAGACCATTCTGCTTATTCCTTTGGATCTTGCGCCAAACTACAGTAGTTTCCTATATCCATTAAAAGGAACAACATTTGAGTCCGTTGAAGCTGTGAAAGAAAAGCCTTCGTTCTGAGGAGTTGAAGTAAGAAGACTTCTGTTTCAAACAATGGAAGATTCGCATGGAGAGTCGCAAGAGCGCCAGACGAGTAATGCATATTAATGGTGATAGTAAATATGTGTGAGATAAGAAAATAAAATGTTTTACAGCACGTCATTATCGTTATTTGATTGCCACATCTCATATACGTATGTCTAATAGCAAATAAATTTCTCTTTCTCTCTCTCTCTCTCTCTATATATATATATACTATATATATATATATACTCTAGATATATCTTTATTACTGTGATATTTATTCGGAAATAAACTATGTTTGATATTTTTTAATGAATTAGTTCTCATATATGAATAATTTACAATTTACTTACAAAGTTAATGCCATACAAATATTTTTTTAAATAAAGGTAGTCATAACTTCTTCACGTCTGACCAAAGAGCATCTTTGTTCTTTCTTTTATTTTTGTAATTATTTTTAATATAAAAATACACACTATAACAAAAAAAAACCCGAATCGGTTCCATTGAAATGGAATTTTTTTGTAAGCAAAGGCAATTTCATCGAACATGAAATGATTAAATTTGGTGTCCAAAAAGTAATAGCGATAGGTCTAGCCATCGGAACTGCAAACAGCAGTGTATATAAGAAGCGATTTGCTTCTGATAGTTAAATTTTCTGTTGAATGGCGATTTGGATGCCTGCAGTAAGATTCGAGCTCATTACGCCCCAACTGTCCAGGTTTCAAAGAGGTGGTATTCATTGGATTGAAAGAGGCGGGTTGGACCGTCGAATCGCTTGTCATATGGGTCGAAGCGTGCGACAGTGAAAGATGCTGGCAAAAATTGGTTGACAGTGAATTTCAGCATCATAATGGTACTTGACCTAGGGCCACAGCAGATGGAGAGGACAGAATGATTGTCAGATCAGCTGTCACACCGCCTGATTCATCGTTATCAACCGCCATCAGACGTACGACCCACATATAGTGTCCACCATGACCATTCACAGACGGCTGATTGTAGGCGAAATCTATGCTGCTCGTTCTGACAGCTGTGCCTGCATTGTCGAACCAGATTACAGTGGTGCTTGGCTCGATCAGGTTGGAATGATGCTGACTGGGGACGTTTGTGTTTGCTTGGCGAATCAGCACCAGCTGTGTCTTGACGTCGTGAAGACGTCTCTGGAGTGATAGGGCAGCGTGCCTGTCCCTCTTTCACTATGCACGCCACACAGGCCCACAATCAAGTTAAGATCTGGGGTGCCCATTTCACTTATAGCCGGACTCCTTTGGATTTTCATTATAGGCACACTTGCAGCACAGCGGTACGTCGACGACATTTTGAGACCTGTTTTACTACCGTTCCTTTTTACCCAGTTCCTGTTTTGTTTTTCAACAAGACAATGCCAGACCACATATGGCACGATGTTGCAATAAACTACCAATGCTATAAACAATCAAACCACTTCCTTAAAATACTATCAACTATGCACTCTCCAAAAAACCATGTGAGATATGTTGGTTTGGGCTACCATTTACAGGAATGTTGACCTTAACAATTAGACAGAGACTTGGCTCTACATAAGAATGTTCAGGGGCTTTATCACTCTATGCCACGTCATGGGGTAGCTTGCATCTAAGGCTAGAACTGAGTCAACATATTGAGCTCGTGCCTGGCAACTATTTAACTCTGTCATCGATTCAATTTTTCTGATTTTAACCATTTTTTCTAGTGCATAATTTTTCTTATCCACCAACATTTATCTCCATTGGACAAACTCCCCTTCTAGGTGTTTTTTTTTTATAGAGTGTATATGTTTAAGAATAATTTTAAATGTGAAAGCGAAGTGTTAGGTTGATACTTGCTTTTTTTTTTAATCAAAGAAGTTGTTTGCTGTTCTCTCTTGCCTTTACTTTTAGTACTCTAGTAAAGATGATTGAAAGTTTTAATTCCTTCTTTATGATTGTTTCATAAAATTTGTAAATTTTAATTTTTCAATTTTTTCTTCAAAAAGAAGTTTATCATAAAAAATCAGTTAATTCTATTTCAAAACTTTTCGATGGTTGAAAAATGTCTGTTGATTTTTATATCAAATTGATAAGTTTCACTATGATAAAAAAAAAAAGGAATGAAAGTTCTTATGAACCCAGTGTGTAATGTATCTATTACTTTTCAATTCTAATTTTATAAAAAAAAAATTATTCTGCCTTTTTACATGAAGCACTTTAAAAAAAAATTATTTGGAAATGTAAAACAGGATAACTTAAAAAAAATAACATATCTTCAGTAATAAATTATCCTAATTTAATGTTGGATCACATTTACTATAATGCTTTCTTACGGATATTTTTTAGTCAAGTCTTATTAATTTTTTTTTATTCGGTGAATAAATGTATATTTTACTTTTCTTTCTAAACAAGTAGAATCTTCAATTTTGAAACCCAAAATTAGAAAATTTAAATTTTAACTAAATAGTTAAGCTAGCAGCAGAATCTTAAGTAATTTGTTTCTTATATTTATACAAAAACTATAACAGCCAATTCCTATTAAAAGCAGTTTAATTGTTCTACTTTTCTCTTGGCCAGAGTTAGGAGGTTTTTGGTTTGAAAATTCCTCAAATGTACAAAAAACGGAACAGAACTCGTTGTTACCTTATCATTTGAAAATTCTCAGAATTCAAACCTACTTTTATTCTTTCTTTCAAAAGTTGCACGCGTTTTCGTCCAGAATTCTTAAAATTTATCAAAATGTCTTTCATATTTAACCAACACATTTTCTTTAATTATAATTATATTAAATAATTTGAAAGTTCATCATTTCTTTATATTTCCTTAAATTTAATTCTTATACTTCTTATATTTTTTATTAGAGAAATTTTGAAGTATGAAGACCTATTTCAAGACTATACCTATCTTGATTATTTGTTTTGTCACCAATTGAAAGATCCGACAGAAGAAATTACGCTATATTCCGGATGAGTAGTACTAGATATAAGAAATTATCTATTTGCTTCTAGAATAATGGAAATGCAATAAATTTTACCATAATCTAAATATTAAATTCACTTTATCAGTCTCTTCCGATAAAACTATTTACATCTTTCTTGGAACAAATAAATATTTTTATAACCGTTGCTATTTTAATCAATCTCCTTTATTCTTTCTATCATAAATAGCTTCATAGGTGTTTTTTTTTTTTGGAGAAACACATATTTTTTTACGATCAAGGTGCCCAATTGCGGTCGTGATTGTTATCTTAGAAATCGATTTATAATTTTCAAGACATTCTCCTACATATTTTTTTAAAAGTCAATTCATTCCTTCTCTTTAAATTAATTAGATATGCATCAGATTAAAGATTATTAATTTCTAAATTCATTGTACCGATTTTTTTTTCTTTTATAAACTGTTTTGAAATTCTCTTTATATAACATCCACTTCTAAACTTTCTTTAATGTCTTGTTTATAAAATATCGATGACTAAATATGCTGCGTTATTTTGTAGTCGATAGGATATTTTTTGGAAAATTTATCTCGGTAATTTTAAAAATGAAAATCCATTTCAGTTTTTCTAGACTTCTCATTAAATATTTTTATGTAGATTGTCTAAGTTGAAAACGTTTTAAAAAATTCATATTAATAGAAATCTAAATTAAGAATCATTTACTTTAAAAGGCATTTCTACAATGATCTATGTCTTATAAATAAAATAATTCGTGCTTTCATAAAGCGACTAGAATTATTCCATAGGCAATAAATGAACGAAATAATTTAAAGATGATTTTCTTCCTTACATACAAAATTATGCTGTAAGTTATAAACTATTAATACTTTTGGTTTTACTACAGAAGCAGTTATTAATTGGTATTAAGTTTGAGATAATGTCTTTACTGTGTTTTTTTGGGAACATCTACATTCGATTTCTGATCATTACTTGTGAAGAATCTGTACATATGCTTAAATGCCCGCAATGAATCGAGTATATACACACAAACACATATATATAACTATATATATATATATATATATAAGGAACTCCTCATTTCGTTTCTTATTTATGCGTTTTTCCAGATTTTTCAAGACCTTTATATATATATATGTAAAGGTCTTAGAAGTATCTTATAATAACCTATATATATATATAATATATAATTTCTCGATTCATGCAGTATTAAATATATATTACATATTTAAGAAACATATATATATATATATGTATATATATATATATATATGTATGTAACTCATACTTTTTTCTGAAGAAAAAAGGTTTTTTTTTATTTCATGTGTGGAATGAAAAAAAATGCCAAAATGATTTAAATTTGCCTTTTATTTACTTTCTAGAACAGATCAATAGCGACAATAAGCATTTACATTTTTTACACAGAATGAATTTATTCGCGTTTGATTCAAAATGTATTTATCACTACAGATTTGATATTTTCATTACAATTTACATTATCATCATTCATAAAAGATTTCTATATAGAGGAAGATATTCACTAGAAATGCTGGTACACAAGACTTATTAAACTTCCTTCTCTTACAAGATTTTCCTGACAAATTTTGTCAAATTGGAATGTATTTCTATTGGATATTAAATATAAGTCTTTGATACATGTGAAAATTAATTACTTGTTTGCAATTTTTTTAAGCCCAGTGAATTAATACTTCTGAAACCGGTTTCTAGAATACGCACTGAATGACAAAAAAATTTATTATGATATTGCTGTACTTTCTACTAATTATTTTTTAAGAGAATAATACAATCGTGTTACTACCACAGGAATTGTAAAGAGTTATTCTAAGTGCATTTAATTAGATAATTGAAACTTTTTGCATACCCACTCTCTCTATTTAATATTATTTTCATAAATGACTTATTTTGCTTCATCATTTCTGAGATATAAATATTGATTTTCTTTCTATAATGGTAGTGTAATCTCTTGTTGCTTAAATTGGTAAATGTTGATAAGTTAATTCAAAATTTATTTCAAATATAAAATTACCCGAATAAAAAAGTTCACAAGTTGAAAAAAGATTAATTCCTTTATTGGTAATAAATACTTAATTATATAATTATAAAATGATATTTTGTAGTTATAGATTAAAAAAAAAAGACAATAAGCAGTTTATCATAGAAGTTGAATTAATGAAAACTATCTTATTGATTTGATGATTATTTTTTTAAATGATTAGGAATAAATATACATAGATATAGGAACAAAACACCAATGATGAATCACAAAACATATCACATCATCTAACAAATTAAGAATATCAAACATAAATTTAATACTATTAATGCAACAAATTAATATCTAAAGAAATAACTAAAGAAACCAAAATAGTATTTTTTGGAAGACGCAAAAACAATCACAATTAATTAAATTCAACAGCTAAAATATAAACAAAAAATATATTATGAAGAATCCATTAATTTTCAGAAAACAGTGAAAAGAAAACAAAATTTAGAATAATTTAAATGAAAATAATGATTCAAATCCGTTTTCATACTTTGGAATTGGATATTGTGTTTATAACGCTTTTACTGATCATTCATACTGCAGTGAATTACCTTATAAAAATAAAATTAATAAACAAAAATGAACATTAGAAATAAGAAATATATTTAGTATAAATATTAATTAAATTCAATTCAAACAGAAAAATATGCATAAATATTTAAAAAAATTAGCAAGCAAAATTTAAAAAATGCATCAATTAAACAAAAAAAAATCCTCAAAAGCAAATTAATTAATCAAAAAAATTACACGTTATCATTCAACGTTGAAACGTTTTAAAGAAAAGCGATCCATCAGTTAAAGTTATAATAACATTACCATAATAATTCGAGATAAAACCAACATTTTTTTAAAAACAGTTTTTATATATGGTGACAAAGAAGTTTATTAAAGGGAATATTGAAATATTAGTTGAAACTTGTAGCAAATGTCTAAATATGGCATTAGGCGAATAAGAACGATTATTAAAGTTTCAGAGCTCTAGCTTGATGGAATTTGGTTAAAAATAACAATCAAAAATTTGATGATACACACCAAGTAAATACATAAAAACGTTTCAAAAACGTTGTAAAAAATCCTCATTCCTCTCTCGCCTTTAGATCACCTTCTTTGTGTGAACAATATATCATTCATAGATGGCGCCACCTTGCATTATACAAACCACGTTATTAAAAAATATTATATTAATTAAACCTTGCTACAAATGTCTAAATATTGCAAAGTTAGGCAAGTAATAACGATTCCCAAAATTTAAGAGTTCTAGCTTGATGGGAAGTTGGTTAAATAACGATTGAAATTTATGACACACACTCACACACCAAGTGAAATACAGAGAAAAACGTTGTAAAACCCACTTAAGTCAAATACAAATAAACTAAAAAAGAGACCTTATTATGACCAAAATTATGAGAATAAGCAAATCCATTACAATGTTCAAACGTAAGTCTACCATTACTATCTATGAAAAATTAACCACAAAAATAAGAAGCCTGATTCAACCAGTAAAATTAGATTTAAGTAGAACAAAAAAAAAAATTACTATTAAAGTTACTAACCCAAAATTAAAAGAAAATGTAAAAGATATTTTAAACATATAAAAAAACAAAATTAATGATGTAAAAGGAAAGATAACTTCGAAAATAATTTAAATTAGCTCAAAAAAACATAATTAAAGGAAAGTCATCAACTAGATTCAGAAAATCAACATATTCTAAAAAAAACTTTTATACTAAAGAAAGGAGAGAGAAAAGAGGCCAAAAAAATAAATTCATGTAAAATCAGTGCCATATAAGAAAAAAAATAGAGTCAATATACAATGGAAAAATATCTAAAAAGATTTTAAAAATTTTTTTAGTAACCTGTGTAATTTTATATATTTTAAGTTTATTTTTAAGAAAAAAATAATAAATATTCAGTCTTTGCTCATATAATATAAGAAAATGTTATATTTTGAAATAATACTGAGTATTTTTCATTCAATAACTACATAAAATATTTCTAAAATATTTAAAATTAAAATTACTAACAAAAAGGTACTTTATTGATATAAAACCATAGGTTATCTCTCTTGTATAATTATACCTATAAGTCCATTAATAGCTATTTTTAAATTAACCTCTACGAAATCCTGTTTCATAGATTTTCATTGGTTTTTTAATTAGATTTAAAGTGAAGAAACAATGAGAATCAGGTATAGCATCTATATAATGGAATTAATGCGATCATCCACATCTAGCGATTTGAAATAGTTGTTCTCCTAAAATTTATATTCCAAGAAATGGCAGATAAATATTGGCTAAACTATTGCTCACTGCCCCCCACCTTGCTTGAGTTATACCTTTTATTTGCTCCAAAGGTTTCTCTATTATAAAAATATAGGTTTCTCTGTTATAAAAAAATATATAGGTTTCTCTTAGAGGAGCAAGAATAATGATGAATTAAATTTTTAAGAATATGAATTATTGATTATGACTTAATGATATACTTGCAGTTTTATACTAAATTGATTATATTGGGAGGACTAAAAAGTAATGATTTTCTCATTAAAACAGATACATTTTTATCAAGTTTTAAATGATTAATCAATGATGTAATCGCCAACGTTATCGACAACTTAATTTGCCATCTAGTGACAAATTTTCAATGGAACGATAAAAAATCAATTGGTTTCGAGCAAAATATCTGGGAATGTGATTTTGGATATCATCCGAATTTTTCGAATTCTTTATGGTATAAATTGTTGCAGCGGTCGGAATAAATCAAAATCTGATAGCGCAATATCGGACAAAGCATGATACAAGGAGCTTCGTCTTGAGCTCAATGCCCGTCTTTCATTGCTGTGGTACCAAAATGACACATTTTCTGTTGACGATTACTGAGCAATTTTCAATTTAAGATTGGTTTGCTTGATCAACTGTTCACAGTAAAGGTCTGAAATCCTGGTTGTCCAAGTTTCAGTACTTCAAAATGAACGAGCCCGTAAATGCTTCACCAAACACAGAAAAGTGAGCTTAGCTGTACTTTGCTTGGCGATTCATTTGAAGCTCCTGTCTTTTGCCTCATAGATAGCCCATCTTTCATCCAGAACCGATCAAATCGCTGCCTTATCTAATGCCAGTGCAGCAAGTTGCATGCCAATGGATCAAGTTAGCTTTGTCTTCTATGCTACATCCATATACCTCTGATTACTTTAACAATCGGCTGCAAATGTTCTTGGATGGTCGACCAAGGTTGGGTAGAGTTGGTGAGAATGTGTAAGAGTGTTCCTCCATTCTCTAACATTGGATCCTGCTTCCACTTGCATCATAACATGTCAATGTCGAGATTGTTGGTCTTCCTGATCATACGAAGGTCAAGAAGACTGAAATTTGCCAATTCGAATTTAGAAATCTGCCTTTGGTATTTATGAATATCTAACATTTGGATAAACATCATAAAATATTATGGGTGGCATTGCGTTACTATCCTTAATAAACAAAAAACAAATAATGATAATATGTTCTGGTATTTGGCTGGTTATTTCACCTGTATTGCCTCCCAAAATTTCTTTTTTACTTTAATTATTTACGAATAAACAACCTTAAAAAATCTTTTAAGATAGCTTTTTGAAATACACAATGAGCTGATAATTGACTAACGAATATCTATACGCACAAAAAACGACATTATTTTTCAGGTCCCCTAATAGTTAGTTTTAAAAGAAACTTAACAAATTCAAAAGAATTTGACTATGTACTTGTTTGTACAGTTTTCTTTATTTTCTCACTTTTTCTTGTATTTTAAAAGTGGGACTGACTATAAATGACTTTTAACTGCTGTTGTTTTCAATGCTTATGGTTTAAATTTTAGTTTTTTGCTTTAAAATTTCTTGCGAGTCATTCAATACTGCCCTCTTTGTTTGTATTCCTTTTGCCATATTTCGATTTATAGTATAGGTTATATTTATTGACTGAAATCTTATGATGTTTCTTATCTATTAAGTAATCGTAATCAATGAAATCTATTTGAATTTAGAGACTGGCAATTTGGCTTTGCTTATCGATGCCCGGTATCTTATAATAGTTGTTGTATTGAAGTCGAAAATTATTTTAATTACATTTATGTCTCTCTATTGGTATTTTTAGAGGTGATTGCTTTAAATGCGGTTTGATATATTGTTTTATTTTAAAGAGAGTTATTGGATGATAGGTACAGACAAAATGATCCATTATATAAATACTAAACTTTTAAATTAAAAAAGATTTAAAAAAATGTTGATACTTTTTTTTCCACTTGATCATGTTTTGGTATACAAGATAAATATGCTAGAAAATATCAAAGAGTAGAGTTTATTTGGAATAATTAGGTTACGAAAATACTTTTGACATTTCTGGTCTTAGATTGGCCGGAATCTGATTGAAGGACGGCATGAAGACGCATGCGAATGTTGCGGAGACTTCTTGTAGCAACTACTCCCAAAGTTTAAATAATTTAAACTGAAATTTTAAAAAAAATTGTAGGATAAAAGATGAATAAGCATCATGATGAAGAACAGAGAAATAATAAATCACGTTTACATTTTACAAAATTATCAACTTTGTTTACTTGATGAAGTGTAAAGATCTGTGATTATGAATATGTAAGCTTATACAATCATATTATTATTGGGTGAATCCTTTGAAGATCAAAATGCAAAAGATAAAAAAAGAAATGTTAATAATTTATATTTGGAATTGAAATTGCATGACATGTAATAAAAAAAAAATTTGAAAACTTAGAGATCTTTATATATTTAAGATTGTTCCCGATAAATTGAGAAAGAGACTATGGTAAGAAATTTTTCATTGGATTTTATAAGACAATTTACCCATACATAAGTCTAAATGTAATACAATTACTCAGAAATATTCTGCAAATGGTGAAGTGAAAAGATAATTGATAATCATTATAAAAATCATTAATAGTATTATAAATCTTATAATGATATTAACTTTTTTTTATTTTCTGAAAATGTAATACTAAAAAGTTAACCGAAAAGTAAATGTAAAATATATAGAGTTAGAAAATCCATCAAAGATGACATTTTAGGATTAGCAAAGATAATAAAATAATCTCAGCATTAAAAACAGTATGTTCATAACTGAGTAAAAGTTAATTGGTGTTTGTAGAAATACTGAGATGAAAATATATATTAAAGTAGCCAAAGTGTAACAAAATATGGGTAAGGCACATTGATTTTCAATTATAATTGCGTTATGGATTCTAAATCATTGTGAATGATTACGTTGTGATGAGGTACGCTTATTTAATAGTTAGATACAATGGCCTCTCATGAGATTAAAAGGATTTAAGCACTGTTAGGGATAAAAAAAAAGAGGGGGATGTAAGTATAAAAGGTACTGGCTACAGAATGAAGGATAATAAATAGCAATTGTGTCGAAAGGAATCAAATTCTTAAAAGATTTCAATAATTTTGTACTAAAAGTGATTGTCATACATAGAAAGAGGTCACATTAAATAAGTCATCAGAAAATCAAAGATAGCACTCCTATTATCGAAAACTGTTATTTTTTTAAAAGCGTCATTCACTAGACATTTATTTTAAGAAGTCTCGATTATTTCTACTTCATGGTTTTTTATTGTCGATTGAAGCAAGAAACTTGTGTTTAGAAAATAAAAGAAAGTTAGTTTCAGTGGTAAAACACGTCTTTTTTTTAAAAAAAATTGTAGAAAAGATCAAAAGCTAAGTTGGATAAAGTTAATGGTACATCTGCTTCTGCGTTTGCAACAGCGTTAGACGGAAATGAGGTTTAAACGTGGGGTCAAACATCCACAAAGATGAAAGTCGTTCGGGACACAAAATGGAAACAACTACTCCCTGAATAATAAACAAATCCACACAAACAATTTGAGGTCGAGAGAAGGAAAGTGCAGGAAATAATAGGTGAGGACACTGGAGTATCTGAAGGGTACAACTATTTTCAGTTTTTCAACAAAAAAATGGGAAAAATCTCTAATAAGATAGGTCTGATTAATTGAAAAACATCATAATCCGTGTGGTCGAGGTCAGTAGTTATTTGGCAACATTTCGTCCCTGAGCGACACATAACTGTGGACAACGAAATGTACACTACTTTACTCCAGGGACAAGAGAACAGTCAAAAAATTGGGTAAAGCGAACGAGCTCGAAGGTAGCAAAGATTTTGAGGCTTGATGACGGGTAAAGGTGATGACCACACATTTTTTTAGAGTGCACTTGGAATCATCTACATTGAAGATACTTTGGAAACAGAAAAAAAAAAAAACCAGTAACTAGAGTGTATTATACGTCGAAATCGCAAAAATTGAATAAATAAGTCAAGAAAACACTTCCTCATTTGAAAAAGGAATAAGATCCTCTTCGATCCAGACAATGAAGAGGTGCACACCTGTGCAGTTTCGATGCTCAAATTCATGGAATTAAAGTTCGAATTATTACAACAGTCACCTTTTTCGGCACCCAGTGACTTGTTTTATTCCAAACTTTAAAAAATGCCATGGTGGACAAAAGTTCACGTTAAACAAAAAGGTCATTGAAAATTAGATGCATATTTTTGATGAATTTTTTTTTTGCTATTTTTTTTTAAGGACTTATTCAACGATCCTCGTGGTATGCTCTTTGTTGACTTTATGAAATTCGTGCATACAGACTTCGATTAAGTTTTACTTTAATCCGGTAGAGAGACAAAATTTAGAGAAATTTAGCTCGTAATAGAGAAATTACAAGCAAATTCTTTAATAGTTTATGTAGAAAAAGTACATAGAACTTTATTATCATATGTACATAATTTATATGTAAATTGTTTCATGAATATTTCGAAAAAATGTGGCTTTTGTGAGGTATCAGACTATAAAAATAGAGAAGTATTAATATGTTACCTACTTTTTACAAAAGCATTTATTATTCTGTATATTAATAATCAATTTCTACATATGTTCTTAATTCCTATATTTTGGAAAATCCTAGTAAATTAAGAAGAATAAAAAATTATTTTAATACATACACTCTATCACTAAAGAAGAAAAAAACGACACGCGATTAAGGAGTTGCCCGAATTTAATAAAATCTCGTACGCAAAGACATTTGGACCGAACATACAAATTAATTAAAATTTGGTATCCAATGAATGAACAGCAGAAGCTACAGCGCATCGAACTGCGCACTCAGCAGGTATATATGATAAGTGATACTCAATCACTTGGTCAAATTTTCTCTTGTATTGTGATTTAGGATACCTTTCAACGACTGAAAATATACCTCACCACAGGATTCAAGCTCATTACGACTAATTGTCAAAGTTTGGAAGAAGTCGTATCATTGGATTAAAAGAGGCAGGTTGGGCAAATCGGAGAATCGCTTGTTATAAGGGTCGAAGTGACGCGGCGAATAGAGGATGCTAGCAAGAATGGGTGTACAATGGCAGATTTTAGCGCCGTGATGGTAGCGGTTGAACTAGGGCCACAGCAGATAGGGAGGACAGAGTGATTGTCAGATCAGCTGTCACGGCGCCTGATTCATCGTTATCGACCATCAGAAGTGCGACCCGCACACGAGTGTCCATCGCGACCATTCACAGATGGCTGATAGAGCTAATTCTACTCATATACCGACAGCTACGCCACCTGCCACTCATGCCTGCACACTGTCGAGTCAGATTACAGTGGTGCTTGGCTCTATCATGTTGAAATGATGCTGACAGGGGACATACAGTGTTTAACGACGAATATCTCTTCGTACTGTGTCCTAACGATCATCGAAGACGTGTCTCGAGACGCCCAGGGCAGCGTGCCGATCCTGCTTTCACTATTGCATGCCACACAGACCTTCAACATGGAGTTATGTTCTGGGGGGGACATTTTCCATGATAGCCGGACCCCTTTGGTCGTCATTAGAGGCACATTTACAGCACAGCGGTACGTCGTCGATATCCTGAAACCTGTTTTAACACCTTTCTTTTTGGAGTACCCTGGCCTTGTTTTTCAGCAAGATAATGCCAGACCACATACGGCACGTGTTGCTGTGAACTGTGCTATAGCTTGTCAAGCACTTACTTGGCCACCCAGATCACAATACCGCTCTCAAAAATAACATGTCTGAGATAGTATGGGAAGGCGACTGCATCTATCAAGGAATGTTGATGACCTAGCCTGACAGCTGGAGCAAATTTGGCAAGAAATACCTCAGCAGACCATCAGGGAGCTTTATCACTCTATGCCTCGTCGTGTGGTTGTTTGTATCCAGGTTAGAGGTGGGTCAACACATTACAGCTTTGTAACTATGTAACTCTGAAATAGATCATTCAATATTTCTGAAATTTAATCATTTTCTATTCTGTACAAAATTTTCCTACCCACCAATTTTTTTCTACATTGGACAACTCCTTCTTAGTGCGTCGCTTTTGTTTTTTCATGGAGTGTATATCACTAAATCTGGAAAAAACTATGTAAGCTATTTTGCTAAATATTATCGAAGAAATTGAAGGAAAACTATTGTTAAATACAGTAAAGAAGTCATTAATTCCATATGTAGGCAATACCATGTTTCATTAAATAGTTTTTAATGATTTTCAGGGTCGTTTCAACTTGAATGGGTTATCAGATGTGTAAGGCACTGAATTGTTGAAACTTTTTCTTTATTTTGTTTGTTGACAGTAAATTTACAATGATAATTCTTGAAAATTAATTTAACAATTATTTACTAACTTACATCACATGAATAAAGAGGAAAGACAGATTATAATTACTACGCCAGTGTGTACAAATAAATAATTATACATAAACTATGAAACTTAAAATACATATCCTTTTTTTACTGTTTGTCCCTATCTACGCTTCTGATTAATGGTAGAATGTCAGTATAATAAATGTTTTCAAATGGTATTAAGGCAATTATTTTTAACACATCTATAATTTTAAGTATTGAGAAAATGATACAGATAAATATTCTATAAGAGTCATTTCATAAAGTCTACGCTTGTTTCTTTAAATTGTACTAAAAAGTAAGCATTGCCGGCCCTCCTTATTTAGCAGTGATAAGGTATTTTAACAGAACATTCCCGCAATAAAATCATTATATTACTCTAACATATTTTCAGAAATGCAATCCCTCCTTGAAATTGACACACCTTAATATACTCCAGATCAGAAATCTTCAACCTGGGTTCTATGGAGCCTAAGGGTTTCCTGAAACTTTGACAGGGGTTCCGCAAGGGATCCCTATTTGTCTAATCAAAGCGTCAAAATCTTAGAAAAATTTTAATTTTTATGATAGATCCTACTCTTAAAAACTATTTTCTTGTAAAAATAAATATTTTATAGATAAAATAAAATCTTTAATTTCGTAAAAGTCAAATGCTTCAAATACAGTAATCGAGACACATTGGGCCCCATGTTGGCTTAGTCAATATATCTCAAATTAATGTATCGACCGGTATTCAGTTGAAATTAAATTCAGTCAGAGTTATAAAATGCATTTTTGGATTAATATTGGAAAAAATATCCTGAAATTGCCAAAAGAGCTGTGAAATGTCATTCGTTTCAACTTATGTAAGCGAAAAAGATTCATCTTCGTAAGCTGCGACAAAAACAAAATACAGAAGGATTGGATACTGAAGAGGACATTAGTTTGCAGATTTCAACTATTATTCCAGCCGTAAAAATAGTTTGCAATAAAAAACAATCAAAACCAAGTTATTATTATTTTTTTTCTTTTTATGAATTTGTTGTAATTTAAAGTACTGTTGCTTTTATTTATTATTGATAGAAAACCTTTTCAAAAACTAGAAAATTCCATTAGATACACTTTCATTTATTATTTTAAGATGTTTGCATTGTGATAAAATAAGGATGCAATAACAATTTTATAAATTTGAGTAGGATAAAGTTTTGATATCCTATTTTTTTTTTTTCTCTTTGATCTAGCGGTTCCTTCGAGAAAACGGTTAGCTCAAAGGAGTCCCCAAAGTGTAAAAGGTTGAATACCCCTACTCTAAATAAGAGGGGTAGCAGACCAAGTGGGGTCTCCTTATCGATGGAAAGCACACGAACCATTAGAGATACCTACAGAATAATACAAACTAGTAGCTCTCTTCAGTAAAGCTGCTTGCGTGCGATCTTCCAGGGATTTGATGGCTTTTTTTTTGTCGTTTTTTAAACATGCCATGGTAAACATAATCACCTTGGTACAACACATTCCGTCTTCGGCCATGGAAATGGCTAATATCGAGCATTTGGTGAGGCAATCTAAGTTGATGCTCGATACCTTAAGGTTAAAAGAAGTTCCTATGTCTCGTCTCCCCGTCATAACATCCACCGTAAGCCCGTTGTCCAAATGTATCGTGTCCTTTAGCTGTAAAGCTTTCATTACAGCAGAAAGTACCTTTCCCACCGTAAGAAAAGCTACAGGCGTAAGGGTAGTAGATATCGACCTATCTAAGCCCTCTGCCTGATTACAAAATCGGATCAGATCAATAGCATTCAGATTTTCGGTTGCTCTTACTTTCAAAAGCTAGAACAGTCTTCGTTCGGAATTGACTACCATAGGCAGCATAGTTCTTCTTAAATTATGAGGAAGGTTTTTTTTATTGATTCAACCTAGAAAAGTGATTTCTTTGGCTTGAAATCGGTTGTTACGAAGTCTAGATTTTCCCTCTAGGATAATAGCATCTTTCATTTATAAAATAATAAACGTTGTTGATTACAATAAAATAACATAAATTAATAAAAAAAAAAAAAAAACACCACGCAGAATTTAACTGTACTTGCAAGTGCCACAAAGAAATTAAAAGTAATGAAAACTAAATTTAAAAAAATGTGAAATAAAGTTATGCAATCATTCCATTTACAAATTGAGACTGTAGAATTAAGATTATTACTGAATAAGGTCAGGATTTCAAGGAGAGGAAAGGAGATGCTTTCACGAAATCCTGACCTCATTCAGTAATAATCTTAAATAGTACAAAAAAATTAAACACAATAGACAATAAATTTCCCTCAAAAAAATTTTCTATAGCATATTCACTTACTTCACCATCGCTGTCATAAGACATATCTTCATCCTCATAAAGAATCTATATAAATTAATACGACTTTATTTAGTAAAAGCATATATTGATCTTCATTAGTCAAATAAATAAATCGAACATTCTAAATATTTTTTAATTAATATTCATTTGAAGCTTAACAAATTTTGGTGGAGAAGGAAAACTACTGTTTTATCTAGTTGGACAAATTACTTTTTGTATGTTTTCTTTTCTTGCTAAGAACACACATTTTTTTTCCCTCACATTAAAATTTTCAAATAAAGTTTTTATATTATGTCTATAAATCTCTAAGAATATTGCTAAATATATATCTATAAAATATCTATGTTTAAACTGAAAGAATGTATGAAAACAGTGAATATATTTTACTGTTTCATTTGTGTGACTTTAATCACCACTTTCAGTTTATAAAATAATAATTCTTTCATAATAAAGTGACGAAAATTAAAAGAAAAAAAACCCGAAAGAGTCAAAATCAGAAATAATAATGCATAATTTAAGTTTTTCAATTATTACAAATGAATAATTTTGAAGCTTCTATATCTCTTTACTTTAAAAAATTTCTAATGCATTAATAAAAATAACAACAAAAAACAAACCCGACCTTTTTCTTAAATTTATTTTTTTTTTTCACAATTTCAAGGCCAGGTATTCAGGACAGCTTACACGCGATCCCCAGTTTTGTAATGTTAAGTTTCGAAATGCATCCAAATTTTAAATAAATGAACTACAGCTTCCTTCAAAGAGAAGAATGAGGTTTCCCCTTCAAATTCATATTTTTCAAACTTGATTTTTTGAATATTTAGTAATTAAAAGCGTCTGCACACAATTATATTTATTCATACGCGTAAGTGTCATTTGTACATTTGCACAGATACTTTTGATTACTATTTATTGGGCGATTCAAATTTAAAAAATATCAATAAGTGTAAAACAACTTATAATTTATTTTCTGTTAGAGGATAACTGGAGTACAGGTAATTAAAGTCTGGACACAGCTATAAACTTTACATAGGCTACACTGAAAATCTGCATTTAAAATTACAATAAAAACTTTTATGTATGGCGCATACGCAGTGAAAACAATTTACTTTAAATACTTAAAATTATTTGAATATTCAAAATATTAAATTCAAATTTTAATATTTTGCATTGTTAGCATATTTTCCTTTATTTCGTAAGTTTTGTACAATTCGGTTGAAATTTACACATTATGAGCTAAAAGATATACAGAATAATTTGATGAATATAAAATAAAAAATTTTCTTGGAAGCAAGGCTGAGATGCTGAAACTTCGGAATACAAAAAAAAAAAGAAAAAAAAAAAATGAACATATCTACAATAGTTTTTGAAATAATTATTTTAAAATTTAGTTCGTATTTTGTTTGTTATATTATACGTAATATTAAATAAAGAGTCAAAATAATGAAATAATAGTTTGATGCATTCAGAGATTATTAAAAATAGATATAAGTGACATTGTGGCAAATATTAAAAATTTTATAATTTTAAATTCAAAATCCTTAACACAAGTGTACACTGTTAGCATATTTTGGTGTAGAAGATTTAAAACTTACATCTAAAATAGATGGAAGACGCAATCTGCAGTGCCATAATCTTGAACAGAATACGGCATATTCACTCCGTAAGGTAGAATCAGCTTTAGTCAGGAACAACTTGAGCAAAAACTTAGGGCCCAGCAGTTACAGGGAATACCACTCTGACAATTATAGTTTTCAGGAAAAAATATAAAAAATACAAATACAAAAATAAGACGCGTAATTTTTGATACATTTTAATAACAAAAGATTTTGGAATGGACTTCCTACTCATTGTTACAAGATAACTATATCTTAGGTAACCAACCGTACTCCTTCAGGGAATTTTAAACTCCTTTTTCGCAAACCATATTCCTTCTAAAACCTGTGCTACCAAAATATTCTATCGCATTCTTTTGTACTCCTAAAATAATTTATGACCTACAATGGTAATTTTATGCAAACTTTTAAAAATTCCAACTCATTCACATCTAAAGGTGTGGCCGCGGTAGCCTATTGGTCATGGTTTCGTTTTAGTGATCAACGGTTTTCGTTCAGTCTCGGGTTCGATCCTTAAACGCTAAAGACCCGCCGTGTAACCGGAACAAATGCACTTTAAGTCTGTCGGGGCCCAAATTCCTTCTGTAGGCGTTGTGTGGAAGTTAGGAGAGGGGAATGCCAGCTCAGGTGCCTCGTCACTCGAACGAGGTTCAAAATTACGAAGTCCGTCTCCAATGTGGCCCTCGTGTAGCTTCTAGTGCGACGTAAAAAAATTTAAAACTAAAAACTAATCCCACTTGAATGCGGGAGCATATTTTTATTTTAAATTTTACTCTAGTTTAATTTTTTTTTTTTTTTTTTTTTTTTTTTTTTTGCTGAGTAAAATGGGTTTTTCCAAGAAGAGTTAAAAAACATTTCAATAAATATTTAAAAATGATTTTCCACTTATAAAGACAGTAATTAAAATGACATTTCGTTGGTTATATGTATAATCTGCAAAACAGCATTTTATATTCAGGTGTTTAACAAAGTTGAATAAAAAAGCATATGGATACTGTTGGATATCAATACATATTTGCTTTCCCTTCTCCGAAAGTAAATTAAATTTCGCCGCGCCATGTAATCTCTGCGCATGCACTCAGTGGATGGCGAAATTCTCTCCAAATAACTAATACGTCACTATTAATTCTGATGCTGTTGAATCTGCAAGCGTGAAACTCACGCTGCCACTCTATTTTTGATATATGTATTTCTGTAAATGAACTATCTTTTCGTAACTGTGCCATGGTTCTCACTGCGCTTACTTCCAACAGATACTAATACAAAAAACAAAACTAGTAATGGCTTCAATGTCCAAGTTAACTAAATTACTTAGAACTGATAATTTTGTATGAAATAAAAAAAAAATTAGTAATTAGTGCAGTTATCTATTATCATCAAATACCAATCGCGATATTTTATTTGTGTATTCAGTTCTTACTCCCAATATATTCTATATATTTTTTTAATTGATTCGTCATTTCATCCTTCATTTTAGTTGATAACTTTAAATTTGTGCTACTGTAAGTAAAATATGTGTTTTATATAACTTTTAAAATTTTTTAATTACGTATTTTATTTTATTTTCACTAAAAGTGAAGTATCACCTAGTTAATTATGTTTCATATTTGCTTTTTAATCCTTTGCAGTGCACTACACTTTAAAATTAAAAGTTTGACGAAACAATTTGTAAGCAGTTTATTTAGGTCTAAAAGAATATGCAGATAAATCTTTCTAAAGATTGCACCTACGGTTTTGATTCTGTGGGGGTCCCTCATCGGGAGCACTGGCCTATAGAATTCTCATAAGTGCGGCTAAGCGCGCATTGCAGTGCAGCGCGAAAATGTGACAAAGCTTCCGAATATGAATGGAAAAAGCTCTGTATATCTTGATTAATATATATATCCATTTAGATTAATAAATATTTACTGTTCTATATACACGAGTCCTATTTACAAACATATTTAGAAACTGGTCCATATTTTAGATTCATAATATTTTTGGAAGCACGCCACACTCTTTTGAAAGAAACTCAAACCAATTTTGATGATTTTGCACATAAAGATAGTTTTTTAAGGCTTTTCATTCGTGCTACAGTATGCACACCTTCTGCGTTTCGATTTAAGTAAAGATTTAGTGCCCATTTGTATGATACGGATGGGATCAAACGGATGATCCATGATGATCCCATCCGTATCATACTTTCTCCTTCCTTCATGTCGGATTCATCGCTATTGTATTGTGAATGATGTATTCCATATAAAAATCTCATTTTCTATTGGTCTTACTGTTTCCTAAAAAAAAACCTCTCCCTAATTTCATTGAAAAACCTCTTTTTTAAAATATTGTCTAAATAGCTATAGTTACCCTTTGCTGGCCATTTACGAAGTGCTGCTCGTTTGTCTTACTTTAAAAATGAATAGTGATTTTGAAAATGAATGTTTGATCGAGGAGGAAAGTTCGGATGAAGAATTTCCATCCTGAGAAAGTGAGTCGGATGATGACTGCCAACATAGTGCTGGAGACTGGTGTCAAATAGATATTACTTTTACTCAACCTAGTCATCCTAAATTTCCATTTACTGGGGGTTTTGAAGATCCCTTAGAATATTTCAACCTGTTCTTTGATGACGTAATGTTCTTATTTATTCTCAGAGAGACAAATAGATATCCTGAGTCATTCTTAGGATGCCAGACTGATACTTGCTTCTAGAGCTCTGAAATGGAAGAACACGGACATAGAAGAGATGAAAAGATTTCTCTCTCTGTTATTATTACAATACGTCGTTCAAAACCCCGTGAAACAGTGGTTTTGGTCAAAACGACCAATTCTATCAGCTCCATTTTTTGGAAAAATATTAGTGAGATGCGCTATGGAATTTTGATGAAATTCTTGCACTTTGAAAATAATGATGCCTTCGGTACAGAGTTACATCCTAATCCAAAGCTAAGGAAAATTAACACATCAATCAATAACTCCCGAGACTAACATTGAAAACAACATTTTTTTTTGCAAAAATTTTTTTTATTCACCAACATAACACCTTTTGTTAATCATCTTTTAGGGTGATACAATCGTTCCAACGCTTTTCC
>BMAW01102344.1:78484-137676 GCA_019974015.1 Nephila pilipes | reverse complement strand
GATAAAAGAATATTTATCTAAATGACAATCAAGGCTTATGTATTATATAAGAATTTATCTTAAATACTAGAAGATTAGTACCTAAGGGACGTTGTCATAATTGAACCCCTCCAAAAAAAAAAAAGGAAATACATTGAGTGTATAAAAATTGAAGAGAAAATTTTCTTTGAATGATTTTTACAAGAAGAATGTTTATATTTTTATGAAACACGGGTCTAGAAAAATAAACGACTTCCATATTTTTAGAGAATCTGCTTATGTTTAGATGTAATAGTCAAAATTTGACTAAGCCTAGACATTGGTTCTGCCGAATGTAGAGTGAGCAGAATATATCCCAGTTCAAAATAAGTAAGTAAAGGTGTGATTCGGATATTTTATTTCATAATTTGAAGCAAAATATTACATTTCCTGTTTTCTCATTCACCTTCACTTCGTTTTGAAAACTGTATTATCGTCCAAATGTCGACTTTCACTGTCTATGCATTTCTAAGTCTCACCCAAAGTTTCTCATTCCCTCCTGGTCATTTCTAGGAGGCATTGCCACTTCCTGGCGGATAGCAGCTTGATTTTCTTGTTGTTCGTAGTCTATTCTAGTAGATTTATGACTTCAGATGCCCCAGAGAAAATACTCTGGCCATGTAATATTATCTCATAGTGAGATCAGACTCTCCTAGGAATAATTTCTTTTCGTCGTTCTGCAATATTCTGGCTGTGTAGTTTGCAGCACCATCTTGTTGGAACCACATGGCAAAATTTTCATGCTCATTCAGTCTGCCTGCTAAAAGTTATAACATAACGGGCAGAATATATAACGGGAAGTCCATATAACGGGCAGAAGTTACGTAACTGCTTTGTTATTCTCCTGAAAATTTTATGGAAAATAACCAAAATATGAACAACATACAAAGCATATCTCGATCTCCTATGGAGATGTCGTTAATGGATTTGTTTGATTGTTTGGAGCCCAGTAGGAAAGCAATGTTTGTCCACATCCTGATACAAGGAAGTGAGCTTCATATTTTTGAGATGAATAACTACGTGTGTAACATTTGCAGAATGGCTTTAGCAGATGCACTGTGGTTCCCAATCACGGTCATTAAGTCCCTACGACCATCCTTTTAAGATGGAATTCAGGTCTAAGAGCAGCCATTACGTAATAAACATTGTGAGTAATATTTTTTTTTAATTTATCGTTTTATCGTTTTATCACCTCCAAAAAGTCAAATCCTTAACAGATGATTTATCGTACGGATTATAAAATATAAATTATAGAAATATAACGGATTATAATCTAAATATTTAAAATCCTGTAGTAAAAATGAGTTTAATAATTCGAAATGGTATTAAATAGAAATGAAAAGAATATAAAAACATCCAACTTTTTTTCTTACACGGTCCTTTTTTTACATGCTTTTGAAATAACACGGTTCCCCAATGTAACTTTTTACACGAATTTTTAGTTCTAGCACGAATTCTCTCAATTGTTTTCAGTTCTGCTTTTGACAGTGCAATCAGAAGACGGTCGGTTTACGCCCACACATGTGTGAATGACTTGGTCTACTTCAGGGCTTGTTTACTTTGTATTTTGGAGTTAATATTTGAATTTTATAATCACTCTTTTCTTCATTTCATTGTACTTCAACTCGAACACAGCATTTCGAATTCCAGCCGAAGTAGAAATCTATCACGTCACTGTTTCTATTATATTAATTCGATAAATTAAAAAGTCAATTGTTTTAATATGTTATTAACTTGAAATTTTTCTTTAAAATCTCAATTTTCGTCATGTATGATATGTTTTTTTAAAAATTTCAAAGCATTTTTTCATTTCGATAATTCAAGTCCATAATGACGAAGTCGAATTTGAAGTTCAGCTATTTACGGCTGATTTAATTCGCGAAGGCTTGAAATTTGCTACAAGTATGGAACAGCATTTTCTTATGGTTCTGACATGGAGCGTGCATTAAAATATCAACGTAATCTTTAATTATGTGTTGCAATATATCAAGAATTATATAAGCAATTTGAGAAACAAAAAAAAAAAAAAAAAAACCCGGTAATAAGAGAATTTATAAGAAAAAAAAAAAAAAAAAACATCAGAAGTTCGTAAATAACGAACGAATTTCTTCATTGCTAGACATATCTGACACATTTACTGATGATAGCATTTTGGATCCAGTTCATAATAAATATGCACACTTGTTATCAAATAGCGATAAATTGTTGTTAGAAATTTTATTCCTAATTTCAATTTGAATTTTTGTATGTTATATGCACCTACAGACTGAATTTTCAATACACGCTAATTTTAATTTTTTTGGTAATAAAAATAAATTGTTTTTGTTTTATAAATATGTAATATGGATTTTATTTTTTAATTTTTTTGCACGGTTTTCTAAGGAACGTATCAACCGTGTGAAAAAGGAGTTGGCATATATATATATATATAATTCCAAAGAATAAACACGAATGATTAGATTACGAAAATATGTTATTACATTAGATCTTTACAATTGGTCATATTACATTTAACTTTTATGGAAAAGCATTTTGGTAGCTACGATTTTAGTTCCTGAAGCAATTTCTAACACATTTCTTTACTTTAAGGATCGATGTTTCCTTATCAAAGAAATATCTTAAAAATTTAACCAATTACATCTCTTAACCTGATTAATTTCTTTAAATTCTGATGCTGTTCTAAAAGACGGTGAAAAATACATAAAAATCAAATTAAGCAATGAAATTTGCACTTCCAGTCGAAAGCGTTTTTCAGTTGCTTTTAGTAAATTTCCGTTGTTAGTTCTAATAGATCCCGGAAAATTAAATTGAATTAAAGTTGAATTTGATGAATCGTAAAATGCTACTTGAGTGCAAATGTTATTTTACATTTTCTGGCAATACAGAAGCAATGAACATTGTATGAATTTGACAGTGGCGCATAAAAGGATTACCCATTTTCTGCTCAATTCCATAAAATTTAAAAAAATTCCTTTTTTTGTGGGGGGAGGGATTATACAGATTTTTTTTTCCTTCAGAAATTGTTTCCGTTCTTGATTCGCTTAATTACTTTTTTCTCGTAATACATATTTTTACATTCATACGCATACATTGTATTTCATATTAATTGATTGTTTGATATTTACATTGCATTTATTATCATGAAATATTATTTAACATATAAAATACATTTATATAATTACTAATAACAAGAGTAATTTAATTATTTTGTCTTAATACATTGCATATGAAGGAAATGAATTAGCTTGTACCTCTTTTACTTCCAGAAGTTTTAATGATTTGTCAAAATATTAAATAAACTGTTAGAAAATATGCAAGAAATGAAAAACTTTTAATAATCTCTTCATTATAATAATCCTATTTTAATTTCTAATACTAGTAAATTTCTTTTGGAAATGCATTTTCTTTACTAACATTTAATTTCTTTTAATTAACTCATTTTGCAATTTAATTCTTTGATTCTAATTAAAAAAAGCTAGTGAAAAACTTTTTAAATAAGGCATTTAAAATCTTTTGGAGTCTATGAAAAGGTCACATGAAATGTATGAACTTACGAAAAATGAAATCCTTTTGATTATTATTAGATATAACTAGTATAGAATTCGTTTATTTCCTTTTTTGTAACCGTTATTTCTAAAATAGGATAATATTTGTTGAATTCTGAAAAAAAAGAGCTTTTTATAAACTTTACATAACTGTCAATATCTTTGCTTATACAAATAACTCTACCTTGAATGATAACCATAAAATCTTCTAAAATAAATTGACTACTTCCACGAATCTCAGTTTATTTATCCTATCGAACCGTATCTTATTACAACTAAATGTAATTACTTTGGCCGTAAAATTATGATGAAATCGATCCTTACATATGAATCTATTTTAAAATGTATTATTAGTGTGAGTAATTATTTAATTAATAATATTTAATAATAATATTAGTGAAATGTATTACTACCCCCAACGAACACATTTGATTGACTTAAAAAACTCATGTTTCTCCCTCTCCACGGGTCGTATTTCTATTGCCACGTAGCGGAGGCTTCTGAATCATTGCCATGGGAACATAAATACCACTTCCCCCAACCAAACTTTGACGTTACATTTGTTTGCAAATACAATGCAGCAGCTGAAATCCTTCAGATCAACACTCAGTATATTCAAACAAAATTAATACACAATAATTTATACTAAATGTACAGTAAAAAATCATCATGAATAAAGCAATACATTAAATGTGAATAATATTACAAGCTTCAAAATATAAAAAAAATCATGCATTCGAAAACATTAGCTATTAAACATTCCATGATTTCAGAATGAACCATGCAAAAATATATCCTTAACACAACACAGTAATGAAACTATTTTAAGAGTCTGATTAAAACAGGTTGACACGTATTTAAGAAAAACTTACTCATCTCTTAATCGTTCACAAGAAAAAAAAATCATTTTTTATTTTAGATGTTCTATGAGTAACAACTAAACAATAATTATTAAAATAATAAATCAAAAAACCTTCTAAAATCAATCAATAATTCTTGAAAATGCTGAATGAAGTAAAATAGTAAATCCTTAAATTCCTTTTCAGATAAAATTTTAGAAATTTGTTCACATTACGTTCCGAAAAATTGCCGTTCAATGCGAATCCGTGTTATACGTAACAAAGAACTAGTACGAAAAGAGGGATTAGGTTCTACAAGTTTTTCTTAAAAAAAAAGCATGCTATTACATTTTCATATATATATATATATATGCCCATTTTGAGCCGATCTAAAATTTGTAATTTTGTTTCCATAGGGATGACAAATCTTTTAAGAGACACTTTTACTTTTACCATATATAGTTTAGAGCTAGAGATTAATTCATAAAAATAAAAGCATTGTTATCATTTCTTTAATAAAGGTCTTTTTAATAATTACCCGAAAATATTTAATCTATGTAATCAAAATCGAGACACAATTTGCCTTAAAGAGTATTTGAGCATTAATAATTCACGAAAATTCTGCTGGAAATTCTGATAGAACGTACGTGATCGAATGAAAAATGCCAAATGAGGTATCTTTCGCACTTAAACGCTTCATCCCATTTATTCAGCTTTTGTGCGAGGATTTCCATAATTTCAAATTTGATAAAGTTCGCTTGAATAGTTGTTATTGCATTTCAAGTTGTACGAGATTTACCCAATTTTGGAACCGTGTTAGAGCGAATCCATGCTGCAGAAGTACAGTATTATACAAGGGAGAGGGTTATCTGTACGGGACTTGCATTCACACTGACAGTTTTATGACGAATTACAATAATAAAGAGAAATAAAAATTACAGTTCCACAGTTTATATTTTAACCAGTCTTTGTAAAAAAATAATATTAATGAAATAGAATATTCTCTGTCATTTGCCAGTTTCTTTGTTTTTCCCTTTGGGAAAATCTCCATTGCTATCTCCAGTTGCTGCAAATGCCACCAGAAGTCTTGCAAGTGTCTATTCACAGTTAATGTTTTCCTCAGTCCATTACCCCTGAGATAATTATAAAGAAAGTCATTTATTACCTTCAATCTTTTGGAAAGGGAAGGGGGTAATCACTTTTCCTTCACTTTCAGCCACTTACACAGATGTGTTAGTGGTCATCTAATTACATCACTTTTCCTTCCCGCAACTCAGAAGGTGCCATAGTTCCAATCTAAGGTGAATTTTAACTTGGCATGCAGGAATAGCAGTTTATTTCCCTACTTGGACATTCCTCAGCAAGGTTTCTTGAGCTTCACAACTGGGAGATAAAATTAATTTATTATATCCTTCATCTGCAGATGTCGCAAAATCCTGACTCGCGTCCTTCTTCGGAATTTTCTTTTTATGATGAATAATGAAGTGGGGTGTCGATTTTCGTAGCGTACCCTGTAATTATGTTATCTCCCGATATAAAAAAGAGATTGGTAACTTTCCCAGTTTCGTCTCTTTCCCCAGGATACATTATTTCGCATTTTCTCAAAATTTGACTTACTTTTTCCAAACCTTCTTTTTATTCGTAGTCGGTATAGTTTAATTTCAATTCGATCTGCAACATTTGTTGGTTTTTTTTTTTTTTCATTTTCATTATATTCATTTTCTTTTCTTAGAATCTTTTCCCTACCAAACCCTGTTCGGCATATTGCTTTCTTTTCCCATTCAATCTCCAGAAATCTTGTCCTTTCTCTCTCCACTTGTACTTTAATCTGCATTTCTTCTTCCTCTTCGCTTAAGGCATAGGTTCCATGTGCCTTAAATTTTCTAATTGATTTAACAGATTGGAATTTTCCTTTTCCTTGGAATTAAATTGCCTCTCTATAGTGTTGATAACAATTCTACCGTTTCTCCATAAATGACAATCTCCAATGATGACATTTCTTGCTTTAATATCATTTCGTAGATTCTTATTTTCTGTTTCATCATCAGGCTTCTACAATATTTTATATATCTTTAGCGGAACGATAGCTTGATCTTAGATTTTATTCGGATTTCTAGTTATTATTTCAATAAGTTTGGAAAATTCTTCGTCCCTTTTACTTTTTTTCCATAATTCAGCGTTGGAAAATGAGGCCTCAGATATTTCACTGAAATCGTTTTATAAAATTATTATTCCACTTTCTTATTCTCTCACTTTTAATCCTGATACTACTGTGACTTACCCCATTCCCATTATCTATTCCTAATACCCGAGTTCCCAGTGCTCTTTTTCTGATATTTTTTGAGCCACCCTCGTATAATACTAAGTCTGAAATCTTATGTATTCTTATTGGTTGATGCTCTCTATTCATTTAACATTTTCTGTTGCAACATCAAATTAAGTAAAAGTATAAAGGCAACATCTAATTAAAAAAATATTCTATGCAAAGTTTTGCAAAGAACAGATTTATCGACCAAGGTGGTTTAAAAAGTTTTTTTTTTCCAAATATTTCATACAAAGGGGTTGTGATAGCTAAATACACAATTATACACTCCATACAATTTCAATTCAGTTTTTAAACTTTTTGTAAAAAATATGGCTTCGATTGCAGTATTCGTGTAATATATTTTTGGACTGATTTTCAATTTTATATTAATTATTTTAAAGTCTTAAATAAATTCTTCCCCTTATCCATTTGCAAACTTAATATTAAAATCGCCTGCAAATACCGTTTTTATTCGAGCATACGATTCATTACCCAACATTTCGTACACCGCTTCCTCAATATCGTCCGAGTGTATTCCCGGAAGAGCGTACAAAACAGCCGGTATTATAATTAAAATAAAGATAAACGATAATTTTTTATGTTAATGTGATTATATTTAAGCTAAATATTATTAAAAGTTAAGCGAAAGATAAATTATTGAATTGAATATCATATAAGTTACTTGTAATTAAAATTGAAGCAAACCACAAAACGTTAAAGTAAATATATTTTAAGCTAAATAGCATTAAAATTAAAGCAAACGATAAATTGTTAAACTGAATATATTTAAGCTAATAGTAATTAAAATTTAAGAAAAACGGCTAATGAATATATTTTAAGCTAATTGTTCAAAAAAATACAAAAAAAATTACCATTGAACCTATAGATAGAATCGTAAAATCAAGATATTTGCATAATATCCTAGTTAATAATGAAAATTACCAAGCGTTTATATTTAAGATTAGAGCTAAAACCATTGAGTAAAATTTTTTAAGAAATTAACATTGAGTCTATAGATAGAACCATAAAATCAGGAATGTGAACATGGTTATAAAATTCTAATTTAGATATTGAAAAATTTAAAAGTGATTAGATACAAAAAGTGATCCAGGACAACAATTTACATCTTTTCTAAAACAATGGCCCCTTGAGTGGCTAAAAAGAAAAAGCAAGAAAACTAATTAAATTAAATGGTATTAATGAAAAATATTTAAATTAAAAAAAAATGGCTCAACAAATGGATACCTTCAATACAATGCCTTACTATCCCTTTTCCACTATACTGAAATAAATATCATGATAAAAATGAGCGGTAGCAAATTATCTTTTTAGGAGCGAAGGATCACGTTGTAACCGTCGAGTCACGATATCTTCTAAGACACATCGTGAAGTGGAGCTGTTAAATATGTCGAGGCTCAATATTCTCCGTTGGTGCGTCTTGGAAGTTTGGAGAGAATTCTAGTTCAAGTGTCATTCTCATTAATTGACCTAGGTTCAAAATTACCATGGTCCACCGTTAATAACTCTAATGTTGCTTCTAAGTGCAACGGTAATGAAACAATCAATCAATGTCAATTAAATTTTAAGTAATTACTTATTTGGAATCAAATTATAATGATTAATATAATGCATTTGTCTAACATTTTCCATGATGGTTTTTTCAAATGAAATTAATACCGCACTTGAATGTACACGAAGGTTATCGGTGACGGATCTTGTAATTTAGTGCATCTGTCAAATGAAAAGAACTATGTCCGAGGTGTTATTTCCTTCACCACATTACGCTTTGTGAAGATTTTTAGGCTCAATAGCACATTTAACGTACAACATGCATTCTTATTTCACACGATAGGTCATCGGGTGAGTGAGTGAGTGAGTGAGTGTAAAGTTTATTTACGCAAGAGCCAGATATGGCTATGCTGCGCCAAACAAGATTAAACTATGGTCTAGACGTGAAGCTGAAAAAAAGATAAAAAGTGGTTGACAAGAAGGAGGTTCGAAAATAAAGAAGGATCGATAGGGTATCCCGGGAGTGCGTCACCCGTATTTACCAAAAACAGTAAACCCCATGGGAAAAAAAAAGTTCACTAAAGTGCCTCGGGGTCATGATGCCCGCACTTACCTGAAGAAGGCAAGACCCTGAGGTCCCCTGATATAATCCTCAGGGGCAGGGTGGCCTGCTATACCCCCAGAGATAAGTCATCGTTAGTTTTTCGATTTATTGTTTATTAGCGTCGAACATAGAAACAACATGAGGCGGTTGGTGTCGGATCTCATAATTTTGAACCTCTGTCAAGTGACGAGGACGACACCTAAACTTTCACCTCCCTCTCCAAATTTCCAGACTATGCGAAATCCTGGGAAAACTTGGAGCCTCGCCAGATTTAAAGAATATCACTCCCACTACACGGCGGGTTTTAGTAGCATCAGGATCCGAACCTGCGACTCGACGAAAATAGCGCGACCATGACCGACAGGTTTCAGCAGCCATAGATCTTTAACGTAATCAGGACTGAAAATCATGGCATGACCTGAATACCACTGGCCATGATACTTCGAACAAAACCCTCAGCTTTCACGGTGCTGAGAGGTTAATAAATGAGGTCTTCGGATTCTTTAATGCTGTGTCTCTCCATTTCTATAGCGAATTCCGTTCCGATGAACTGGTCATAAATCAAATTAATTTATATTAATAAACACTACTTTTCAAACAGTTTATAAAAATTATGCATATAACATAAATATTCAATCCAAGTATGCATAATTTCTCAATGTGAAAAAAAAAAATTGAAAAGTACATAATACATACTCTATAGAGCATATTGTTAAAAAATTACAACCTGAAAGTACTGATTTTTTTTGTAGTCATAAAGACAGGTGGTTAAAAGTCGCATATGTTCTATGACAAAGAGAAGGTGTTATGCAGATTTGTAAACTTAATAATATAACTTAAAATTTTATGTAACTTATTCTTACTAAACCTTTTGGCAAAGAATATTTGTTCTAATTAATATCTTATAACTTTTGTAATTATAAATTAAAGTTCATATTTATATTTTGAATTTATATAAGATTTCGTTGTAATCATTTTTCTTCCAATATCTGCTGTGACGTTTGAATATGTATCTCCATAAATCTTTTCATGAGGATTAAGGATTATATTCGCCTAATTATATTGAAATCTTAGACTCCATTCTGAATGAACGGATATTCGATCGGCAATGCATTAATTTTTCGATAATTTAAATAACTAATTACGTTTGGGCAAATTTCATTTTGGAGTAGTAATATTACTTCCATATCGAATGAAAGAACACGCGATAAGCGAATTAATCCTTTGGACCTGCAATTTTAAGTGGGAAGAACATACATTTCAGCTAAATAAATGAATATAATTATTAGATTAGCATAATACTTGAAATGAGAAATCGTTGTTTTGAATAAATTCAAGAACTTGAATATTTCCATAGTTTAATGCAATCATCTAAATCAATATTAATGATGAAAGAGGAATGGAAGAGTATGCAAACATCAATCTCTTGCCTTCATTCTCAGTCTTTGAGAGTTCATTTGCAAATGTACGTTTATTTTATACGACGACAGAATAGGATGTTTTAATTTAATCTCCCCTCCTACATTTATAGACAAGAAGAAATATATTATGCAAGTTAATTATAAATAATACAAAATATATGGCATAATGTAATATTAAAATGTCTGAAGTAATTTTTTTTTTTACAAAACACAAATACATGCAAGCTTCGAGTTATAACTATGTTATTAAATTAGTTTTCTCTCTCTCTTTATGTTTTTTTACGTATAATTTAATTTTTCGTTATTTATGTTATGTGTTTGTCGGCACCATTTGAAGTAAAATATGAAAGTAAAATTTTAATCAAAACCATTAAAAACTGACAAAAGAATTGTGTTATCACCCAAAATTTATATTTTAAAATTATTTAATGTTATTAAATGCCTATACTAGCAGAAATAAACCTCAAAAATGAAATGAAAGTCAAAATTATTAACAATCCTACTTCATCTATCAATAGAGAACGATCATTTTGATTTGCTGCTATACGATTTGGACTTAGTTCTAAACATTTGTTATTCTTTAAATATGTATTATTGTGATTTTAAAGAATATTTCGATATCGAGGAAAAAGTTAAATTATGAAGTCAGTTTTAATTTTATTTTAACATTTTCTGTAAATATTTGTCTCTTTCAAACGACCTGTCCTGGTAAATAAAGCAAGGCCGCACTTGTTTATCAGATTTAACAAATAAAAATAAATGGTGTAAAATTAATTGTATATATTCGATAGGAAAAGTCATGGAGTCAAAAGTGAAAAGCGGTAATAAGAATTCTATAATCGAAAGCTTATAACCTTTCACTTGACCGGTTATGATATATTTAGTACTAAAAATGGAGAATAAGTCTCGATACCGTGTTCTTTTTGTTATTGTTGTTTCCAATGAATCCAAAATTTAGTTTTTTTCAAGTGATTGTTATTGAAACTAGAAAAATATTGATGAGTTATTAAGAAAGCATGAAAGCTCAAAAACTCATACAGATAATTAAAAAATTCTAAAATGTTTTTGAAATTTAAGAGTGTGGCATTTATTTAGGTTTGTCTTTGGTGACAAAGGTACGAAGACCATTATCGTAATAATTATTAACTGAATTTTCAATGGCGTATATAGATCATGGTAGTAAATCAATCGATATACAAAATTTTAACACGAGATATACTTCAATTCAATAATAACTTTAAGAAATTCTTTTAATTATTATAATAGATTTTTTTAAAACTTAAATTCATTGCAGAGAGAAGAAGGTAAGAGAAAAACACAATATAATTTTCATTTTTATGTATTAGATCTAACACAAAAATGGTCTTGGAAGAAAAAAAAGAATACCAATAATACAAATGAATTCAGTATTCTTTTTTTTCGGGGGGGGGGGAATTCAACTATTCTGTACGTATAAGATGAAATTTTCGGGTTTGCATTGTCTTCTATTTCAAGATGCTTACCCGTAGAATTAGAAAGGTCAGAGCTATAAAGTCAACAACTGGTGTTTACGAGCCGGTAAAAAAGGAAATTTTTTCTTATCTGAGTTTATATATACTTTTCTTACCATAGAATTGCTTTGGAATGCTGAATTAATCAATCTGAGAAAGATGAAAGATCATGGAATGTTGTATCTTTTGAATGTTTTCCAAAATAAAAAGATATTACTGTTTTAAGGCAACTACATTATATAAAAGTATGTAACATAGAATATCGTGTTTATTTCTCTCTCTGCGGTAAAAGATCGAAGCAAATTAAATAGAATTGATTGAAATATTCAGATTGCTGCTGTGAATTAAATTTCTCATTCCATATTTCTATTTCGATAAAAAAAAAACATTCATTTTGTGATATAAAATGACACTCAAGTCGATTTTCAATCGAAACACTATTCGAAAAGTAAAGTGGAAGAAATTAATTTCCTATTTTGGAAGTGAATATTAATATTAGGAAATTGCTAAAATATTTTATTTTTTTTTTACTTTATTTCCTTCAATAGCTCTCTAATTGTTTCCATGTTTTTCCCTCAACTGTTCTCTTTCGAAATTTTCTTCCGAAAACTGAAAAGGGTTCATTTTCAAACATGGTGCAAAAAGGATAACATGAAAACTCTTAAATTGAAAAATCGCCTAACACAAATTGCTACTGTGGTTGCAACAAAATACTCTATGTGATTTTGTATATTTTCTTTTTTTTTTAACATGAAACAATTTGTTGAACATTAAAAGAATTCCCTTCTCATACCCAAATTCTTTAAATTTTTTTTTTCGTTAGACCGTAAAAAATAAATAATGATTGATACTTTTGATATTTACAGTTTGTCTTTAGGTAGACAGAAGCACTACCATTGACAAAACGTTTCACTCTATTGGTAAGTTACAAGGGTGGAACAAAACGTACTAGTAACTATTTAAAGACAGATAGTATCATTAGGGAAATTGTTGTTACCATCGGGTACTTCCATCTTTTAAATGGAGCCTAAAGAAATTTGACATTGATTCATAATTTGGTTTTGATTATGTAGTCAAAATCTGATTGTCGGCATCATTTGGCATCGAGTTGTCACCGTCTATGATAAATGAGTTCATCGTTATACAACGGAAACCAAGCAACAATAAAAACAACTTGCTGCTTCCGGTGAATCTGCTCCAAAGAATGCAAAGATGGTTTCATCGGCTGGAAAAGTGATGGTGAAGAGTTTTCAGGGTGCGAAAGGCGTCATGATCACGTATACGAGTAATTGTGACTTTGGTAGCTGTATAGTGAGTCATGATGCTTCTTAAAAACATTTTTGATGCTAAAAGCTTTAGTTTGGTTTGGTTTTATCAACGTCGCACTAGAAACAAGACGACGACTATTGGTGATTGACCTCGTAATTTTGATCCTCTGTCAAGTGAAGAGGACGACATCTGGCTTGGCATCCCCTCTCCTATTTTCCGTACCATACCAATGGGAGCACTTTGTACCCTGACAGCCCTGGCTGCATGGCCGGTCTTTTGTGGCATGAAGACTCGAACTCGCGACTCAATGCAAACCACCTGTCACGAGTCCGTTCGAGTTACCACTGTAGCCATTAGGCTACAGTGGTAACTCGATGCTATGAGCACCATATCTGGGAGTTTCTAAGGATTTACTGAATGACCCTTGCAGTTTTTGAATTCTGTGAACTTATCATTGCAATCAGAGAATTTTGAATAAAAATCGATGAATTTTGAATTCTTTACATTTAAATAAATTACTTTTTTACTGCATATTGACAAAGAAACCATTATTTTGCATAAAATGAAGATGGAGTTACTTAAGCTCTTTGATGAAAACCGGAAGTGTAAATATGCATCATTATTTGAAGTTTAAACAGCGTATCTAATATAGTGTGTTGAACTATATATATATATATATATATATATATATATATATATATATATATATTATTTTATTATTTTCCTGTTATACATTTTTTACTGATTACATTGTACGAAAAAATGTCATTCTCATTTTCATTATTTTTGCGTACAAGTATATAAATTACACATCAAAATTTGATATATTTTAGAGTATAATTTATATATACAATCTTCGTGTGTGTCATATAAGACATGCAAGTTTTAGAATAGCATTATGTTTTAATATTTCAGAATCAATAATATTTTAAATTTATAATCAAATATGTGTTGTTAACAGTTGGTCGTCTTTCAAATGTAGGAAATTCAACGCAATTAAATTTTTATCCTGAGATTGAGCAAAAATTGTGTATATTTCCCTTTCAGAAGGAAGCCATTAACACACAAATATATAAATCCACGATAGCACCTGTTCAAAATTCGCTCAATTTACAAACACAGCAGTTCAAAACACGTAATCACAATATCGCAGAAGGGGATATACTAACTGGGCACACACTAACTGATACATACAATGGTTCATACGTGTATATGCACTCAAAAATTGATATGCAGATTTTTCGACTTAGGAGCTTCTAGTTTTGTAGTCAAATTTGGCGAGCTAGCGACTTTCACCAAAATTGTCGCCAAGTCTACCCCCCCTCCCCACTTATTCAGCATTACTGTCAGACGTTTTATAATCTTGATCATAAGACTATACTACTGTAATAATCGTTCTGCTGTACAGACAATAAAGTCTGAACTTTTCACGTAAAGGTATATATTAAAAGAATTCCTTTCTTTTACTATTATTATTAGTTGCCATTAACCACCATTTTCTACTCTAAAATATATCAAACGGTACATCAGTGTAAGAGAAACGGATAGTATTTCAATTAAATGTCAAAAGATCTCTAGTTTAGACGATTGCTTGTTGTTTTAAAAATACAAATGCTACATTTCGATGTAGAATATGTAGTGTAGATAAAATTTATTAACTTTAAAACTGTAAAGTTTTACCTCCATGGTCCTAGAATGAATTTCCCACTTATTAAACTGGCTGTATCTCAACTGTTGGTAGAAAGCAAAGTATTAGGCCCATCTCTACGACCAATCTTCGATAAAATCGTGTTTCACAAAATTAATATAAATAATTATTGAGCTAATCTTTTAATTTCACTAAGTCAAATTAGTAAATAATATTTTTTTAATGTTCTCTATCTCACGCTTTAATTTGACATTGCAAACTCCGAGTTGACGCATGACTACATATGGCGATAGTAGCTAAATTCACGTTTAGAGTATATGATTTTTTTTTTTATTTATGATGTGTAAAACAAATAATCCTTCTTCTATTGAATCTTAACAGACCAACAAAATGAATTTATTTTTAAAATATTTTTATTAAATGTTATGTTTACTTCTTTTACGTTAAACGAATAAGCGATAACAGTTTTCCCATTGTGGAAAAGTGAGTGAGTGACTGTGAGGTTTTTATGGCGCAAGAGCCAAGGTAGGCTATGCTGCGCCAAACATTAGTTAAAATGAATTTAAATTTATAATTCTTAAACAGAAATTCACAGAAAGTAGAAATACAGGTTAAAAGTTAAAAATTCAAATTTGGAGTAAAAGGCCAATATGTCTTAAAAAAGCAGACAAGTTATGGTGGGGGGTTTCTCCCACCAAGTCAGATATGTTTAAAACAGATGAATGAAAAAAAGTCCGGCGATGATGATCAAACACCGGACAGTCAATTAAAAATGTGATGAATCGTGTAAGGGACATGGCAGGAAAGACACTTGGGATCACCCTCCCCACCCATTGTGGAAAATCGTTAACATTTAAAGGTTTAATTTCTTTAAACATCTTCCTGTATAACACAATACTACAATTAGATACAGCGAAAGTCATCGTAGTATGTATTTAAGTGGCATTCCATGAATTGCATCCTTTAAAATGAGAATACAGAAATATTTAATGAAATGCATATCTAAGATGAAAAAATGCAATTTTAAATGTACAAATAAGTAGTAAAAACAGTGAAAAACAGGAAAGGAAAAATGATAAAGAGTTTCACTTACGAAGAAAACATTTTCTGAAATTCATATTTGTTAACCTACCTAAAGCTACTTTTAAATGTTAATTAAAATTGTTATAACAGTGAAAAAAACCCACAAAAAGAACAATTAATTTATTATAGAAAAGTTACTCATAATTTTAATAAATTAATAAAATAAAAATATTAGCATATATATACACCAGAACTGCTTGATTTAGAATATAATTAATTCAAAACTCTGAAAAAACATTCTATGCCAAGCCTTGCAAAGAACAGATTTAGCCACCCAAGGTGAACTTTTTTTTTTAGTAGTTAATATTATATTCTCAATTAAATATCAGAATTAAAGTATTCGATGAAATATCGAGAAATGGACAATAACAAACTTTTCCGATATTAAAACTAAAAGAAAACGATAAATTATTAAATTAAATATAGTTAAATTAAATGTAATTAAATTTAAAGCAAACGATAAATCATTAAATTGAATACATTTAATCTAAATGTAATTAAAATTGTAGTAAACAATAAAAAAATGAAGTTTTAGATTTTAGTAACGTCGCATTAGAAGCAACACGAGGGTTATTGGCGACGGACCTCATAATTTTGAACTACGGTCAAGTGACGAGGACGACACCTGAGCTGGAACCCCCTCTCCTAACATCCACACCACGCCAACGGGATGAAAAAATGAAAAATTACCTGGTACGCCCAAAGTGATCAAACTAAAACAATAGCCCCTTGGTAGGCTAATAAATGTACAAAATTTGAGATTTGCACATTCTTTCCTTTTTTACAACAAAAACGTATTGATTAATGAAATACGATCTATTTATTAAAGTAGGAATTTATATCATTTTTGTTTGTTAAGGCTCCCCTCTACCCACTATTTTGATTTCGTGGACGTAATGTTAATCCTATGGAATTTCAACTTGAATTCTCACATTTTTACTATTTGATCTATTAGAATGAAATAAAGTGCATCTGAAAGAGCAAAAAATAATGAATGCTTCTGTGGAATCACTTTTTCCCTCCGATTTTTAAAAATATTTAAAAATATTTTTTAAAGACCGGAAAACTCATAAACGAATCATTAAAATAGGGTTAAGAAAATTTTTAAAAATCGGAAGAAAAAAGTAATTTCACAGAAACCTTCATTATTTTTTGCTCTTTCAGATGCACTTTATTTCATTCAAATAGATCAAATAGTAAAGTTGTGAGAATTCAAGTCGAAATTCCATAGGATTAACATTACGTCCACGAAATCAAAATAGTGGGTAGAGGGGAGCCTTAACAAACAAAAATGATATAAATTCCTATTTTAATAAATAGATCGTATTTCATTAATCAATACGTTTTTTTGTGAAAAAGGAAAGAATGTGCAAATCTCAAATTTTCATGGTCAAAATGGTTTGTAGATGTGGCAGCCTTAATTGCAACAATTTAAATTTTTGAGGATCAAATAAAATTTCAAGCTTTTCAGAAATTTTGCTTTTACTAACATTTTATTTTTATCTGGTCTGAAATAATAGTAAACATATTCTCAAGTATACACAATTAGAGGAGTTTCCTGGAGAATTTTGAACTTTTTAGCAATGCTACTGTTTATTGATTTATTATTTTTTTCTGTTTAGAAATATACATACTCATTTTTATTCAGCGACGTGCTTGTCGATAAAATCTCACAGCCTGAGAGTGCATGTGACGGCTATATTTATTTTGTAACATTTTTAGCTTTGGTGGTAAACTTGACTTTTCAATACACTTTAAAAGCCTTTTTCTGTTGAAGGAGCTTTTCTTGGAAACGATTTCCATATTTTAAGTAATCCAAATCACCCTCTCTTTTCTTGAAATGCATTTTGTTTACTTTTACTCTTAATTTCATTATTTTCATCCCTGATTTTACAATTATAAATTTTTATTACATTAAGTGTTTTAAGAAGCTTTCTAAAACTCATATGGCAAAGGTTTAATACTTTTATATTAAAAATCGTAAAATAGCAATTTTTCCGATTACAATTTTGAAATTATTCTTTGCAATTATTTATTTTTTTGCAATAATAATTTCAAAATACATTTTATTCTAATTCTGAGTCAAGCATGATATATTTTTTGTTGATATTAAATAAAACAAAAATTTAAATTAAACTCGATATTCGTATACATGCATCACTTCCTATTTAGGAATTTATGTATGTATAAAAATAGATTTAAATAACTAAAACTGGCTAAAGTTGGAGTAGAAAATATTTTTACAGTAGTTTATTTTCTACCTAAAACGGTTGCATTTATGAAACCTTAGATATACTTCAAATTATTTTCAAGCTTTTAAATAATAATCATATCAAACTTTCTACCATATATAGCCTATAACAAATAGTTTCATTGTTCAGTTAAAATATCGGTAGAAATGTTGTAACAAATTCTGTGGCTTTTATAGTTTTAGAAATTTTTAGTCATTTATAATTAACCACATCATATAACAAAATTTTGTTAAGGATATATTAATATAGCCGTTAGTTCTATTATATGAGGTATGACAATAAAATAACCGGACTGCGCATGCCCTAACCATTAGACTTGGTGTGGAGGAGAGGGAATGGAATGTAGTTGACATTGATGCTTCCTGTGCAAGTTGCACACTATTCCGTTCCTCTATCTAATTCAGTTTATTTTTCGTCCTTGTTTGAGTAAGATGTTGTTGTGCCGTAGTGCTGCAATCATGATAAAATTAAAAATCGAGAAGAGCATAAATTCGAAATTCCTTGTGAAATTTTAAAAAAAATACTCCTAAAGAATGTTGTAAATTGTTGAAGTAGGTGTTTGGAAATATTTGCATGTCACTTAGTCAGATTTTTGAATGGACCAAACGATTTTCGGAAGGTCGGGAGGTTGTTGAAGATGATAAACGTTCTGGTTGACCTGTGGCATCAAGAACAGATGAAAACATTAATAAAATTAAGGAAATCGTGTATAAGGACCGACGTTTGAGTGTTCGAATGATGTCAGATATTACGAACATAGACAAATAGACAATAAGAAAATTTTTGACCGAGGATTTGCATATGACGGAAGTTTGCGCACGACTAGTACCAAAAAATCTAGCATCTAGACAACGCCCCAAGACGAAGTCTCTGTGAAAAGTTCTTAGTGGACAAACACATTACTGTGCTCTAGCATCCACCGTACTCACCAAATCTCACACCATTCGATTTCTACCTGTTTCCAAAAGTGATGAATGCAAAGAAGTGAAAAATTTTTAGTCTGTAGAAGAAGTTACAAATTTCATCAGTAATAAATTTAATACAACTTTTGATAATAACCCCAATCCATCTATTCAAGAAACAAAAAACTACAAAAGAATCTACCCTCGTAACTATCGCGCAACCTTTAACTTTTAAAAATCAATATCTTTTAACTTCCCAAAATTCCAACCAATAGTAGGCCTTCCTCTACCCACTGGGATAGAGCTAGCACTTTCTCCGCGACAAAACTACTGAACTTCACCCACCCTGAGTAGCCGCTTCCTGATAGGACAGCCAAATTCCTTCTGTACTCCCACTCCCCTCTACACTGAAATAGCATTACTTCACATTGATTCAAGCTTTAACACTAAATTTAATTTCTTTTCATAGTAACTTTTTAAATCTTTTAATTTATTTTTACTTAATTTCATTTTTAATTCTAACTAATTTCATATTTTATTATCATGGGCAAGTAAACATTTAATCAGGTTCAACTCAGATCGGAGTTTAAAGCCCTTCGGGCTAGGTACTTCTTATAATCCATTCACTACGTAGAAGAGGTGAAGGCAAGAAAGGCAGATTTACGGAAGAAGGTGCCACCTAATGACCTGCAGCACTACTTTGAACAGTGGAAAACTCGTATGCTGCGGTGTATTGATAGAGAAGGAGAGTATGTTGAAGGGGACAAAAATGAATTGTATAATGTTTTGGATAAAGCTAATTCTTAAGACTAGTCCTATTATTTAATTGTCACACCTCGTAATTATTTAATGAGAACGATTTAATCTCAGTAAGTTGAAAGAACGAATTTGAAAGATTGGAAATTCATATAATAAATACGGACGCAAAATGAAAGTCTCTATACATTTCTTATAATAAAAAATAACATTAATCAATATTTGAAAATTATTTACTTTTCGTATCGAATTTTGGGATAATTTTAATAATATAATAATAATTCAATCACAAGATGAAACATATACTGAAAATCAATCTTCCATTCCAACCTCTCGGCTGCACTAATTAATTCGAAAACTACAAAAAAATAGAGGGTTTCATCGCCAGATAACATACTTCTAAAATGTGCTTAAGAAATAATAATATACAGTTAAATTACATGATTCTCAGACTTTATTTTTTCCAATACATTAGTGAACTGGTCATATTTTTAAAAGTGAGATAATTTTTACAAAATATCATAAATCGCAATATTACTTTAAGATCACAGATAAGTATAAAACAATTATACGAATATAAATGTTATTTTAATCAATGATAATAAAATTAAAGAATATTACATGATCGTTGCTCCACTATTTTTTTTAAAAAAATAAATTTTCTTTTTTGAAAATATAATGTTTTTATTTTTACTTCTTTTTCAACTCGCATAAATTTAAAATTATGCTTAATTAGCCCTTATTAGCTACCCAAAGGGCTACTGTTTTAGTTCGATCACTTTTCGCGTACCAGATCACTTTTGCCTTAATTTTTATCGTTTACTTCAATTTTAATTACATTTAGCTTATACGCATTTATTTTAATAATTTATCGCTTATTTAACTTTAATCACATGTAACTGATGTAATATTCAATTTAATAATTAATCGTTTGCATAAATTTTAATTACAGTTAGCTCAAATATATTCAATTTAATAATTAATCGTTTCATTTAATTTTAATATCAAATAAGTTTACTATTGTCCATTTCCCGATATTTCATCGTTTACTTTAATTCTTATATAAATTTTAATTGAGTAATTTAATAAGAAATTATAAAAAAGAAGCGCATCTTGGGTGGCTAAATCTATTCTTTGCAAAACTTTGCATATAACTTTTTCATTTTGATTTTTAGTTTTATGTGCCTGATGTAAACTACATATTCGCTAACCGTACTTCACTAATAATTCGATAGTTCATACAAGCCTCAATGGTATTAATAATGGTCTTACACTGTTAACATGCAACTTACAATCGTTTTAGCGATATTAAAGTAATAAAAGCATATACTCTAATATCAAACCTGTACAATACTATAACAAAAGTTTTGTAATTACTAAAATTTTATATATATATATAATTGTATTTTCTTTTTATGAAAATAATAATACATTTATAAAATTGTTTCTTCCTCATTAAGGTTGCGTCCTCCGTTTACCTGTTCTAATCTTAGTTTGGAAAAAGGTGTGGCCAAATTTCTTCCATACAAAGACTCTAATAGAGAAAGCAGCTGCAAAGTTCTCCAAAATGTTTAACTAAAGCCACGTGTCTACGGACATTGTAACTACTCATTTAATCATGTTACTAGCATCTTAAAATATTAAGTGCAACAAATTGTTTTTCTTATTGTAAATAGCTTCAATTATATTGAAATAATTTAAAATAAATTAATGTAAATAACACTAGGTATTCTGTCATCGAACTCAGTGGTCTTCAACATGGGTTCCATGGAACTTTAACAAGGGCTCGACAAGTGATGACTATTTGCTTAATCAAAGCGCCAAAATTTTAATTTTTATAAAAGATCCAATTCTTAAAGGCAGTTTGATTGTACTAATAAATATAAATCGAAAGTTCTATACAAATTTTTACGAAGAGATTTAGCCACCCTAGGTGCACTATTTTTATTATAATTATTAAATTTCTCAAAAAAATATAAGAATTAAAGTAAACGATGAAATATTGTGAAATGGACAACAGTAAACTTTTCCGATATTAAAATTAAAGAAAATGATAAATTATTAAATTCAATATTATATCAGCTACATGTAATTAAAATTAAAGAAAACGATAAGTTATTAAACTGAATATATTTAAGCTAATCCCTTGGGTGGCTAGTAAATATTTTATATATAAAAAAAATTTTAAGTTTCATAAAAGTCATGAGCTTCAAATACATTAATCGAGACACATTAGTTCACATATTAGTCTCCGTATCTTAGCTCAGTATATATATCTCAAATTAATATCGACAGGCACTCAGTTTAAACTAAAATTTAATCAAGTTGATATTGTGTATTTTTTGACTGACATTACAGATGAATATCCTGTAATTGCCAAAAGAGGTGTGAGACATCTAATGTCATTTGTTTCAACCTATGTATGGGAAAACGTTTTCTCTTTCTGCGCTGCGACAAAAACAAAATACAGAAACAGATTAGATGCTGAAGAGGACATTAGGTTTCAGATTTGAACAATTATTCCAGACATAAAAATACTTTGCAATAAAAAGCAATGATTAGCTAAGTCATTAATTTTTTTATTAATTTGTTTTAATTTAAAATATTGTTGTTTTTATTTATTATTAATGTAATACATTTTAGAAAACCATTATTATCTTAACATTCCCATTCATTATCTTACTAAGATCTTTGTATTGTGATATAATAAAGATGCAAAATAATTTTGTAAATTTGAGTAGGATAAAGCTTTAATACCTTATTTTTTTCTGTTTTGTGATCAAGAAAAAAAGCGGTAAGCTTAAAAGGTTCCCCAAAGTTTAAAAGGTTGAATACCCCTGTAACTCGTGTAATCGACACAGACGAAAACAATCAATTTTTAAATTATTTATTGATTGATTATGCACACATACATTTGAACGTTTTGTCATCGGTTCAGAGTAGTAATGTTTGTTTCCTTTTTTCTTTCTTACATAGTGTTCTGCAAAAAAGTAACAAAATGAAAACTGAATTTGTATTCTTCTTTACAAAAAAAGTCTCTGTTCCTCAAATTGCAATTTATTAAGTATTTCTTTAAAAAATAAAAAAGAATATAGAAATATTATGATGAATTCAGGGAGTTTATTCAGTTGATAGAAGTCAATAAAATATTACTTGAAAATATTTTTTATTTCAAACTCGTTTGGGTTTTCATTAAGTACAATCAGATTTAATAATCAATGTTAATGTATTGGATACATAAAATAAATCTCCTGGAGCCAGGATAAACAAAGTGTACTTTTGATGGACAAGAAAAGTAAAATAGCTTCGTTCAAAAAACAGTGAGCCGTAAAAGCAGCCTTTTATGAAAAAATGCGATGTATAAAAATTTCGATATACACAGAAATACATATTGAAAATATTGTATCATTTTCTTTACCAAATCGGTTATGTTTAACTCAATTTTAGGGATGATGAAGACTTCAAACAATAACTTATCAAATAAATCTATTTTAAAAAATAAAAATATATGTATGCAATTTACAAATTTGCTAACATTGCCGCGTATCCAACCCATTTAGCCTTAATTAGCAGTCCATTCACAGACATGTTTCATTTTTAGTGAACATGGTATCCTAGTGGTCATGGTTGCGCTATAATTTTCATCGGTTCCGGAATTTGTGCCCTGATGCCATCAAAGATATACCATATAGAGGGAATTCTGGTTGATATACAAGTCCTCCCAATGACGAGGTGGGGAAGTTTGGAGAGGGAGGTGCCAGCTCAAATGTCGCCATCGTCGCTTGACGGAAATTTGGAAATACGAAGTCTTCCGCCAATTACCCTTGAATTGCTTCCTAGTGTGAAATTAATAAAACAATCATTCATATATTATATTTATTCATTTCAATACATCTACTTTTATCTTAATTATTTTAATCTTAAGGTGACAGTACACTTTAAAACGCAAATTTTTGGTCAAGATATCGATTTTTTTTTATTTATGGTCTCAGATTGAAATTGAATCTTATCTTTAAGCATCTGTTTGAATTTTGTTTTTCTCATTTTTAAGCTAAGTTACAGTTATTCCAATATTTCTTAATAATGGATTTCTCTGACTTAAAAAGCTCTAAAAATGACATTTTTCAATACTGCAGAAAACAATATTTCAAAATGTTACGCATCAATGAACCTGAAATTTTCCATCTATGCTCTTCAAATATCTCTATACATATCATATACTATTCTTTGTATTTTATATTGAATAAAAGTTCTTTTATAATGCAATAAAGTAAAATTTACAATAACATTTAAAGAAAATTTCAGTGTTCAGAACTCGAAATACCATACTTCCTACGTAAAAGCTATATTATCAAAATAATAGTGTATTCTCTAGATAATATTAAATTCAGTACCATTCTATTTACAAAATGTTAATAAATTGATTTCTTTGAGCTACCATGATGTGTCAAAAGTCTTAATTTTTGCTTACATTTGTATAATAGGCCCTTTTGGAAGTAAAAATATAAACTAAAAAAGCTTTTCTTGGGTGTTTTTCTAATTTTGAATACCATAAGGTTATAAAATATGCATTTGTAAGCAAAATTTACATTATTTCAAAAAATGAATGTGTACTGTTGCCTTGTGGTGAAGCACTTCTTCTACCCGACTCTTGTGCCATAACTCAATTAAATATAACCAACATTAAAAGTCAATAACCTACAAAATGAGACACTAGGCAAATCTCACACGATTATTTATTCGATAGCTTTGCAGTATAATGTCTGAGGGATATGTGCTCTCCTGGATAACACCTTAGATAGATTCACCCACTCAACTAATACCGAATTAACAGTGTTTTACCAAAATCTCTCTAGCTAAGCTTGACTTGATTTCTCGAACCCTTCGTGGCTGTTATCGCATGTAGCAACGCTTGTTATCGTCTATCGTTATAAGGCAAATACTCAGCGCTAGTGCCACTCGACCTCTATCCTCAAAATTTCCCTTTGCTTATAAACTTCCCTATCTAGCTAACATCACTTTATTTCTACCTGCCTCTAATTAGAATAATCACGTTTCATTTTGGCTGGAAAGAAACAGTTTGTTTCGTAACGTCACAACATTAAATCGTTTTCTAACTTCAACAATTTCGAAGGTTTAAATAACCGAAACACGATTTTCCAAAATAGCTAATTTTGTTGAAATTTCACACATTTTTGATGCGTCTTTATTTTTATCCCAACTCCTACTCCTGAAAACTTCTCTTTAATACCTAAAAATTTCCATTTAGAAACCATGCTTATTATAAGAAATGCAAAGCTAAACTAAAATTAATGTAAAAATTTATTTCGAAGTTAAGAAAGGATTTCGTGGAACAGAAGCTAAAAATAAAATATATTTTTCACTGGCAATGCTATACTTGCATATCCGATGAGTAGTTTCCGATGTTTCTTGAATCTTTTTTTTTTTTTTTTTTTTTTTGAAATAGATAAAACAGATTTTTTTCTCGTTTAATTTATATCCTATCTTGTGAAAGAATCAATGGGTCCTTTTTAGTGCAATAGGTAAGCACAAATTTTCAAAGCGGAAAGTTTGTTCGATAGATAGAAATACTATTTGGTATACAGAAACTGTTTTACAGTGAAAATTCAAAGTTTCTACAAACTGTTCGATACATAGAGATTTCCAATACATAAAAGTTCGAAATTAGTTATTTCCATTGCATTTATTTTCATGATGATATATGCAAGGCGGATAAAAGATTCTCAGACATAAACATGTTTTCTAGAATTTGCTTGCCCTTCATATTATCTCTAATGAAATTGAAAACCTATATTTAGGGTAAGAAGCCCTACACAATATATTTCAGAGCTGTTCCTACTTCCCTGAAATCATAGAAATGGAAAACAAGGTTACTCTTGGGTCGCCTCGTACATCCTATCTATTAACTGAAATTTCTGAAAACATGGGACAACATCTTTCAAAAATAAATAACACAATGTTTCAATGAAAGTATTTCTTTCAATCTAAAGTTTGTAAGTACATTCTTATATAATTAATGTAAAAAAGCATCGATATTTTATAACTTTTTATAAAGATGTTGCTTGTGCAAGGTTTGCTAATGTGAACTAAACCTTGATTTCATAAAATATTAATCATAATTCGAGATAAGAACCAACGTTTTTAAAAACAACGTTTTTATATGGTGGCAAAGTTTATTACAAAAATTATTGAAATATTAGTTAAAACTGGTCACAAATATCTAAATATTGCATTGTTAGGCGGGTAAGAACGGTTCCTAAAATTTCAGAACTCTAGCTTGATGGGAAGTTGGTTAAATTAAAAATAGAAAATTTGATGACACACTGATACACACACAGACAGACACACACCTAGTGAAAAACATGAAAACGTTAAAACTAACTAAAATTAATTAATTCATCCGGTAAATTAAATGGTTGGAATGCAGTTTAACCCAACCACCCTTGGCGACAAGAATTATTTGGCGGTATTTTGCCGAATGTGGCTACCCTGTTCCGTTTTACGGACTTAAAGTTCAGCCAAAAAATCGCCAAGTTTGGTGCCAATTTTTGAAATCGCGCCAAGTGGTTGAAATAAACTGCATTATTAAAGAAAATATTAGTTAAAACTTGTCGCAAACGTCTAAATATTGCATTGTTAGGTGAGTAAGAACGATTCCCAAAGTTTCAGAGCTCTAGCTTGATGGGAAGTTGGTTAAATTAACGATCGAAAATTTGATGACACACATACACACACACACACCAAGTGAAATTCAGAAAAATGTTTTAATAAAAAAAGTCTTACAAAATAAAGTTTTTTTAGACACAATCTCAAATTCCTTTCTTTGCGATAGTGTGAAAAATTAAGTGCCGACTCGCGTATCTACATTGTCATCTTAGAGCGTTAAGCGAAGCTTTGAAATGTGAAAATAGATAAATAAAATCATAATGAAAGAAAGCAAAGAGAAAGATACTTGAAACAAAAATTTAAAAACATAAAATATATGCAATATTTCAGTTAGTTGTTACAAGATGTTCTTAAATAAAAAGTTTTCTCTGTAAAGTTTCCTTGCATTTCCAGCAACAGCCAAGTGACCATGGTCGTGAAACCATGCCCGTAGCAGGGCTGATACTCACTAAACCTGTCGAGTCTCAAAATCCTCCTTGTGGCGTAATGCGGAAGATTGGAGAGGAAGGCGCCAGTTCAGTTTAGTCACATGACTGAAATTCAAAATTATGAAGTCTATCGCCAATTTTCCTCGTGTTACGCTGAAAATCAATCAATCTAAAAGTATCCAATAGAGTGGTTTATTCATATATTATTTTTTTGGATTATTAATTCTGGAAACAAGACTTATGTAAAATGGGCAATTGTTTTAAGTGACTTTTGGCTTAGCTATGATGCTTAATTTTTTCTGGTGATTTTTAGTAAATCGAATAATTTCACAATATTTTATTGTATTGTGGCTTTAGTCAAGCAAACTATTTGTAAAAAATGTTTATGATAATTTCAAACGATTTTTTTACTGAGAATTATTCACAATTCACGCACACTATTTTAGTTGTAGATTTGTTTAAGAATTTAAAGTAGTAGTGAAATTCACTAACCAGTCGATTTATTTATGAATAATTTGAAAAGACTACGTGCGAATAAAGTTCTACCTCTATAACTTCAAAGAAATTTCAAGAAAAAAAAATCAAAATCTATAACAGAGAAGTGAAAAAGAGATCGAACCAAAAAATTTCTCAGTTTTTAAATGACTTCGGAAAGTATCGAATTTCGTTCATCAGGAAGAGAGGTTCTAAGAAAAATGGCACTTAAAGAATAAGATGAGACAAAGTAATGGAAAAGTCTTGATGGAAATTTCATACCATCTACAGATAAATGAGACCTTTTCTTTCCCCAAAAGAACTACTTTTTTTAGTTTAGATTATTCGGATGCTCTTAAAATCAGACAATCTAAATTTCTAGGATTAAATTCTTTTATTAATTCGTCTGTAAATGAGATACTAAGTCTATATCTCATATTTTTCCTTTACATGTTTCGGGATAGAAATCTGCATTTGTCACGATTGTAAATCATATAAGACAGGATCATTTATTTTTTTACAAAAAAAAAAAAAAAAAAAAAAAAACTTTATTCTCTTATTGGAATTATATTTACAGTTTTGAAAAAAAATTCAATTTCATGACATTGTGAATATGTACGGAATATTTTAATATTTAGTAGCCCCGATTTCATAAACACGTGATCAGAACATATTTTTTCGAAATTAAACGCCTATCCAAGGGTTGACTTGCACATTATGTTTTTTTAAGCCTAACGCGAATCTATGTGGCAAAAATATCCCACGTCGAACTTCAGTAAATTGAAAATTTGCAACCGTCGAACTAAGAGTTGGAATTCCAAAATGCTAATTCCTGATTGCTCTTTAAAGTTATAAAATTAAATGAATATGTCATATAAATCTGATTTATATTACTTTACAAATAGTTTTCAAAGCTAAGATACTTCTGTTTTACTTCGATGGAATACCACTTCATAGTAGGTTAACAGGATCAACACTTAGCATTAAAAGTCGATATCATTTCCCTCATTATTGAGTACGACAGGACTTAATCGATTGGGATATATTTGGAGCGCTATATTCTCCCGTATTAATTTCGGCATTATCTATGTTAACTGCCTGAAGGAATGTCTGGGTACCGTAAATTCATATCTCATCATAGAATGAATAGATGACTCTCATATGATGTGGAATTTATGCTACTTCATTTTGACACAGATCGATTTAAATGTTATATCTATTTCCGTACAAGGCAATCGCAGAGTTCTATATTACAATCTTATATGTATTCTTACAGAATGATTAAAACAACTGTTGCACACAGTAATTAGTGTATAATCTATGCAAATTTAATTCTAATAACGCTTATAGCATAGAAATTGTTGCTATTTAAATATTAGTGAGTAGACAATAGAAATGCAACGGACATATCCACTAACAATTTCAATATTGTAAGTCTTTGTTTTTGAAAAGAAGTTAATTAAAAATGCAAGAGAAGTTCTTAACAAATATAAAAAATTTATTTTATTTTATTTTACTCGAGGATCATGAAGTCTAGGAAGTGCTTAACCCTTTAAAATTTTACTCGAGGATCATGAAGTCTAGGAAGTGCTTAACCCTTTAAATATTATTAAAAGTATTGTAAATTTTACCTTTTCATAGTTTTTGTTGTTCTTATTATTTCTATACAATTTAATTTTAAATTTTGCGTTAATTCTTACTTTCATCATTTATTAAAGACATATTTTTGAAGGCATTACACACACACACACACACACATATATATATATATATATATAAGTTTATGAAAATAATCCACATGAAATAAATGAACCGAAAATTGCCATGTTACACTAAATAAACAAGAAATCATTAACATAATCTTGAAACGTATATCGCAAAATGTAAGCTAACGAGTTCTTGTTGACTTCTAGAAAAGGGTGGATATTTTGAACATCTGTTGTAAATGCAGGCTCAAAATTGTTTTTCTAACTTAATGTTAGAAATGGTCTTCCCTTTTTGTATTAAGATAATTACTTTAAAGTTTATTGTTTTTGTGTAATAAATTCCCGAATCATCAGAACAGGAAATTTAGGACACCCTGTAGTATCAAATTTTCCTGAATTTCACATAATGCATGTGAAAGACTTGGAAACTAATTTTATTAAACTTTCAAGACATCTATTATTCCATCCATTGTCTATATTTTGTAAATATGGGTAGATACGTCCTTCATGTTCCCATATTTACGTAAATTGCTATCCAAGAAATGAAATATTACATTTATTACAACAGGAAAAAGATGGACGTCGCAGAGAACCTCAGCGTTATATTGATAGCTTATCAATATTTGTTGCCCAAGATGTGAAGGTAATGACTTCCCTACACTTTCTACAATGTTGGATTCCAGAAGTATTCTCCATGCAGAATCAGGATAATTCAGAGAACATCACTCTAGCCAACTAATTGTGACCTCAATGTTTTTTCTCATTACATCTCAACGTTTTATTTCCTAGAGATAGTTTGAAAGTATTGAGATGTATGTAAAATTTCTTCGTGTAAATAAACCAGCATAATTTAATCGTTCGAAAGTAGCTCTAGCTGTATATATAAGTGCTTTCTCTGAAGTCTTCGGAAGATTTGCGGCTATAAAGACAGGAATAAGGATTTTATTCTATTTCTGAATTAGAATACATATATAATAACTTGAGTTGTGGAAATATTTCTATAGATTTTAGGACTCTTTTGCAGAACAGCTGTAATTTTAGCTGTCTTTCTAAAAAATAAAATATTCCAATTACTCTGACATTTCGTCGTTTCTGGAGACATCTTACTGCTCGACAACGATCCTACGCACCTTAAAGTATATCTTACAGAAAATATACACTTAATATTTGTCGCGAAAATGAAATTTTCCAGCTATATTCAGAAATCAAGAATTTGATTTTCCTGTCTTCGATTGGGTATCGTAAAATTTTAATTATTAGTAAGAAATAGCCAAGATATTTAAACAAAATTCATTCTGCATATTTATAAATCTTTAAGTACATAATGTAGCAAATTGTTGCTGTTAAAGTTAATTTTTCTCTAGTTTCAGAAAGCAGCAAATTGAGGTAACTTTCAATTATCGTTCAGTTTTAATCATTCTCCTGTAAAATTTTAACCATTATTAAGAAATAATCGAGACAGAAGCTTAATTTTTGTTTGTTATTCTTATTTACATAGTTCCCTTACAGAGTTATGCATTATTTCCAGTGTTTTTCATTTTTTCGAAGGCTGTTGTTGTAGAACTCGACAGAATGAACTCCACATCCTCCATCCTGCGGATTTCTTTAATCTACGGCTTCGTGGACTCAAATAAATCACCAATAATAGCTGTAAACTACAACATTACGTACATAAGAGTCAGTTAATACGTGGAATAAATTTTATGCATATACCTCGGTTATTTGTTAATAATAATTAAAATTTACGATACCTCTTCGTAACTTTATTGTCTGAAATTTTAATCAAATAAACAATTCTTGTGTTCTACCTTCAACAGAAACAAGAAGACTCTATAATACCATTTTAATACACTTTTTATTATTGTAATCTTCAAGAAAAGTAATATTATATATAAGGGAATCCTCGCACAATAATTGTCGAGAAGTGCTCGCCTAATAGGTACTCTCACTGAAAAGATATTTTTTGACAAAATATAATGAGATTCATCCATAGAATCATACATTTTTTTATCCATTACATTCTCGTACATGCCTCTATCAAGAGTAAATCTTTTAAATCACTTTTTAAACCTACAAGAGAAATTCCCACAAAGGAAGGAGAAATTTAACTTTTTCTTATGAATGGAAAATCAGTCCAATATATTCAATTCCATTGACAGCTTCCAGACGAATATATGAAATACGATAGCCTTTTAAATTTTTATTGGTATTAGATACATGAAAGAGAATTTCGATTATATTCTGACATTCTCTCTACAGATCTTTGAATAACGTCAATCCACTCTGAATTCGAAGTTCCTGAACTATTTTAAAGTAATCAGTTGCTATAAAAAAGGATCGAGAGGAAGTTCTTGATTCAAAACTTTAAAAACTTAGTTTTCTATTCATTGCATTCATATTTTATCAGGGCATTTTCTATTCGTTCTTAGTTTCCTGTTCAAGATAATGTATCACAGTATGACAAATAGTCCCTCAATCTTGGCCGTATGGTGAGGTATTCGTATGGTTAAACTAGAATCAGACATTTGTCCTTTAATAATGTTTTTTGAATGTTAAACACTATCGCATGCTAAGACATTTACGGAAAAATAGAAGCAAGGCATACGAAGGAAGCGAAAATGGACAATACACGCGCGGCGCTAGTAAAACCGAATCAAACCACTTCTCATATTAGAAACTATCTTCTTGATGTTTTTTCTTTAACTCGCATTGTAACTTTGTCTGGTTCAAAACTTTAAAAGCTTTTTTCTCACAATTTAAAGCACTCAATTGAGCTGAAATTTTCTATGCGAGATCGTTTTGGATGGCAATACAATTATTTAACTATAATTATAAAAATTGAATGATTAAAACTAATTATTTAAAAAATTAAATTCTACGCCAAATTTATCGCCAAGTCGCCAAATCCATCGTTTAATAATTTATCGTTTGCCTTAATTTTAATTACATGCAGTCGATATAATATTCAATTTAATAATTTATCATTTGCATTAATTTTAACTACATTTAACTCAATAACATTATATTATTATTAAATGTAGTTATCATTTAACTACATTTAATTCAATTTAATAACATAGTTTATCGCTTGCTTTAATTTTAATTACATGTAGCTTATGTGATTAACATAATACTTGATTCAGCTATATATTTACACTTATTTATTTTAGATGCTAAATTTAATAAACGTCAAATAATAAAATAAATTATAAAAACTATCTATTGAATGAATTCAATTTGACTCAACATTCTCTTTTGCTTTTAAAATTTAAAACAACAAGAAAAATATGTTACGCAAAGTGTGAATTTTGAAAGAAATCCCTGTTGAAAAAACTAGTTTTTTACCGGAGTGATTTTTTTGAATATAAATTGAATATTTTAAAAATTAAAAATGATTATACAATTGAACTCTGCGTGTTGGTTGATTTCTTATAATTACTATATAGATGGTAGTAGTTATATCTATTTGTCGGATATTTAATTATAGAAAAGGGTTAATGCAATGCCCAGATGACACAGGACCAAAAAGAATCGACGGCCTTGCAAAATCATACAACTACGAATATATATTTACACACGCATACATATATATACAGGTGCGTGTGTGTGTTACCTTTGGGTAATTTTATATATACTTGTAATTGAGATTTTACAAGAGTAAAAAAAATCAGAATTATGAGCATTGCTAAAAGTGTTAATGAAATAATAATTAAACTTGGTTTTTTAAAAGACTGTTTTTTTAATCGAGTGACAAATCTAAATATTGTTTTTTTAAAGTTAAAAGTTTATAATTAGAGTTCATATTCGTGACGTATATCTTAATAGAACTAATGTTAAATTTTCGATCAAACTATTGTCTTTCCTGTGAATTAAGAAATACGCATATAATATGTTTACCCGCAAATTTTAAATTCATTAGTTTCCTTTACTATAGAATATAGAACAAAGAAATGTATAACGAAGGAAGAGATTTATAAGCACTCCGAAAAAGTTCGCCGGTGAAAAGTAGGATTTGTAGTAAATCCTTTAAGATAGTTGAATCCCAACAAGCATTTAAGATATCTAGAATTTGCTAAGAAAAGAAAAAAATAGTGCTTGGAATTTTCAGAAAAGAATTAAATAAAATGGGAAGCACTCAACCGATTTGGATGGATAGTCTATCACTACAGAGAATGGAAATTTACTATCACCAAAAAAAAAAACCTAATTTTTCTTTTTTCTCAATAAAAAAAGTATTTACGAATTATTATGGACTGATTTGCAAAGCTCTATTTTCTCTTAACTTAATTGAAGCACTTTTTTGTGGTGCGATTCTTAAGACTATCATTTTTATCATATGTAGTTTATTTAAACACAAAATGTGAAGTTTTAGCCAATTTTGGAATGCTAGAATGAACTTTAAGCTTTCGCTTATGATTACCATAAATATTAGAACCAAAATTGCACAATCATTTTAATTAAATTTCTTTAAAATCCAATAAACTTTTCTTCAGCGTTTATGCATATGCTATAACAAATGAACTATAATTAAAAAAAAAAAGAATTAATTTCATCGTAGATAACTATATGAAGGATAAAAACAATGTTAATTAGATTTCTCAAGCATTTAAATGTTTCTCATTTAACAAACTTGCTTAAAGATTAGATGTAATATAATGCTCGAAAGCGGTTATTTTGTGACATTTAATTAAATAAAAGTTTTTTTTTATAATTATAATAACTAGGCAAATGTGAAATAAGGTATTAAATTCATCTCAACAAGAATATTTCGCCAAAAAGGCATTAAAAAACTCTTTTGATGAAAAATTCAAATAAAAATGGACATCAAGTTTCAAACGTAGGACTAAACAACAAGTCAAACTATTTTTATGTTGTATCATTATTCCCCACCTGCATGTAATGTGAAATGTTACCAATGGACTAATAAGAGAGAAGACTCAGAAATGAATATAAAAATATTCATCCTAAAATTAAGAAGTAACAGAATAAAGTAAGAAACGAAACATACCAAAAGCCGCATTTTTTCATTGCTAAAACACTGCGAATTTATAATTTATAATAGGATCAAAGATACAAGTTTAAGAGCTTAAATGTATTACGCACTACAACATTGCACCAAGAGTAGGATCCCAGAAACCACTAAATAAGTATGGAAGGACATTTTATTTCACATAAAAAAGGTTTTTAAAAGATATATATTATTATTATATCTAAGATGGGAAAGCAAATTTTCTTAAAAAATCTTTTACTTCCTTTGTATCACAAATAATAAGGACATTATCAATGAAAAGATAATCTGTAAGCGCAGGTTGTTTACAATAGAAGGGAAAAAGTATTACAATTTTATAAAAAGGCAGCACCCCTGCTATCTTAAATGGAAACTCTTACTGCAGCCAATTGTATTTGTGTATCTGCATATATATATATATATATATATATATATATATATATTTGAATACTTCACTACTTTATAATATGAAGTTGAGGAAAACAAATCATGATTTATTTTTCAGGCAAACGCGTTATACACCCGTACCTGAAGGATCCATACCAGCTTATCTCGTAAGCTATTAAGTTCCAAATTATTTTACTTTTTTACAATAAAAATTGCATATCATTACGATAAAATTAAAGGTTTGGACAAAGTTTATTGAAAGGAAACCAGGATGTTATTGGTCTTTCGTTTTTTTTTATTGATGCAGAATAATTTTTGATAATTTCTGATTATAGAAGCTAGAGAGTGTGGATTAAAATGGGGCGCTTCGGGTTTCTTGTGTTGATCCGTCACTTAACCGTGGTTCGAAATTTCGAGGTCCGTTGCCAATAGTTCTTGTGTTTCCATTTGTGTTCTGATAATAAACAATAAATCTGAGTTTCCTAGTCTGGATGGTAACAAATGCAGAAAATTTAAAGGAAATAAAGATTTAATATTAAATGAATAGTTTGCTCGATATCATATATATCTGTAATAATGTTTTTACTATATGACTCATGTTATTTTGTCTTACGAGATTGATTGAAATGTACTTGTGTTAGGAATGGGAAATCGGTAACGAGTAACTACCGTCTGGTGATCATTTTTGCTTTTCCTTAAAAGACCCCGCTCCTCGCACTCCAAAAAATTTCAACGTATTTTTTCCAGCTGATGGGACCATCTTCGTCTTCTTTGGAACAAATTACCGGAAGAAATCCATTCTTTTGATTTTCTCTTAGTTTTCCGAACATAATGATGAATCCGCGTCTCATTGACGTTGACAACTCGACGTAAAATGACTACGATAACTCGTAGCAGCAGCAATTAAATTTTAATATCAAAAGGCTGTCAAATCCAAGCTAACTTGTGAATCAATGCCAGGTTTGTTGTAGAGCGAATTAATAGATGATAGCATTTAATGGTGACACCAAGTTAGCTTAGGAATGCCATGGGTGGTCAAAAGATTTGATAGATAAGTTGAATTATTAACACTGCTCTAAGAAATAACACAAGGGCTATCGGCGACGGCTCTTGTGCTTTTGAACCTTGATCAAATGACGAGGACGACATTCGAGCTGGCACCTCCCTCTCCAAACTTTCACACTGTGCCAACGGGAGTACTTGGGATACATCGTCAAACCCAGGTACTTTTTGAACCATCCTCATATAAGGGAATATTCTTTAAAAATATTTGATGGAGCCTTAATCTTTTGTGATTTCTCTACTTTTCAACCTTATGATTTCCCAAACGTAAAGGCATTCAATATGGCTTATTGCTCATTCTTTTGTTCAATCAACGTATTTATTTCTACTTGGCTGTTGTAGTTCAATTTCTAAAATTTATATAACTTTTAATTTGACTCATTATCTGTCATAATAACACCGGTAAAAAACGAGTTTTATGAACATGAGATTTCTTTCAAACTTCACTCTTTGCGTAACATAATTTTTATACCTTAAATTTTAAGAGCAAAAGGGAACGTTGAGTCAAAATGAATTTATTCAAAAATTCATTTTAATAATTTATTTTATTGTTTGACGTTGATTAAAATTATCTATTAAAATAACTGACAAATGAGAGTTTAAGCAATGACCCCTTCGCCTTGGATTTGGCTACCATTTGGCGACTAGGGTAGAAACTTGGCATAATTTAATTCTTTAAATAAATAGTTTTAATCAATTAATTTTTATTAAATATAATTAAATTATCGTATTGGCATCCATAACAATCATGTATAAAAAATTTAAGCTCAAGTGAGGGCTTTAAAATGAGAGGAAAAAGTTTTTAAAGTTTTGACCCAGACATACAATGTGAGTTTAAGAAAACCCATTAAAAATAGGTACTTTTTTTAGCTTCTCTCTTCTTGGGTAATTAAATTTGGGGTTTATTTTTTAATTTAATAAAAAGTTTCCTTATCGTATTTTTGGGAAGCAACAATATTTTTCAAAAACGCTCACATTTTAAAAGACGTTTCTTATATATAGAAAAATAAATAATAGTCAATTTGTAAACTTTTATTCAATAGAGTACCAAAAAATAAAAGTAGTCTATTAAAACAAAAGGGAAATAAATATTAAATATAGCATCAATGTTTGAGTATAAGATTTCACATACGTTCTGCATGAATTAATTTATACCTAAAAAGAAATAAGCAAACTCTTTCGACTTGTGTATGCCTGAATTTAATTCACAAAACTCATGAACTTAAGAAATTGTTTTTGAAATAACGTGTCTTTCTCTTCCGTCCATCCCCAAATAAGTCTTGACTGAATCTTCTAGGTAAGCCTTTCCTTGCTGACAGCCAAAAAAAAAGTGTTTTTGAAAATGTTTAGGGTTAAAAGATCAATCATAAGACCTAGAAATTGTGACATCCTGAAGCAAAAATTTCGATGAAATAAAACCGTTGTCTGGTGTTTTATCTAACTCTCTCTCTCTCTCTCTCTCTCTACAAGTGATTGCAACTAAAATCCAGTTAATGCTCTTGGATTTGGTTTAAATTATTCTCATAGGATAAATAGAGTATTTTAAGGAGTTCTAGTTGTTCGTAATGTATTAAAATAACAAAATGGAATATTTTATACATCTACTGAGAGCCATTACCGATGAATTTCTTCTTTTTTTTTCTCCTCTTTCTCTCACTCTCTCTCTCTCGCTCTCTTTGCCTCAACGGAGTGATTTCGATAGAAACACTTTTGTCATAAAATGACTAGTCTGGCAAAATTATTCCAAAAGTAATCATTAAAGAAAAAAGTGGAAAGAATAAAATGGGAAACTTAATTTTGTTGAAAGCATTATATGTAAAGATTCGAACGAATATATTTTCCCTACAAGCATGTAAGGGTAAAATAAATTCTTTAGAAGAAAAAAAAATATTGACATTGTATAAGCAATGTTTTTCGATCAAAAAGAAGAAAAAAATCACAAATAAATTATTTCAGTTAAGACTTTAATTCAGAACTCAATCGGTTTTTTTAAAATTTTTTTTAATTTATTCAAAGTTAAACACATATATTGAAATACTTTTCCAAAAAAAAAAAATCTCAATTCCTCAACAGAATGTTTGAAAAAACTCTTAATTTTCTCTTTTCGAAGTAAAATATTTTTCTAAGAGCGTTTAATACAAGTATCATTATAAAAAAAAAATAGCAAACTACTGATAAAATAAAACAAATTAAAATTCATTCCATAAAAGTAAGCGGAAATTTTTTTTGACAGATTTGCTACATATGTATTTGAGTTTGTCAAAGTTTATTTAATTTAGAATATATTTGATTGAATGTTTCAATGCGTTTGAGTATTATTTTAGTTTAAATTATTTCATTGATTTAATATTTGAAGTGGAAATAAATTTATTATTTTTTTTTTCATTTTTAAAGAAGTTCTTTCCTATAAAAATTATTCAAAACATCTATAGGAAGGCCGTTAGTGGACTAACATCAAAGAGTGTGGTTAAAGTCGAAACATATTTTCAGAGAGAATATTTTTTTTAATTTTTATGAAAATATGTGATGTAACACATATAAGTACATCCATTTATTATACTGTATCTTTAAAATTTAAAAACATTCCATAATTTTTTCTCGTAACATGCAAAGTAAAATCGCAGTATAGGACATAAAATATGGAACATATTTCACACCAGGAGAAAAGGATAGATTCATGTTTCCTTATATGGATTGCATGTTTCTCTATATAGAATAGCGTAGTCAGAATGTAACATTAATGTTGTAATACCTTCTATCCGAAAGTAATGGGTACATTAAGGTTCCCGTTTCTTTATAATTAGGCGAAGAGATCTTTAAATACCTACTAAACATGGATATCTCGGCATTTTTTTAAATTTTAATTTTATTTTATTTATTTTAATTTATTGATTTATTTTTAAGTAAAAGTTTGAACATGAATAAAATTCTCTCTCATTTAAACTAAATTTTGAAAAGAAGGTCAATATGACCAATCTCACTTTAGCCTGAACCCCGATTCTTGTTAGCTAACGATATGACAAGAACGTGGAACTCGTTTTCACCCATCGAAACATCACGGAAAGACATCACTTCCGGTCAAGGGGTGTCTTGGTGTGGTGGGCATCATGCTGAATGGCCGAACAGACCTCCATACCTTTGAAACAAGTTCTGTGACTGCTAAAAGATACAGAGATGAGTCCCATGTAAATCTGTTTGGAAGCGCTGTCAGTCCTAACTTCATATTTACAGATGATAACGAGCCTTATCACCACGCGAGCCTGGACTTTTGATTTCCTTGAAACGAGAAATAACCAACGCATGTCATGGTCCGCTTTCTCACCTAATTTGGATCCTATTGAGCATGTGTGAGATATATTCGGTAGACAACTTGCAAAGTTGTCCGCTCAAACAAAGCTCCGTACCAGAACTGGAAAGCTCTCTTTGCAACGTTTGGAACTCGGTTCTCAACTCATCCAAAATGTCATAGCATGTATGGAAAATCTTTGTGCAGGGTGCCTGACAGCCCTTATTAAACTTCAGCATCACCTTTTTATTTCATTTGTTTATCTCTAAAATGTAAAGAAGAAATACATACAATGTATTCTTTCAAACAGTTTCTTTGGATAATAAAAATCATTAGTATTGTCCTTTTGTATTGTTTTCTTATTTTATAACCAGGATTTTCTTCATTATTCACGCAATTATCTATTATACTTACTATTTGGACACCAGTGTAGGCTCCTATATCATAGTACTTTTAATAACTTTTGAAAATTAATAGAACCTGTCGTTGCATGTTTGTGATTACTCCACAACGCTAAGACGGTGACGAAAGGCAAGTTATAGTGAAGGAAAGTGACAAAACAAAGACGAGAGACGAAATACTGACTTGAGCGTAAAAATGGGACTATAAATTATGTGTCATTGCGCACTTTTTATACTATAAAAGAATGAAATATGTTTCAACTACACTTTTCATCATTGAATTAAATCAGCTGGTAAGTTATTAAAAGGAATGACAAAATTAAAAATCTTTTGTATGGGATCTACGAGGTGTGGCTATTCAATGACGAGACTGAAGTTACTACAGAAAAAAGTACGCATGCGCCAAACGCTGGCGACCGACAGCTGTTTAGCGCGAAGACTTCTTTTTCGAATGTTGTGCCCCTCGTTCCTGAAAACACATGTGTATACCAGTAGCTTTCATTCGCAGTGGAGTTAATTTTATATTTCGCCGGAAAAAGTGATGTGTAATAATAAAGTAACAAATTTTTGTGAAATTTCTCATGAAACTTGGAAAATCCGCTACTAAAATTTATAGAGTATTGAAAGAAGGGAATGACAATTAAAGTTTCCTGCGTGCATGTGTATTTGGGTGGTTTAAGTATTTCCAAGACGGCCGAAATGACGTTGAAGATTATTCCCTTCCGAATCGCCTATCTACGTCAAAAATAGGTGACAATATCGAAAAAATCGGTGAACAGGTTCGATCTGAACTGCGGCTAAGTATTTGTGCGAAGGGAAACTATAGGAATTGACAATGAATCTGTACGGCAAATGTTTCCACCAAAACAAACGCCGATTCATTCCGCATTGTCTGTCAAGAAGTTTCTAGCCAAATATAACATCCTAGTGTTAGAGTATCCGCCTTATTCATCGGAATTTGAGCCTTGCGACTTCTATCTGCATTAAGAGAAATGAGATTTAAGTCTGTTGAAAGCTGTGAAAGAGAAAGCGGCACTCGTCCTGAAATATTTGTCATACGAAGACTTCCAACACGGTTTCGAACTATGGAAGATTCGCATAGAGCGTTGTGAGGATAGAGGAAGGGTGTATATTGAATGTGATAATATGTAAATATGTATGACATCAAAATAAAATGTTTTACATCGATTTGCATTTATTGCAGAAAGATTAGACTTAAAACATATGACACTATTATTCATCCTATAACTTAAAAAATAATGCCCATCCCTACTTATAATATAAAACAATAATGAAAAATTATTCTATGTAAATCTGTGCAAAGGACAGTTCCAGTCACCAAAGGTGCTTTTAAAAGTGGTTTTTCCACCCTTTTTTTTTAACTGAAGCAAAAATTTCAAATAAGGAAATATATTTAAAATAATTTCTAAGAAGTAAATATCTAAATAATTTCGCTATACAGATGTAACAGTTGAATCTATTAATTTTTATTACTTGTAAGGTATATTCGTATAAGTTATTTGAATACTATTCGAGTAATCAGAATAAAAAATAGAGTTATATGGATAATATCTTAATTATCAAGAGAAATTATATAATTAATACAAATTCTTAAATAGTAACAAGAGTGTGGATGTGCTTTAAAAAAGGTTTATGGAAAACCTTTTTGGATTATTTCAAAAAGGTTTATGGAAAACCTTTTTGGATTATTTCAAAATAATACGTAAAATTGAGCTCATTCACTTACATTCTCAGAGATTATAAATTTTAACGTTGCTTGAACAATATTTCGATTTGTCAGGAATGAAAGCAAGGTTGTAAGGCTAATTATTTGAAATAACGGATGCTAATCTTTATCACTGAGAATCATTTTGCAAACTAATACAAAGATTATGAGGCTAAATATTTTTAAAAATCTTTTGATAACTTCAAAATAATATTAACAATTGAATTTCTACGCATGCAATATTAACTGTGACTTAAATTTGTTGATGCAGTGAATAATTTATATGAAGGTATGAACGATAAAAGATGAAAATAACAACAGCCACGAATTAAATAACTTTTATTTTGAAATAAAGGGATTTTTCTTACATTTAATGTGTGAGTGTATACTAAATATTACAAAAAATAAGATCATCTAACCAAGTCAGTGTTTATAATTACCATACACTCTAAATAAAATGTAAATAACTTAAAGATTTTTTTTTTTTGCATTGTGACCAATGAATGGAACCACAAAATGGAACAATAGTGTTTTTTGATCTATTTTAATGGTTACAAGGTAAAGCATTTATGATTTAAAAAAAAACATGGAAAAGTGGTCAGTGATGCCATTCTATACCTTAAAGAAATTAAAAGCTTCTTTCGTGGATAATAAATTCGCGAAATTATTTTTTTTAAAAAAAAAAGCTCAAGAAATACAGATATTGTGACCTTCGTTTATGACAGACTTCCAATTCTTAAAAACAAACAAAGAGATTTCTTTAGGATTAATATTAGTTTTAAAAGAGTTCTAATATTATTATTATGCAGAATTTTAGCCACCCGAGGGGTTATTGTTTTAGTCAACGACAAAATAGACACTCGCACACTTTTTCAAAATAAAGAGTTGAATAAGTGAAGGAGAGAGTGAGTGAATAAGTGAAGGAGAGAGTGAGTGAGTGAAGGAGTGAGTGAATCAAATTTCTATTCTATTCTAGCTTTGTTTTGCAAAATCTGTTTCTTAATAACACACTGCAGGGAACATTTGTTACATTGCAGTTCCTTTTAAAAGAAGTATGATAAATTCCTAAATTTTAAAGTGATGCCAAGCTATAAAAATATAAGAACGTAATCACTATACTTGTAGTTTGCACTTTCAAAATGTTTTCTAGGCATTTTCACGATCTAACAGTATTCTAGCGTTGAAAATAAAAGCACCTGAATAATTTTAGACACAATTTGCATTTTTCCGAAATATGTTCAAGGTTCTATGAATCCTTTTTAATAACGGAACACGAGTTGAAAAGCGTTTTAATTTTTCAAACCTTATTAAAAAATGATTTTATGTTCACGTTTCGTAAAAATATTTCGCTTTAATTTTACGGAAACTTCTATACTCTAACTAGTTTTAAATGGCGTAATTACTATATAATCTACGTACATTTCAATAAAATGTATTTTTAAATAGTGTTAACGAAGGAAATATGATAAACCTACGTTTCCTTATACTGTTGTGTCCCCGCAGACGTTAAAAACGAAACTCAGCAATTGAACAGGTAAAGAATTTTTAAAAAAAGTGTAATTAATTTCCGAAATATTTAATTTATCTTTAATAATCTACCGCCTATTCAGCAATGTTATATTATCCGACACTTGTTAAAAATGCTTTGTATATAGTAAAATTATTTTCACCATAATATCCTGATGAGCCTGTTCTTGAAAATTTTATTAAGAATTAAAGCTCTAAATTAATGAAAAATTATTGCTCTAAATTTTTGAAACTATTGAGTTAATTTTTACGTTTTAAATTGATCAATGCATCCATAAAAATATTTTTATTCTTTATTTTAGTTATTAATGATAATCTTACAAGTGTATTTTTCGAAGAAAATATCATAGACGTATGGAGGGATGTAAAATATTTCTCAAACTATTATCCCTTATATTTATTTCATATACAAAGGGAATGGTAAAACTGGAACATAACCGATGATCATTGCTGAAAATATTGTCATTTAGGAGGATTGTCTATTAAAATTATTTATTTTTCTTTTAGATACGTCCAACACATAGAAAAGGCTGGTATTACTTAGAAGACTCTCACTCGTGCCCATGGACTTGTAGCGAGAAATCCAAAAACGAATGATCGCCGTGAAACTTCGATTTAATCATTTAAATCTTAATTGTCTATTTTATTGATGATTGAATATGTAACATGGGCTATTCGCGAAACTTCCCTTAACTAACATCTGGAGTTTCTTCCTTACTTTATACTTACATTTTTAATTCCTTTCAAACCAAATGAAACGTGGTTACTCAAATTAGATAAGCTTTAAAAGTGTAAAGAATAGATATAATCAAGTCGAATAAAAGCGACAAAGAATTGAATTTGAGGAGTGAGATTGCGGTAGTTCAATGATAGCAAAAGTGAGAAGGCTTTGAATAGTGCGCAGGAATTATTTGCGTGTCTTTGCGATCTATAGTGACCAGGACTCGACGTTGTCTGATCAAAGTTTCTCCATTGTGGATTAATTCGCATTGTATACCAGTAAGAATAATCTTTGATATTTTATGGAAGTTATTAGTACTCGCGTGGAGGAGTTGTGAACTGATAGAAACATTTTTCTTCTTAGAGAAACAATAATAGAACAATAGGCTTTAGAAAGAAATTGAGTACATTCTTGAATTGTATTTATGCGCCTATTTTAATTACTTCATCTGTGCTCATAATTAAGTTTAACTTTAGAATTGCGATTACTAATATTGAAGATGACGAGGGTAATAGATATGCATCATAACTGTTTATGGCTCTAACGGCCCTGTCTCATATATTAGTGTTTTAATTGATTCAGTAAGTCTACATACAGAGCTTCTGCTTCTTACAAAAATTTTAACACATTGTGAAAATCATGTACCCATTTATGCTGGGTTACGCTGTTAAAACTAGTACGTAAAATATTAAAAATGTAATGAGTCAATTCATCCACAATATCATATGAACCAACTGAGAGTGATTTCAATTTTAAATCGGTTCACATAAATTTGATTTAAAAAAAAGTTAATGACTGACTAATAGATATATCAAATAGTTTTTAATCTCTTGCAATTACGTACCAGCAAAACATATGTTTTACTATCTATAACTCCCAGCCTCAGTTTTTTCAATGAGTACTCCAATTATTGATTAGTCAATGATAGTTCTGATCAACCTGATAATACTTACAAAAGATCATTCATAGTCAAGAAGTTTGGGAAGGAAACAATTAGATCATGTTCATTTTAACAAAATGATCCACTATCTTCTTTTAGTACCTTTCTGTTCATATTAACCCAATAAAGTGTATAAAATTACTATTTTGACAGATGGTTCTTTTTAATATAATTTAAGTAACTAAATTTTTTTGTTGTATTTAACCCTAGAACACTAGCGTGTTTATAAATGCAGCAATTTCTAGATATAAGTAACATTTACATGCTCAAGTAAAATTCGTTTTATTTGCTTATATTACGTTAATCTTGCTTTTAAATATAATGAAAGTCATTTCCCTTTTAAATTTAACATAATTTACACTATTGAAAAATAAATTTACATAATAATTAGCTACCAATACAATGATACGCCTGTACAGAAGGGTGTGATTTCTGGTGCTCTCCACATATGCATTGGATGCTGTTCTATATCTTCCACCAGAAAAAAAAAGTTACATCACACATTTTTTGTTCACAAATTGTTATCTTGTAAAGTAGAAGTTAGTATTAATATTCCAAACAAGGCATTCAGTTCATCGTAATTTAAATTATTAATAGAACCGTCCATAATATTTGAATAATTTATCTTCCTTTGGTTTATTTCTGCGTTTGTGTGAGTATTTCTTTCTTTACTACATCGAAAATAAACAAATTAAAACAATCATTTGGTCCTTAGTAAATCAGGCTTCAGCAACTGGACCTGGTTTAGTATGTACAATATTTTTGAGCTCGTTTTCTATTTAGTGTTATCATTAATTTTCGTATAGCACTCATAACCATTTATTCCTTTCATTAAGTCAGCATCCAAAAATATAATACGACCTTGATCATTTAGTTCTTGAATATTTGTAGTCTATTTTTCTTTCGAACATAAAATTTTTTACGTGAGCAAATTTTCACATCTTACGAGTGACACGTAAGGTTCATGTAGTGAGTTTTAGTTCATGAAGCGAGACAAATGACCCGTAAACGAAAAATTCAAACCACTTGGCATGCAGCCTACTAAGTGACGCCTCGAAACACTCAAAATCGAGCAAGTACATAGGTTCAAGGGAAAGGCCCGGAAAGAACCAGTAAAGGAAGACCACACGTAAAATTTACACACACTAGTGCTCTAGGGTTAACAAAACTTCATCTAACATATGCTATCCGTAAGAAGACTAATTTTTCAACACGCGTTAATCTCTCATCTAACAGTGAAGTTTAGTTTAGTTTAGTTTTTATTAACGTCGCATTAGAAGCAACTCTAGGGCTATTGGCGACGGACTTCGTAATTTTGAGCCATGGTCAAGTGACGAGGATGACACATGAGCTGGCACCCCCCTCTCCTAACTTCCACACCAATGGGAGGACTTTGGGCCCCGAACAGATTTAACGTGCATCAACCCCGGCTACTCGGCGGATCAAAGCGGTTTTAAGCGGGCAAGGATTGAACCCGCGACTGAAGGACAACCGCCGGCCACGAATCCGAAGCCATAATCACTAGGCTACCGCGGCCTCCATCTAACAGTCAAATGTACTACAGTTATATTGTAGAAAAAATAAATTGGACAGGTGAAGCAATTCAAAGGCCATTTTGACCAATAGTAATAGGTGAGTGTAAAATTAACCAATTAGAAGAAAGTAATCAAATCTTACTTAACACTTCAAAATTACAGTATTATCAATATAAACTTGTTTAATTTCTATTAATGAATAAGATTCCCATGTTGATGTAATTATCTAGTAGCCATTTGGAAACCATTAGATCGAATTACATAACTTCAAATACTTGTGCCGTCCAATTGTCAATTTTCATGCCTTCTAGAAAATTAAAGAGGATTTTACAATTAGTTTTAGAAGCAAGTCGTTTAATAATAGCCAATGCGCTGTTAATACTCAATATTGTAGATTCTCATCACACTGCAAGAGAGGTCTAAATATCTCATAGAACTCTGTTAATGTGTTTATTTTCATGGTAAATGAATTTGTCTTGCATTTCATAAGTCATAAATAACAGATTGCAGATTTAATACTAATTACTTTACCTATGGTTGCTAAATATATTTTTAGAGTTGAATTAATATATCATAATATATTCAAACTTCAGTTCCAATTATTTTATGGTGAAATTTTGTAGTTTTTCTTACTTAATCAATCATTAGTTGTTCAATTTATGATTTAAGTTAGAAAAGTAATTTGCAATATTACAGATGAATTCTTAAGGACCATTTACTAACTTACTATAAATTCCTCAAATACATTCATACCTTATTGTAGATAAGGTACACATTTATTTAAAATACCTAAATATATACCTTATGGTTTGCATGTAGGTATTTTAAGAGGGTGGCTCAAAAGTATCTTTTTTTTAAATAAGAGGATTTTACTACTGTGTTCTGCCACCTGTTTAAATAGCGCCAAAATAAATTTTACACTATTTCATAGGGTTGGTTTTTAAAACTGACGCATAGGTAAATTTTAAGTGCTACCAACTCAAAATTTAATAGCTGACGCGATGAGTTGTCGTCGTTATTTTACGTCGAGTTGCTCCCGCTTATGAGATCTGAATTCATGATTATAACTTAAAAGAAATCTACAATACATTGCTTCTGGGGAATCTGCCCCAAAGTAGGCGAAGAGGTCTAATCGACAAGAAAAGTTATTACAGTGAAATTTTGTGATTCGAATGACATCATAGCTATGAACTTCTAAGAAAAAAGCGGTACCTGGACAGTACTACAATGCGTGTGTTAACCTATTCCCATTTGAAATTCCAAAACTGGAGACTTTTTGAATAGCTTTCCTAATAAAATACTAATTATAAGAAAAATTGCTCTAATGATTAATTTCCTTTCGTTAAAGGCATATGTAAATTTGATATAGTAATGTTTTAACCAAAAATATCTAATTATTGATGAAACTATTAAAATATTTTAGATATTTTATCGAATTTAAGATTAAATATTAACTTAATTGACAATTTACAGGATGTTTTTGTACTAAATGAGGCTTTATACATTGAATGTTTCCAATAAAACAATATTTAATGAGACTTATTCAGATTTTCCTTAGTTTTTTAAAAAAATAGTCTAATGTGAAAAACTCTTTTGTTAAACGCTACGTTTTATATTAGATTCCATATTACAGTTTCAGTTTAACGGATGATGCTTCGTTAATATAATTATAATTGTACTGAATACTTAAAAAATAAAAGAAGTCTGCTTGTTATGTATAATAAAAAAATCAAAGTAATTTAAAATATAAATAATTATTATAAAATTATTACAATTATAAAACTAAGAGTGATGATTCTCACCTAATTCCTCAACCGGAGCGAATTAATGAGTAAGTTGCTACAGAGATTACTCATTTCCCCATCCAGAGGATGTCAACCGGAGTAAGCAAAAGTTCTAGACTAACTCCACTGGAAAACATGGGAAAAGATTCCGCCATCAGAGTGAAATCAAGGAGAAAGAAAAATGATGCAATAGAAACCCAAATGCATCTGCTGATATAGGAGAAAGGGAAAATAAGCAATTCATTCGAGACGAGGCTGAATGCGCCGTTTTACTAAATGAAAAAGGGCTTGTGTCCTTCTCTTGTAAATATTGAACTGTAAATTTGATATTCAACAAAAACTAATCATCATTAAATTTAGTTTATTATTCTAAAGATGTATAGCAATTTAAAGGCTGTAAATAGTTCAAATATACATATACGCTGCTGGGTATTAAATTTGCAACACCAGGAAAGAATAATCTGACGACCGTCAAAATTACATGAGAGGAAAAAGAGATTAGAATATGCAAATTATTAGTATTTCAGCACATTTAGACGGCACAGGAGAGAGAAACTATATATAAAGCACTGCATAAAAGAAAAGTTGTGTAGTGGATTTCTCATTCGGAAAGCGCTTTGTAAGGTCGGAGTTTGCTCAGAATATCGTGTCATGCCTCGAGTGAGAAGAATGCTTACCAGCAAATGTCAAAATTCGATAGACGCAGGATCGTTGCACATCGAGAGTGAGGGTTATCGGTCCGTGATATTGCCCATCATAGTGGTTGATATCCAACCAATGTCATGCGAATATGGAATAAATAGGTTGCTGAGGGTCATACTGAATGGAAAGCAGGAACTCCACGGTCTCCCATGGTAAACGCTCGACAGGACAGACATATTGTGAGGCTCGCCTTGCAAAACCGTACAATTACATCACAGACTATTAGTCAGGAAATGGGCATGTTTGCAGCACTCCCAGTATCCACTCGTATGGGGCGACGAAGGTTGCAGCAGAGGGAACAGTCAGCACGGCGACCATTACTTCGGCTTCCCATGACAAAAAAGAAAGATGCTGTGACTCTGATGCTCCGAACGACAAAGCTGGATAAAGGAGTGCCACAATGTCGTCTTTTCAGATGAGTACCGATTCTGATGGCCGTATAGGTATTTCAATACTCCGAGGAGATCTCTCGTCACCTGCTTGCATTTGATATCAGCAGACGGATCCTGCACTTGGTGTAACAGTTTTGGACAGCCATTGAGTATACAGCCCCCACATCTTCAGTTCGGATCGATAGTAATTTGAACACAGATCGGTACATTTCTGATATCTTATGATCAGTAGTTGTGCCTAATCTTCGAGACCTTCCAAACACCATTTCCCAACAAGATAATGCAAGACCACATGGTGCTCGTCGTGTTTTGACCTTCTTCAGTACATAGGGTATTTGATTGTTGCCTTAGCCAGCACATTCTCTAGATCTATCACCCATTAAAAACATCTGGTCATGGGTTGCTGAGAGATTGATCTGCCATCCTTCTCCAGCTAATACGGTTAATGAAGTGTGGCATAGATTTGAAGCAGCACGGAATGAGTTGCCCGTTTCTGTCATCCAAACCCAATTCGACTCCATGCTTTACCTGGTAGGGGCCGTTTTAGCTGCAAGGGATGGCATCTGTTTCTACTAATTTCGTCTTCCTATATACCCGCCCCCTGCTTGTAAATTTAATCACTTTGTCTTCATTCCATACTGTTTACATATAATAAGTATATTTTTGTATTTGCTTTTCTTCATGGGCGTTGCAATTTTATTGGCCAGAAATGCATATATTACATAAAGTATGAAGAAACAACAATTAATATAGGATGTTCGAAACTCATGGGCAAACATTATAAGAGTGATGAGAAGCATCGAACTAATCTATTTCACTATATAAAGCATAGCCAGAGAGCAAGCGGTGAACCGCTAGACGGGGCTATAATGGAAAGCAACAAACTCGAGTTTACTTGCACATCGTGCATTTCGAAGGCATGAAGAAGTATAGTAATCTGAAAAAGTCATAGCCTGAAAAAATCTTGAAACCTGCTCGTGGTTTCCTTACTCGCAGGACATATTAGTTACCAAGTTTATTTATTCACGTCTGAAAAGTTTCAGAAAATATTCATCACGCAAAAGCACAGATATTGCTATTTCTAATTTAGCAATGGTTCAATAATCAACTACACGGTAATATTTTAATAGCATAATACAATCTAGTTCTTGGAAAAACAAAACTCTATATTCCTTTTGTTACAGCAAACAAAGAACTTAACTTAATTTCGTGTCTTATTTTACCTTTAAGTGTTAAAAATAATACTAAAAGAAAAAAACTTGAACTAACACTTGAAAATAAAAACTAAATTAATGATACAGTTGCTATTCTGAAAAAGAAAATAAATCTTCCTTTTGAGATAATCATAATTAATGTACACATTTCTTAGTAAAAATAATTTTAAAAATATATCTGTTTAATAACTAATAAAGTAAAAAATATTTTAAATTTACACTAATAAAGGTATGGTAAATGGTTCTTAGTAGCACCGTATTGCACCAGAAACTTTTTATCTTATTTTATATTCTTTCCTTATTCAACTACACTTTCACATAGAATAACTTGTGATCCGAAAAATTACGTACAGAACAACACGAGGGAAGTATCCTAGTTAGCAATGGAAGATGGGAATGTGGTAACGCACTGTAACATTGTCCAGTGAAAATTTTTCTTTTTTCTGAGAAACCCATGAGTACGATGCCCTGCGCATCCCAAAAGTTCGTCATCATAAATTTGATAGTCGATGAGATCGTCTTTGCCTTCTTTGGTGCAGATTCACCGGAAGCAACCTATTGTTCAGTATATATCTTGATTTCCGGTATATAATTAGGAATCCAGATGATGGCTATTCGATGCGGTTGCAACCAAAATTTGGTTTGGCTGCCAAATAAAAACTAACGTATGGATAAATGCAACATTTATTTGACATTGTTTATTAAATACCAGCGAATGATGGTAAAACCAATTTGCCTTAGCAACTCCATCTGTCATCAAAAAATGATGTTTTTTAATCCATCCCCTTAAATAATGGGTTTTTAAAATATATATTTCTGCTTAGAGGTTCTTAAAAAAGAGATTCTTATGAAAATATTCCAAAAACGTTAGCATAGAATTAAAGATTAATGAATAATCAAATTGGTAATGTCTAAGCTAAATTTTATATTTTAAAACATAAATTCTATCAGTTTCGGTATTTATTTCAAATTCTAATAAAGTAAAAAGAAAACAATTCTATTTTTAACATTCTCATACTAATCTTGTATCCAAAAGATGAATAATAAGTATACGAGAAGATTATTGCAAATTTTTTTCTCATTTTACTATCATTTGTAATAAAATACTTTTAAAATATTTGATGCATGCAAAATTATTGAAAAAGCATTTTGAACGTGAAGCACAAACATAGTATCAACAAATAAGTATATTTAAGCAATCGTAACGAATGGCTCAAACAAGGAGCCCATTAGCAAAGACAGGCAAGGTGCCAAGGAAAACACGCACCTGTTGCCATATATCACTTTAACGAGCCTTAAAACAGATAGTTCAACACAAATTCTTTGACTTCCGAGATTCCGACGACAAACAAGCATTCATATGCAAAGAGAGCTTAACGCTGAAAGAAAACAAGGTATAGGAAGAATACATGTTACGACATAGTGACGAAAGACTACGCGGTAAGAAGGAAAAAAAGAATGTAATTTCGTCGCCTCTATTCTGAAATTTTCATTTCTTTAAAAATAGGCTTAAGGTACTAGTTTGATTTTGCTTTTCTTTCAGTTTGCATAGGTAAGTCGATTACGAGAAATACAATTGTATAAGGAAAAAAAAATGCACGTGAATATAACAGAAATTTCTTTTCAAAATAAGACACAACTAGCTCTGTGATGCCCCGGTTGTATTTCTATCTACCGATTGCTCCATCTCTAGCAAACTATTCTTTTTCCAACTAAAAAATAGAGCAATTAAGGAAAGGAAATTGCCTTAGAATATTGAAAATCCAATATTTAAATTACTAAGTATGTAGCTCAGGGCCCTACAATGGTCTGAATCTAAATATTTACTTATTTTTCGATTGCTAACAGTGTCCGAATCAGTAATATTACTTGTAAGGTGAGTCCGACTCACTGTCCGTATTAAAATCCATTCTCGATTAGTCTTAAACATCATAATACACATCAGCGTAATTCCTTTGTTAACTTCGACATTGTAATCTTCCAATCACTCTCTCTCTACCACAATTCGTGTCCTCTGTCTCCTCCAGCCTTCTATGAATCTGCCATATATCCGTCTATATAATTCATTACAATTTACATAGTAAAGCAGATTTACGTATGCTGCAAGTCGAAGTTTTCCTATCAAACAATATCTTAGAAAGATCCATTTGGACAGTTGAAGTGTCTTGCGGACCGTCACACAGCTTTATCCAACTCATCCTTCGTTGTATGAATAGTATTGCAACCAGATGAGAACTATACATTGCCAGTATATACTCCACGACAAATTTCTAATTTTTTTTATTATTTTTCTTTTATTATTTATTTTTCACCAATCTTATTTTACAAATTTCAGTTACAGAAACAATTACAAATTGTTCGAAACAAATTTTTGCAAAGAACAAATTTAACCACCAATGAGGCTAATTTTATGAATATTTATTAAATTATTCATTTAAATGTAAGAATTAAAGCAAAAGATAATGGGAAAAAAGAATGGAAATTTTACTGATTGATAGGTACTGGCTAGAAAAAATATTCAGAAAAAAACATTATTATGAAAAGTATTCGGGAAACCATATTGATTTGTATATAACAATAGTCCATTTAAGTGTTCAATTAACAAACAATTATTTAAGCAACTATAATTAATTCTACTATCAAATGATTTATGAAAAATATGTAATTAATTGACAAAACGATATAATACTGAAGTTTGTTATTTCACTAAATGGATTAAGAATGTTAATGTGTGTATCATTATCATTTTTAATACATTTATTCCCTGAAGAGATACAACAGACTGATAGTAAAAATGGTAAATCATATTTAGCGTCTTGACAAAATCTAGAGTCCTAACACTATGAATGCGAAGAGATATTCCGAATAAAAATGAAACAGCCATTTAATTTTCAAACATAAAAAAATAACCCAAGTACGTTATTACATAGTAGGTAGCTTATATAAAAGAATCTAATGACCCTCTTCAAAACTTAATTTTAAAACTCCACTCAAGAACATATGGAAGGTAAATGCACAACTTTAAAGATTATTTTGTTAGAGGAAAAGTAAATTTTTCTTCTGATGAAACAATTTTTAATTTAGTTTGATGCTTATAAGAGTCATGAAGTTTATGTTTTACACATGTTTGAAGTTTATGTTTTGAAGTTTACTTTCTAAATTAAATATTAAATTAGAAACATATATATATACTTTAATTCATGACTGTAACTTTATCAATTAATTTATTGAAAGTAAATGTATATAATTATATAAAATTATTATAACATCTCCTCAGATTATTAAAATATTTATATAATATAAGTGAAAATATCATTCACGAAATATCGATTAACAGAAAATGGTTCACATGAATAAAATATTTTGAAAGTCACACAATTACATTCTTTAATCAATTATTAAATGATTTTATACAATAACATTTCTAATAAACACCTGATTATAAAATTAGATCCTTATGAATCTTTAAATCATAAGATATCCTTCAAATGTGTATTTTTCGTTCCTGTATACTTTTCAATGTGTTACCGTATCTACATAAGTAATGGAATACATTAACAGGAATTTTAAAATTATTGATCAGATACATATTTATTATTTTTTTAATGTTTTAGAATACATTAACAGAAATTTGAGTTAGTTTTAATAGAATTTCAAAGAATATTTTATTTTTCAACCTTCATTTTATCAAAATTTAATGTTAAACTGACAAATATTTTTAATCGTTCTTTCGATATTATGAAATGGATGAAATATAACAATCGATTGCGAATTACCACAAACATTTTCTATAACTTTTATAGCATTTCTAATGAAACACAATAACTTTTCAGATTTATTTTATATCAGAGGTATAGAGAATAATAGTTATGTTTATATATATATATATATGCAGCATATTAGTGAACACGGTAAATTTCTAAGCAGTGAAGGGATAACTTTACATACACTCAAACGTAAATTCTAAGAATATAAATTACGCTTTCCGTGATTGCAGTTAAAATTTCTTTTTTTCTCTTTTTTCTTTTCAATATTTAACTAGTTTTCCCTTTAAAATTACTGCTTTCAATCTTTGAATACGCTGTTTTGCCAATGTACTATAATTATTTCAGAAATAATGATTTTTTACCTGTTTTAATGAAAAATAAGATTTAGTTGTATTTAATATATATATCTTAAATAAAACTAAATCTTGTTTTTCACACATGGTTATATATATATATATAATGAAACAGAATTCAATTACTCATATTTTTTAATGAAAACAAACTTTTCCCCAAGATCATGCAAGAACTAAAATGAAATAAAAAAATAATAATTTATATTACTCCATTAAATTATACAATTCAACTGTAATTTATATGCAAAATAATCTTATATCTGCGAGTTCCTTGAGTTTCAATAGCAACTTTAAATTTATGAATTAGTTTTATTATTTTTATAAGGAAAAAAAATAAACGGTTAATTAAAAACTACATTTTGAATTAAAATGCTCATTTAAAAAAAAAACAGTGCATTATATTTATGCATGAAATTTCAAAAAAGAGATATTAAATACAAATTTTAAACATTTATTCAATTCATGAAAAGTAGCTAACTGTCTTTAGAGAAAAATATTCGAAAGAATATATTATAATTGTGAAAATATGAATGAAAAATGTTTGCTGAAAGGCAAGAAACGGTTTGACGATAACAGCTATAAATAAAAATCCTATTTTTTTAAAATATTGAACTTAAAAATATGTGACAACACTATTAAAACACTAAACCAATCCTCACTGTTTTCTCCTTTTGTCAATCCTTGAAAAATGCAAGATATTTAATTTTACAATTAAGTTTCACTAATTTACTTGGGATAATTATAATGTTTTGAATAGATTTTATTTTTTAAAAGAAAAGTGAAAATGTCAACATCTTTTTAAATGTTTTAATTTAAAAAGATCTTAGAAATAAGAAATGAAATTTATATAAAAAATTACATTGCATCATAAAATATCATTTGATCAGCTAATTTCCAAAATGCAGTAATTTAAACTTTTGAAACCCTACAGAATCCATCCAACTTTCGAATTTCGTAGAAGCTTAAAATAAAATTAATTCACTGATTATGATAAAAGAAGTAATACGAAAACTGAATACTAAACTTACGAGATTTTAAAATGTATAATAACAAAAGTTCATCCTTCGAAAATGCAAACTTTTTTTTTTTGTAAATTTAAAGATTATCATACATGGTTATAAATAATAGATCTAAATTTCGAACTCTTTAAAAAATTTCTAATATTAAAAATATTTGAATTATTTTGAATTAGATGATTAATGATGAAAATAAAAAATTGTAATTATTTTTAAAAACTTTTTACAGAATTTTAGCACCCTGTCCAATATCAAACAGAACTTCCAAATTTAAATTGGGGAGAAAAAAAAACCCTCTTCAAACGCTCATATCCACTTGTTAGAAGGTTTAACAAATATTTCAAGAAAGTTTTTACGATTTATTACAGTTACTTACTATCAACCCCTGCGGTCTGTTATCATGGTCACGGTTTGATTACGTTACTCCTCACCTCAAAATATTTAATTTTCTAGAGAATTGTAATAATCAAATTTCGAATATTCAAAATCATTTATATATTTAATGTATACAAATTTCATAAAGCTTTTATTAGTTTTGAATATGAATAAAATCATTAACGATAAAATCAAATACAATTAGTTTTCGGAAATAACGTCATTTGTTTTGGTTTTTTACGGATTAAAAACGTGTGTTTACTTTCAGAAATTTAATAATTTTACAATTAATTGAAAAAATACTGAAATTAAAAAAACAAGAACAATTAAACAAAAAATACTTTCATTTAAGTATGAACTTTCCTTAGTATAATTTTTTATTCTCCATTCCACACCAAAATATTGTGAAAACTGAAATGAATATATCAGTAAGACACCATAGTGATACAGTTAAATGTTAATACTCTTGGTTGTTTTTGCAGATTTGTTAAAGCAACTGAAACCTTGAAGTACTTCAAATTTTCATTTTTGGTTTTGTTGTTAAAAGTAGAAGGCATTTGTCCGATTCCGCACTTGAATTATTGATGAGAATTTGAAGTTGCATTGAGAGGTCCAATTTTGAACCTCGGTCAAATGACGAGGAAGACATCCGAGGTGCCAGCTCTGGTATTGTTCTCGTCGCTTAACCCAGGTTCGAAATTACGAGGTCCATTTTCAATAACTCTCATGTTGCTTCCAGTGAGACATTAATAAAACCAGTCAATCAATCGATGAGAATTTGACAAATAAAACGCAAAAAAACTGAGTTTTAAAACTATGAAGAAGCGAGCTACATCAATGAGAAAAATGACTGTATTTGCATTTTTCTTAAAATATGACTTCTTAATATTCTGGTACATTTTTTTTCTTAAAATTTATTAGATATATGTAGTTTGTGTTTTTATTATCGTCGCACTAGAAGCAACATGAGGGCTATTTTTTGCTACGGACTTCGTAATTTTAAACCACGGTCAAGTGACAAGGACGACACCCGAGCTGGCAACCCTTTCTCCGAACTTCCACACCATGCCAATGGGAGGACTTTGGACCCCGACAGATTTAACATTCATCAGCCTCGACTACTCGGCGGGTCTTTGGTAGCCAAGGATCGAACCCGCGACTGAACGAAAACCGCCGGTCACGAATCCGAAACCATGACCACTAGGCTACCGCTGCCACATTAGATATACGTAAGGTTGGAGAGAGCACCGACCACCTGATGGCGTTGCGGGCAGAACCGACGAGCTGCCTTACCTGCTTTAACGAGGAAAGTGTGTTTCGAGAAGGTTCTATACGATCGCGCGGAGGCTGAAAAGAACTTGTAACTTACAACTGCGAGAATGTGGCTGTTAATAGTGAACATTCATCTTGTTACTGAGCGAAGGCAATAAAATGGACCTGTTATGCATTTTCAGCCCATATTGTTCATAACCCGAGTTTGTCCTACCTTCATGTATCCAGAATGTATAATTTTATCTGTGAATTTAAATTGTTTTTGTTCAAACTTCAATTAATCATTTGTGAACAGAAGTTTAACTCCTGTCAGCACTGCATATATATATGCAGCTGATATTTTCTACAAAAATGTAATTTGTTTCTCTACAGTGAATGTATTTTTTTTTCTAATGAAAACAATTTTCTGATATAACACCATATTTGTGTAAAAACAGAGAAAAATTTGAATCAAAAAAATTTAAGATTGATTAAATTTTATTTAAATGAAATTTTGAAAATATCAATATGTTCAGTGAGTATAATTCTGTGTATATAATTAACTCCATAAGTTTATAAAATTTATGCAAGATGTAACTAAAGGTAAGTACACTATTTGCAAATATAAGTGCATACCGCCATTGATTATCAATTGCTTATGCATAATTATTTGTGAATATAAATGAGATTTTCTTTGTGCAAACAGATACATATCTGGTTCTCTCGCGTATTTCCCTTCAATTAACCACTTGAAACTTTCATAATGTTACGAACATGAGTTGATGCTTCCTTGGCAATGGTTCTCTTGTGAAGGGAAATAAGCGTTTTACAGAGAAGTCATCAGTTAGAAAAAGAGAGTCTACGCAATGACCATTTTTCCTCTGTGACCATTTTGGATACTTGGCGATAAACTAAGCGACTTTGGTGACAAATGGAAAGTACCCGAATGTGCTGGAACGTAAGCGAAATATCGATAGGGAAGAAAGTTACGGACTTTCAGTGAATTTTCGGTGAGACGTCCCTCCTAGTATGAATAGGTTTTATTCGTCGGGAGTCGGAGAAAGTAAATATGCTTTTGGAGCATGCCTTTTGAGTAAGCCTTTTGAGTGCTTAGTAATACTGTGAAGACTTGCGCGCAGGGGAAACAATTAAGCTGCTGAGATAACCGTTACTATAAGTGCTGTTTTGTATGTGTTTGTGTTGCTAATTTGCACAAGTGCTGTATTTGTTTCTATATATGTGTCATTAATCTGTACAAGTCCTATATTTTCTATTTGTGCTGTTATTATTCAAGTTTTGCTACGCATGTAAGTCATCCTGAATATTGGGAATAAAGAGTCATTTGTTGTTATGCTTTTGATTTGACAACTTCTTGTGAATTAACCATTTTACAAAAATTGGGATAAGTAAGATTAATGAGATAGCATTTAAAAGCATTTGTGTGTGTGCGTGCATGATTGATCCAACGATTATTTTGACGGTAATTAGTGATTTAACTATTTTTAAATTGCAATAGAACAAATACTTACTAGTAGCTAAAATGAGATCTCACAAAGTATATATATATATATATATATATATATATATATATATATATATACAGGGGGTGGACAAAAATATGGAAACACCTTGTAAAATGCATGTTTGAAAAGAAAGATTGATTTTAATGAAATATGTAGGTGGCGCTGGCGTTTTTGACTACTAACGCCACCTATACAACTTCGTAAATGTGCTAAACAGTTCAGTTGTTGTCGGAGTACTGTTATGTGAGGTTATCATTGCATTATGTCAGAGTTAACAGACTTCGAACGTGGGCAAATTGTTGGAGCACGTATGGTAGGTGCTTCCGTAAGCAAGGTAGCCGAGGTGTTTAGTGTTTCAAGAGGTACTGTATCGAAGATTTATTCCGCATATTTGAAAAGCGGAAAAACATCATCTGCTAAATCACAGCGCGGACGAAAGTGTGTGCTGAGTGATCGTGACAGACGATCATTAAGGGCAATTGTGACGAAAAATAAGAAGACCACAGCTGCAAAAGTTACTGCTGAAATGAATGTTGTGTTACAGAACCCTGTGAGTACCAAAACAATTAGAAGGGAGCTTCATAAACAGGGAATTTCTGGCCGTGCTGCAATTGAGAAGCCACTCATCAATGATGCTAATGCCCGTAACAGGAAAAGGTGGTGTTTAAGTCATAAAGCCTGGACTATAGGGCAGTGGAAGCGTGTAATATGGTCTGACGAGTCTTCTTTCACATTGTTTCCCACTTCTGGCCGAGTTTACGTCTGGAGAACGCCATCTCAAGCTTATAATACAGACTGCTTGTTGCCAAGAGTGAAACATGGCGGGGGTTCTGTTATGGTTTGGGCAGCCATATCGTGGTTCTCTGCTGGCCCCATGATAACTGTGTCAGGGCACATGACTGCCAAGACTTATGTGAACATTTTGGCAGATCAAGTTCATCCCATGGTACAAACTTTGTTCCCCGATGGTGATGGTGTCTTCCAAGACGACAAAGCCCCTGTTCACACAGCTCACATTGTCCAGGACTGGTTTTCTGAGCACGAGGAGGATTTGTACCATCTCCCCTGGCCACCAGACCTGAATATTATCGAACCTTTGTGGTCTACATTGGAACGGAAAGTGCGTTCTCGTTATCCATCGCCAACATCGTTATCTGAACTTGCCACCATTTTGCAGGAAGAATGGTATAATATTACCTTGGCACACATACAGGAACTGTATTTATCCATTCCGAGAAAACTGCAAGCTGTTTTGGATGCCAACGGGTTTCTTACACCATATTAAG